>OX104125.1:32829825-33301863 GCA_944474755.1 Limnoperna fortunei
AAAGCTCATGATGAAGAAGCCAACACCTCATTCAATCACATGGACTCAAGTCAAGACTGGAGGTTCATTAACACAGTCTACATGTACATGGAATGACAGAGATGACAGCAGTTCTAATCAATACCATCTCACATTTCACTCCTCAGATGGTAAATCCAGCAACTTGATAACAGAACAAGAAGAGAAGAGTGTACCTGGCACCTTGAGATTAGTTGACAGTTAATGTATGAGTGTACATGCTTCATACACTACTCTACAGTCTACAGACAAGTATTACAGAGAGATGTTAGCTAGGTGAAGATAGCACTAAATACCTACAAATAGCTAAATACAGAAAAAGAAGACCACTCCAGTAAAGTGTTGTCAGACTTCAAGAACACAAGACAAAAGATCTGCACAGTAAGAATCCAGAGTTCAAGAAAGGACAGCTAGATCTGAACTGTACACAACAGTGACTGCTGCAAGTAGAAACTACACAGAGATCCTGCTGATTATTGAAAAAAGGCCCTTTTAAGGGCCAACCAGATTTTCCAAAAAGAATCTATATTGTTGTTTCATTTTTAAAATGCAATAAACAAACACATGTATACAGATGAAAATAATTATAGGTCAACCTGCTCCTTTTTCACAGTAAACATAATTCAAAAGTCTCTACCCTCCCCCCCCCTTTTCAGAAAAACAAAGAAAAAAAAACTCTATCATTTAAAAGTAACCAGAATAGACTACCAATGTTGTTTTTTGCCATTTTTCAAGCAATTTTACAAGACCGCAAAGGTGCAGGGTGGCCTAATATACTGTTGTTGAAGCCCAGAGGCCGACACAAGATGGCCGACATTCACACTTTCCTGTTGTGGCACAGTTGCAAATCATCAGCATTAAAAAAAAATGAAGTATCCCTGCTGTATCCTGTATGCCAATCCGTGCACGCATGTGCATCTGTCTCCACCCCCTGGCTTCTGGCAGTTAACAATTCAAAGCTCCATAATTGCCATTGGGTTGGATGTTCAAGCTCCTTGCTAAATTAAGCCATCTCCTTAAAGCCCAATAGCACAGTTTTTCTCAATTTTATGGCTATATTTTTTAAAAACACCTCCATTTTTAAATCCTACAACTTGTTTTACCATGGAAATGGGTATTTATTATGTCAACAAAAAGAGGGGTGGCCAATAGGAAACCCTTAATAGAAAATCATATAGAAAAGTAATAATTTTGAACCAAATTTAAAAAAAGACCCTAAAAAACAATAAAACTGTTTAATTTTCATACATTTCTTGAATTCATATTGTTTTTCATTGAACTTAACAAAAATTTTGCCTTTAGTGCCAATGTAGAGTGAAAAATCTAACTTTTTTTACTCACCTCATTCTGGCTCCTATAAATATAAGCTGAAAATTGCTAGATTTTAATAAAACTTACCCTATGCCTTGTTTGATATAATACGAGTCATTCTTCCAAATTTTATGTCAGTCTGACCAATAGTTTTGGAGATATTTGGATTCAATTGCACCTACCGTAAGCCTGAAAAATAGCCCCATTTTCTCTTCATTATAACCAAATTTTCCAACTGTACCCCTCTCACTAAAATGGCTGTAACTTTCTTGCTTTTTAAGATATCTACAAAAAGTAAAATGTGTCAGAAAGTAGAAAGCTACATGTAATTAAGTCAATCTTTTTTTTTTGGCAATTTTGACTTTTAACTATCTAAAATGTTAAAGAAATTTAAATATTTGAAATAATTCAGAAAATAAATGAACAAAAACATTCAAAATTCTATTTAAAATATAAAGATTGGCTTTAAAAATTCAACTTTTAGAGAAAAAAAGGCCAAAAACATTCTATTTAAAAAAAAAAAACTTTTTACATACCTGAGATGCACCAAAAAGGTGGCAAAAAATATTCAATACACATACCTTACACTTGCCTCAGGTCAAGGGGAGAGCAATAAAACTTAACAGGTTGTAAATTTCAAAGAAATTGCAAATAACTCATTAATTAATATTTCTATTGCTTAATTAATTGTAAATTGAAGATAAATTTCACAGAAATAAACATTTTAATGTTAACATGCGACTTTAACCAGCAAGTCTTTGGATGTAGTGCTAAATTTAAGATAAGAATTATTAAAAACCTAAAAATCATAAATCTAGCTTGAAAAATGAATATATTTGGATTTGAACGGGTAAAATAATGAAACATTTTTAATTTGAAATTAAATAGAAAAATAAGTTGTAACAAACCTGCAGTTCTGTGGTCCTGTCATCATTTTTGTGTTGATGCTGTAGGGCTACACTATACACCAGCAAGCTAAGTATTGAAGATGTTTACCACTGGTTACAATCCTATCATGAAAGACTGTCTGACTGCAGAATAGGAAAGTTCTTCATGCTGGTAAATACAGGAAGGCTAATGAATTGTTCAGAAGAAATGATTATACATCTAAAGCTCATGATGAAGAAGCCAACACCTCATTCAATCACATGGACTCAAGTCAAGACTGGAGGTTCATTAACACAGTCTACATGTACATGGAATGACAGAGATGACAGCAGTTCTAATCAATACCATCTCACATTTCACTCCTCAGATGGTAAATCCAGCAACTTGATAACAGAACAAGAAGAGAAGAGTGTACCTGGCACCTTGAGATTAGTTGACAGTTAATGTATGAGTGTACATGCTTCATACACTACTCTACAGTCTACAGACAAGTATTACAGAGAGATGTTAGCTAGGTGAAGATAGCACTAAATACCTACAAATAGCTAAATACAGAAAAAGAAGACCACTCCAGTAAAGTGTTGTCAGACTTCAAGAACACAAGACAAAAGATCTGCACAGTAAGAATCCAGAGTTCAAGAAAGGACAGCTAGATCTGAACTGTACACAACAGTGACTGCTGCAAGTAGAAACTACACAGAGATCCTGCTGATTATTGAAAAAAGGCCCTTTTAAGGGCCAACCAGATTTTCCAAAAAGAATCTATATTGTTGTTTCATTTTTAAAATGCAATAAACAAACACATGTATACAGATGAAAATAATTATAGGTCAACCTGCTCCTTTTTCACAGTAAACATAATTCAAAAGTCTCTACCCTCCCCCCCCCCTTTTCAGAAAAACAAAGAAAAAAAAACTCTATCATTTAAAAGTAACCAGAATAGACTACCAATGTTGTTTTTTGCCATTTTTCAAGCAATTTTACAAGACCGCAAAGGTGCAGGGTGGCCTAATATACTGTTGTTGAAGCCCAGAGGCCGACACAAGATGGCCGACATTCACACTTTCCTGTTGTGGCACAGTTGCAAATCATCAGCATTAAAAAAAAATGAAGTATCCCTGCTGTATCCTGTATGCCAATCCGTGCACGCATGTGCATCTGTCTCCACCCCCTGGCTTCTGGCAGTTAACAATTCAAAGCTCCATAATTGCCATTGGGTTGGATGTTCAAGCTCCTTGCTAAATTAAGCCATCTCCTTAAAGCCCAATAGCACAGTTTTTCTCAATTTTATGGCTATATTTTTTAAAAACACCTCCATTTTTAAATCCTACAACTTGTTTTACCATGGAAATGGGTATTTATTATGTCAACAAAAAGAGGGGTGGCCAATAGGAAACCCTTAATAGAAAATCATATAGAAAAGTAATAATTTTGAACCAAATTTAAAAAAAGACCCTAAAAAACAATAAAACTGTTTAATTTTCATACATTTCTTGAATTCATATTGTTTTTCATTGAACTTAACAAAAATTTTGCCTTTAGTGCCAATGTAGAGTGAAAAATCTAACTTTTTTTACTCACCTCATTCTGGCTCCTAAATATAAGCTGAAAATTGCTAGATTTTAATAAAACTTACCCTATGCCTTGTTTGATATAATACGAGTCATTCTTCCAAATTTTATGTCAGTCTGACCAATAGTTTTGGAGATATTTGGATTCAATTGCACCTACCGTAAGCCTGAAAAATAGCCCCATTTTCTCTTCATTATAACCAAATTTTCCAACTGTACCCCTCTCACTAAAATGGCTGTAACTTTCTTGCTTTTTAAGATATCTACAAAAAGTAAAATGTGTCAGAAAGTAGAAAGCTACATGTAATTAAGTCAATCTTTTTTTTTTGGCAATTTTGACTTTTAACTATCTAAAATGTTAAAGAAATTTAAATATTTGAAATAATTCAGAAAATAAATGAACAAAAACATTCAAAATTCTATTTAAAATATAAAGATTGGCTTTAAAAATTCAACTTTTAGAGAAAAAAAGGCCAAAAACATTCTATTTAAAAAAAAAAAACTTTTTACATACCTGAGATGCACCAAAAAGGTGGCAAAAAATATTCAATACACATACCTTACACTTGCCTCAGGTCAAGGGGAGAGCAATAAAACTTAACAGGTTGTAAATTTCAAAGAAATTGCAAATAACTCATTAATTAATATTTCTATTGCTTAATTAATTGTAAATTGAAGATAAATTTCACAGAAATAAACATTTTAATGTTAACATGCGACTTTAACCAGCAAGTCTTTGGATGTAGTGCTAAATTTAAGATAAGAATTATTAAAAACCTAAAAATCATAAATCTAGCTTGAAAAATGAATATATTTGGATTTGAACGGGTAAAATAATGAAACATTTTTAATTTGAAATTAAATAGAAAAATAAGTTGTAACAAACCTGCAGTTCTGTGGTCCTGTCATCATTTTTGTGTTGATGCTGTAGGGCTACACTATACACCAGCAAGCTAAGTATTGAAGATGTTTACCACTGGTTACAATCCTATCATGAAAGACTGTCTGACTGCAGAATAGGAAAGTTCTTCATGCTGGTAAATACAGGAAGGCTAATGAATTGTTCAGAAGAAATGATTATACATCTAAAGCTCATGATGAAGAAGCCAACACCTCATTCAATCACATGGACTCAAGTCAAGACTGGAGGTTCATTAACACAGTCTACATGTACATGGAATGACAGAGATGACAGCAGTTCTAATCAATACCATCTCACATTTCACTCCTCAGATGGTAAATCCAGCAACTTGATAACAGAACAAGAAGAGAAGAGTGTACCTGGCACCTTGAGATTAGTTGACAGTTAATGTATGAGTGTACATGCTTCATACACTACTCTACAGTCTACAGACAAGTATTACAGAGAGATGTTAGCTAGGTGAAGATAGCACTAAATACCTACAAATAGCTAAATACAGAAAAAGAAGACCACTCCAGTAAAGTGTTGTCAGACTTCAAGAACACAAGACAAAAGATCTGCACAGTAAGAATCCAGAGTTCAAGAAAGGACAGCTAGATCTGAACTGTACACAACAGTGACTGCTGCAAGTAGAAACTACACAGAGATCCTGCTGATTATTGAAAAAAGGCCCTTTTAAGGGCCAACCAGATTTTCCAAAAAGAATCTATATTGTTGTTTCATTTTTAAAATGCAATAAACAAACACATGTATACAGATGAAAATAATTATAGGTCAACCTGCTCCTTTTTCACAGTAAACATAATTCAAAAGTCTCTACCCTCCCCCCCCCTTTTCAGAAAAACAAAGAAAAAAAAACTCTATCATTTAAAAGTAACCAGAATAGACTACCAATGTTGTTTTTTGCCATTTTTCAAGCAATTTTACAAGACCGCAAAGGTGCAGGGTGGCCTAATATACTGTTGTTGAAGCCCAGAGGCCGACACAAGATGGCCGACATTCACACTTTCCTGTTGTGGCACAGTTGCAAATCATCAGCATTAAAAAAAAATGAAGTATCCCTGCTGTATCCTGTATGCCAATCCGTGCACGCATGTGCATCTGTCTCCACCCCCTGGCTTCTGGCAGTTAACAATTCAAAGCTCCATAATTGCCATTGGGTTGGATGTTCAAGCTCCTTGCTAAATTAAGCCATCTCCTTAAAGCCCAATAGCACAGTTTTTCTCAATTTTATGGCTATATTTTTTAAAAACACCTCCATTTTTAAATCCTACAACTTGTTTTACCATGGAAATGGGTATTTATTATGTCAACAAAAAGAGGGGTGGCCAATAGGAAACCCTTAATAGAAAATCATATAGAAAAGTAATAATTTTGAACCAAATTTAAAAAAAGACCCTAAAAAACAATAAAACTGTTTAATTTTCATACATTTCTTGAATTCATATTGTTTTTCATTGAACTTAACAAAAATTTTGCCTTTAGTGCCAATGTAGAGTGAAAAATCTAACTTTTTTTACTCACCTCATTCTGGCTCCTAGGAACAAAAACACAATTGTTGAAGACCTCTTTTTCCCTCTTTGTTTATATTAACATAAAGTCAATTAAAAAAAATTCCACCTTCGTTTCTGGAACGCCATTTGGGGGTCTGAAAGTTCCATACCTCTTCTAAACTATATCCAAATTTCAGAAAACTGTAATACCTCAAACTTTTTTTAAAGCTCTGGAAGCATCCCTATCTTCATCGATGAAGTCCGAGAGACCCCGAAAACAGGAAATTGGCAATTATTCCACTAGACTAAATTACTCCTAATCCATTATATTTCATCAAATGTTTAATTTTAAAATTTTTTTCAAAGATCCTTCTTTCCAATAAGCCCCAAAAGTAGAACCAAAACAAGAAAAAAGCCAAAGAAAAAAAATTACAAAGAAATACACTATTTAATGGGGAACTACATTCGTGGACAACGAGTTGCAAAGGTCATTAATTGTGTTGTCGTTCCTAAATATAAGCTGAAAATTGCTAGATTTTAATAAAACTTACCCTATGCCTTGTTTGATATAATACGAGTCATTCTTCCAAATTTTATGTCAGTCTGACCAATAGTTTTGGAGATATTTGGATTCAATTGCACCTACCGTAAGCCTGAAAAATAGCCCCATTTTCTCTTCATTATAACCAAATTTTCCAACTGTACCCCTCTCACTAAAATGGCTGTAACTTTCTTGCTTTTTAAGATATCTACAAAAAGTAAAATGTGTCAGAAAGTAGAAAGCTACATGTAATTAAGTCAATCTTTTTTTTTTGGCAATTTTGACTTTTAACTATCTAAAATGTTAAAGAAATTTAAATATTTGAAATAATTCAGAAAATAAATGAACAAAAACATTCAAAATTCTATTTAAAATATAAAGATTGGCTTTAAAAATTCAACTTTTAGAGAAAAAAAGGCCAAAAACATTCTATTTAAAAAAAAAAAACTTTTTACATACCTGAGATGCACCAAAAAGGTGGCAAAAAATATTCAATACACATACCTTACACTTGCCTCAGGTCAAGGGGAGAGCAATAAAACTTAACAGGTTGTAAATTTCAAAGAAATTGCAAATAACTCATTAATTAATATTTCTATTGCTTAATTAATTGTAAATTGAAGATAAATTTCACAGAAATAAACATTTTAATGTTAACATGCGACTTTAACCAGCAAGTCTTTGGATGTAGTGCTAAATTTAAGATAAGAATTATTAAAAACCTAAAAATCATAAATCTAGCTTGAAAAATGAATATATTTGGATTTGAACGGGTAAAATAATGAAACATTTTTAATTTGAAATTAAACAGAAAAATAAGTTGTAACAAACCTGCAGTTCTGTGGTCCTGTCATCATTTTTGTGTTGATGCTGTAGGGCTACACTATACACCAGCAAGCTAAGTATTGAAGATGTTTACCACTGGTTACAATCCTATCATGAAAGACTGTCTGACTGCAGAATAGGAAAGTTCTTCATGCTGGTAAATACAGGAAGGCTAATGAATTGTTCAGAAGAAATGATTATACATCTAAAGCTCATGATGAAGAAGCCAACACCTCATTCAATCACATGGACTCAAGTCAAGACTGGAGGTTCATTAACACAGTCTACATGTACATGGAATGACAGAGATGACAGCAGTTCTAATCAATACCATCTCACATTTCACTCCTCAGATGGTAAATCCAGCAACTTGATAACAGAACAAGAAGAGAAGAGTGTACCTGGCACCTTGAGATTAGTTGACAGTTAATGTATGAGTGTACATGCTTCATACACTACTCTACAGTCTACAGACAAGTATTACAGAGAGATGTTAGCTAGGTGAAGATAGCACTAAATACCTACAAATAGCTAAATACAGAAAAAGAAGACCACTCCAGTAAAGTGTTGTCAGACTTCAAGAACACAAGACAAAAGATCTGCACAGTAAGAATCCAGAGTTCAAGAAAGGACAGCTAGATCTGAACTGTACACAACAGTGACTGCTGCAAGTAGAAACTACACAGAGATCCTGCTGATTATTGAAAAAAGGCCCTTTTAAGGGCCAACCAGATTTTCCAAAAAGAATCTATATTGTTGTTTCATTTTTAAAATGCAATAAACAAACACATGTATACAGATGAAAATAATTATAGGTCAACCTGCTCCTTTTTCACAGTAAACATAATTCAAAAGTCTCTACCCTCCCCCCCCCCTTTTCAGAAAAACAAAGAAAAAAAAACTCTATCATTTAAAAGTAACCAGAATAGACTACCAATGTTGTTTTTTGCCATTTTTCAAGCAATTTTACAAGACCGCAAAGGTGCAGGGTGGCCTAATATACTGTTGTTGAAGCCCAGAGGCCGACACAAGATGGCCGACATTCACACTTTCCTGTTGTGGCACAGTTGCAAATCATCAGCATTAAAAAAAAATGAAGTATCCCTGCTGTATCCTGTATGCCAATCCGTGCACGCATGTGCATCTGTCTCCACCCCCTGGCTTCTGGCAGTTAACAATTCAAAGCTCCATAATTGCCATTGGGTTGGATGTTCAAGCTCCTTGCTAAATTAAGCCATCTCCTTAAAGCCCAATAGCACAGTTTTTCTCAATTTTATGGCTATATTTTTTAAAAACACCTCCATTTTTAAATCCTACAACTTGTTTTACCATGGAAATGGGTATTTATTATGTCAACAAAAAGAGGGGTGGCCAATAGGAAACCCTTAATAGAAAATCATATAGAAAAGTAATAATTTTGAACCAAATTTAAAAAAAGACCCTAAAAAACAATAAAACTGTTTAATTTTCATACATTTCTTGAATTCATATTGTTTTTCATTGAACTTAACAAAAATTTTGCCTTTAGTGCCAATGTAGAGTGAAAAATCTAACTTTTTTTACTCACCTCATTCTGGCTCCTAGGAACAAAAACACAATTGTTGAAGACCTCTTTTTCCCTCTTTGTTTATATTAACATAAAGTCAATTAAAAAAAATTCCACCTTCGTTTCTGGAACGCCATTTGGGGGTCTGAAAGTTCCATACCTCTTCTAAACTATATCCAAATTTCAGAAAACTGTAATACCTCAAACTTTTTTTAAAGCTCTGGAAGCATCCCTATCTTCATCGATGAAGTCCGAGAGACCCCGAAAACAGGAAATTGGCAATTATTCCACTAGACTAAATTACTCCTAATCCATTATATTTCATCAAATGTTTAATTTTAAAATTTTTTTCAAAGATCCTTCTTTCCAATAAGCCCCAAAAGTAGAACCAAAACAAGAAAAAAGCCAAAGAAAAAAAATTACAAAGAAATACACTATTTAATGGGGAACTACATTCGTGGACAACGAGTTGCAAAGGTCATTAATTGTGTTGTCGTTCCTAAATATAAGCTGAAAATTGCTAGATTTTAATAAAACTTACCCTATGCCTTGTTTGATATAATACGAGTCATTCTTCCAAATTTTATGTCAGTCTGACCAATAGTTTTGGAGATATTTGGATTCAATTGCACCTACCGTAAGCCTGAAAAATAGCCCCATTTTCTCTTCATTATAACCAAATTTTCCAACTGTACCCCTCTCACTAAAATGGCTGTAACTTTCTTGCTTTTTAAGATATCTACAAAAAGTAAAATGTGTCAGAAAGTAGAAAGCTACATGTAATTAAGTCAATCTTTTTTTTTTGGCAATTTTGACTTTTAACTATCTAAAATGTTAAAGAAATTTAAATATTTGAAATAATTCAGAAAATAAATGAACAAAAACATTCAAAATTCTATTTAAAATATAAAGATTGGCTTTAAAAATTCAACTTTTAGAGAAAAAAAGGCCAAAAACATTCTATTTAAAAAAAAAAAACTTTTTACATACCTGAGATGCACCAAAAAGGTGGCAAAAAATATTCAATACACATACCTTACACTTGCCTCAGGTCAAGGGGAGAGCAATAAAACTTAACAGGTTGTAAATTTCAAAGAAATTGCAAATAACTCATTAATTAGGTCTTTCCACCTTTCTGTGGAAAGACCTATAGTTATTGTTCTGATTATTATTATTATTATTATTATTATTATTCTTCTCCCACTTCCTGCGCAAACTGATGTGCGGTTTTTTCATTTCGCGACATGTCGCTTTGATATTTTATATCTGATATCGGTGACCCATTACGCTTTCGCAGTTCACCCTGACTGACCGCACCCTTTTCCTTTCAGGAGTTATCTCCCCTTTTACTAAAAAGCTTGTTCATGCTACTCCTCCTAAACCAAAAAAGATAGCAATACCAAACCTTTACCAAAATGTGTCCTATATCCTTGCGCAACTTTGGGACAGATTGATTGAAGGGTTCTGACGACATCTTATAGGAGTTATCTCCCTTTAAATAAAAGTAGTAAGTGATATTCAAACAAATCTCAACAACTAAAAGAGATAGAGGCCTGGGGTCTTCACCATAGATCATCTTGACCTTTGACCTTGAAAATGGACACAAGGTCAAAGGTCAAGGTCACGTTCTAAATTTTGACATTTGCTTGTGTGCGCTACTCCTCTGAAACGGTAAAAGATAGATAAACACTTATTGAGAGTAAAATGTTTGTCTTATTAAGACGCAACTTTGTCACATTTGGAGCGAAGTAATTTGACTTCATTTTATAGGAGTTATCTCCCATTATATATGTAACTGATTGGTTTTTCACATGGTACTCATTAACTATTAATGACAGAGGGAAAGTAAAGAGTGCAAAATGTTGATCTCTTAAAGGAGCAACTTTGTTACATTTACAGGTAAAGGATTTGACTTCATTTTATAGGAGTTATCTCCCATTATATATGTAACTTATTGGTTTTTTACATGTTACTCATTAACTATTAATGATAAAAGGAAACGAAAGAGTGCAAAATGTTGGTCTCTTAAAGGAGCAACTTTGTTACATTTATAGGGAAAGGATTTGACTTCATTTTATAGGAGTTATCTCCCATTATATATGTAACTTATTGGTTTTTCACATGGTACTCATTAACTATTAATGATAGAGGGAAAGTAAAGAGTGCAAAATGTTGATGTCTTAAAGGAGCAACTTTGTTACGTTTACAGGTAAAGGATTTGACTTCATTTTATAGGAGTTATCTCCCATTATATATGTAACTTATTGGTTTTTCACATGGTACTCATTAACTATTACTGATAGAGGGAAAGGAAAGAGTGCAAAATGTTGGTCTCTTAAAGGAGTAACTTTGTTACATTTATAGGTAAAGGATTTGACTTCATTTTATACGAGTTATCTCCCATTATATATGTAACTTATTGGTTTTTTACATGTTACTCATTAACTGTTAATGATAAAGGGAAACGAAAGAGCGCGAAATGTTGGTCTCTTAAAGGAGTAACTATGTTACATTTACAGGAAAAGGATTTGACTTCATTTTATAGGAGTTATCTCCCATTATATATGTAACTGATTGGTTTTTCACATGGTACTCATTAACTATTAATGACAGAGGGAAAGTAAAGAGTGCAAAATGTTGATCTCTTAAAGGAGCAACTTTGTTACATTTACAGGTAAAGGATTTGACTTCATTTTATAGGAGTTATCTCCCATTATATATGTAACTTATTGGTTTTTTACATGTTACTCATTAACTATTAATGATAAAAGGAAACGAAAGAGTGCAAAATGTTGGTCTCTTAAAGGAGCAACTTTGTTACATTTATAGGGAAAGGATTTGACTTCATTTTATAGGAGTTATCTCCCATTATATATGTAACTTATTGGTTTTTCACATGGTACTCATTAACTATTAATGATAGAGGGAAAGTAAAGAGTGCAAAATGTTGATGTCTTAAAGGAGCAACTTTGTTACGTTTACAGGTAAAGGATTTGACTTCATTTTATAGGAGTTATCTCCCATTATATATGTAACTTATTGGTTTTTCACATGGTACTCATTAACTATTACTGATAGAGGGAAAGGAAAGAGTGCAAAATGTTGGTCTCTTAAAGGAGTAACTTTGTTACATTTATAGGTAAAGGATTTGACTTCATTTTATACGAGTTATCTCCCATTATATATGTAACTTATTGGTTTTTTACATGTTACTCATTAACTATTAATGATAAAGGGAAACGAAAGAGAGCAAAATGTTGGTCTCTTAAAGGAGCAACTTTTATACATTTATAGGGAAACGATTTGACTTCATTTTATAGGAGTTATCTCCCATTATATATGTAACTTATTGGTTTTTTACATGGTACTCATTAACTATTAATGATAGAGGGAAAGTAAAGAGTGCAAAATGTAGATCTCTTTAAGGAGCAACTTTGTTACATTTACAGGTAAAGGATTCGACTTCATTTTATAGGAGTTATCTCCCATTATATATGTAATTTATTAGTTTTTCACATGCAACTCATTAACTATTAATGATAAAGGGAAACGAAAGAGTGCAAAATGTTGGTCTTTTACAGGAGCAACTTTGTTATATTTACAGGTAAAGGATTCGACTTCATTTTTTAGGAGTTATCTCCCATTATATATGTAACTTATTGGTTTTTTACATGTTACTCATTAACTATTAATGATAAAGGGAAACGAAAGAGTGCAAAATGTTGGTCTCTTAAAGGAGCAACTTTTATACATTTATAAGGAAAGGATTTGACTTCATTTTATAGGAGTTATCTCCCATTATATATGTAACTTATTGGTTTTTTACATGTTACTCATTAACTATTAATGATAGAGGGAAACTAAAGAGTGCAAAATGTAGATCTCTTTAAGGAGCAACTTTGTTACATTTACAGGTAAAGGATTCGACTTCATTTTTTAGGAGTTATCTCCCATTATATATGTAACTTATTGGTTTTTTACATGTTACTCATTAACTATTAATGATAAAGGGAAACGAAAGAGTGCAAAATGTTGGTCTCTTAAAGGAGCAACTTTTATACATTTCTAGGGAAAGGATTTGACTTCATTTTATAGGAGTTATCTCCCATTATATATGTAACTTATTGGTTTTTCACATGTTACTCATTAACTATTAATGATAAAGGGAAACGAAAGAGTGTAAAATGTTGGTCTCTTAAAGGAGCAACTTTGTTACATTTATAGGGAAAGGATTTGACTCCATTTTATAGGAGTTATCTCCCATTATATATGTAACTGATTGGTTTTTCAAATGGTACTCATTAACTATTAATGATAGAGGGAAACTAAAGAGTGCAAAATGTTGATCTCTTAAAGGAGCAACTTTGTTACATTTACAGGAAAAGGATTTAACTTCATTTTATAGGAGTTATCTCCCATTATATATGTAACTTATTGGTTTTTCACTTGTAACTCATTACCTATTAATGATAGAGGCATGGGGTCTTCACCATAGACCCTCATGCACTTTGACCTTGAAAACTTGCATGGGTCAAGGTAACGTACTAGTTTTTGACCTTTGCTATTTTCAAAGAAATTGAAATGATTTTCTTCATAAAATGTTCTATTAATAATTACCAGTAAATTAAGACATGCCGTGAAAAGTTGTATGAAAATTTTATAAGAGTTATCTCTCTTAGAAAACCAATCTGTAGCAAATAATACAAAATAATTTATTTTTTAAATATTTATAGCAAAATTATAACATTTCGGAAAAAGTTGATTATTTTGAATGTCATCACGTAATACATAATGAATATTAGTATGGAAAGACCCTCAAATGTTCAACCGAACAGTTGATCTTTAATTAATATTTCTATTGCTTAATTAATTGTAAATTGAAGATAAATTTCACAGAAATAAACATTTTAATGTTAACATGCGACTTTAACCAGCAAGTCTTTGGATGTAGTGCTAAATTTAAGATAAGAATTATTAAAAACCTAAAAATCATAAATCTAGCTTGAAAAATGAATATATTTGGATTTGAACGGGTAAAATAATGAAACATTTTTAATTTGAAATTAAATAGAAAAATAAGTTGTAACAAACCTGCAGTTCTGTGGTCCTGTCATCATTTTTGTGTTGATGCTGTAGGGCTACACTATACACCAGCAAGCTAAGTATTGAAGATGTTTACCACTGGTTACAATCCTATCATGAAAGACTGTCTGACTGCAGAATAGGAAAGTTCTTCATGCTGGTAAATACAGGAAGGCTAATGAATTGTTCAGAAGAAATGATTATACATCTAAAGCTCATGATGAAGAAGCCAACACCTCATTCAATCACATGGACTCAAGTCAAGACTGGAGGTTCATTAACACAGTCTACATGTACATGGAATGACAGAGATGACAGCAGTTCTAATCAATACCATCTCACATTTCACTCCTCAGATGGTAAATCCAGCAACTTGATAACAGAACAAGAAGAGAAGAGTGTACCTGGCACCTTGAGATTAGTTGACAGTTAATGTATGAGTGTACATGCTTCATACACTACTCTACAGTCTACAGACAAGTATTACAGAGAGATGTTAGCTAGGTGAAGATAGCACTAAATACCTACAAATAGCTAAATACAGAAAAAGAAGACCACTCCAGTAAAGTGTTGTCAGACTTCAAGAACACAAGACAAAAGATCTGCACAGTAAGAATCCAGAGTTCAAGAAAGGACAGCTAGATCTGAACTGTACACAACAGTGACTGCTGCAAGTAGAAACTACACAGAGATCCTGCTGATTATTGAAAAAAGGCCCTTTTAAGGGCCAACCAGATTTTCCAAAAAGAATCTATATTGTTGTTTCATTTTTAAAATGCAATAAACAAACACATGTATACAGATGAAAATAATTATAGGTCAACCTGCTCCTTTTTCACAGTAAACATAATTCAAAAGTCTCTACCCTCCCCCCCCCTTTTCAGAAAAACAAAGAAAAAAAAACTCTATCATTTAAAAGTAACCAGAATAGACTACCAATGTTGTTTTTTGCCATTTTTCAAGCAATTTTACAAGACCGCAAAGGTGCAGGGTGGCCTAATATACTGTTGTTGAAGCCCAGAGGCCGACACAAGATGGCCGACATTCACACTTTCCTGTTGTGGCACAGTTGCAAATCATCAGCATTAAAAAAAAATGAAGTATCCCTGCTGTATCCTGTATGCCAATCCGTGCACGCATGTGCATCTGTCTCCACCCCCTGGCTTCTGGCAGTTAACAATTCAAAGCTCCATAATTGCCATTGGGTTGGATGTTCAAGCTCCTTGCTAAATTAAGCCATCTCCTTAAAGCCCAATAGCACAGTTTTTCTCAATTTTATGGCTATATTTTTTAAAAACACCTCCATTTTTAAATCCTACAACTTGTTTTACCATGGAAATGGGTATTTATTATGTCAACAAAAAGAGGGGTGGCCAATAGGAAACCCTTAATAGAAAATCATATAGAAAAGTAATAATTTTGAACCAAATTTAAAAAAAGACCCTAAAAAACAATAAAACTGTTTAATTTTCATACATTTCTTGAATTCATATTGTTTTTCATTGAACTTAACAAAAATTTTGCCTTTAGTGCCAATGTAGAGTGAAAAATCTAACTTTTTTTACTCACCTCATTCTGGCTCCTAGGAACAAAAACACAATTGTTGAAGACCTCTTTTTCCCTCTTTGTTTATATTAACATAAAGTCAATTAAAAAAAATTCCACCTTCGTTTCTGGAACGCCATTTGGGGGTCTGAAAGTTCCATACCTCTTCTAAACTATATCCAAATTTCAGAAAACTGTAATACCTCAAACTTTTTTTAAAGCTCTGGAAGCATCCCTATCTTCATCGATGAAGTCCGAGAGACCCCGAAAACAGGAAATTGGCAATTATTCCACTAGACTAAATTACTCCTAATCCATTATATTTCATCAAATGTTTAATTTTAAAATTTTTTTCAAAGATCCTTCTTTCCAATAAGCCCCAAAAGTAGAACCAAAACAAGAAAAAAGCCAAAGAAAAAAAATTACAAAGAAATACACTATTTAATGGGGAACTACATTCGTGGACAACGAGTTGCAAAGGTCATTAATTGTGTTGTCGTTCCTAAATATAAGCTGAAAATTGCTAGATTTTAATAAAACTTACCCTATGCCTTGTTTGATATAATACGAGTCATTCTTCCAAATTTTATGTCAGTCTGACCAATAGTTTTGGAGATATTTGGATTCAATTGCACCTACCGTAAGCCTGAAAAATAGCCCCATTTTCTCTTCATTATAACCAAATTTTCCAACTGTACCCCTCTCACTAAAATGGCTGTAACTTTCTTGCTTTTTAAGATATCTACAAAAAGTAAAATGTGTCAGAAAGTAGAAAGCTACATGTAATTAAGTCAATCTTTTTTTTTTGGCAATTTTGACTTTTAACTATCTAAAATGTTAAAGAAATTTAAATATTTGAAATAATTCAGAAAATAAATGAACAAAAACATTCAAAATTCTATTTAAAATATAAAGATTGGCTTTAAAAATTCAACTTTTAGAGAAAAAAAGGCCAAAAACATTCTATTTAAAAAAAAAAAACTTTTTACATACCTGAGATGCACCAAAAAGGTGGCAAAAAATATTCAATACACATACCTTACACTTGCCTCAGGTCAAGGGGAGAGCAATAAAACTTAACAGGTTGTAAATTTCAAAGAAATTGCAAATAACTCATTAATTAATATTTCTATTGCTTAATTAATTGTAAATTGAAGATAAATTTCACAGAAATAAACATTTTAATGTTAACATGCGACTTTAACCAGCAAGTCTTTGGATGTAGTGCTAAATTTAAGATAAGAATTATTAAAAACCTAAAAATCATAAATCTAGCTTGAAAAATGAATATATTTGGATTTGAACGGGTAAAATAATGAAACATTTTTAATTTGAAATTAAATAGAAAAATAAGTTGTAACAAACCTGCAGTTCTGTGGTCCTGTCATCATTTTTGTGTTGATGCTGTAGGGCTACACTATACACCAGCAAGCTAAGTATTGAAGATGTTTACCACTGGTTACAATCCTATCATGAAAGACTGTCTGACTGCAGAATAGGAAAGTTCTTCATGCTGGTAAATACAGGAAGGCTAATGAATTGTTCAGAAGAAATGATTATACATCTAAAGCTCATGATGAAGAAGCCAACACCTCATTCAATCACATGGACTCAAGTCAAGACTGGAGGTTCATTAACACAGTCTACATGTACATGGAATGACAGAGATGACAGCAGTTCTAATCAATACCATCTCACATTTCACTCCTCAGATGGTAAATCCAGCAACTTGATAACAGAACAAGAAGAGAAGAGTGTACCTGGCACCTTGAGATTAGTTGACAGTTAATGTATGAGTGTACATGCTTCATACACTACTCTACAGTCTACAGACAAGTATTACAGAGAGATGTTAGCTAGGTGAAGATAGCACTAAATACCTACAAATAGCTAAATACAGAAAAAGAAGACCACTCCAGTAAAGTGTTGTCAGACTTCAAGAACACAAGACAAAAGATCTGCACAGTAAGAATCCAGAGTTCAAGAAAGGACAGCTAGATCTGAACTGTACACAACAGTGACTGCTGCAAGTAGAAACTACACAGAGATCCTGCTGATTATTGAAAAAAGGCCCTTTTAAGGGCCAACCAGATTTTCCAAAAAGAATCTATATTGTTGTTTCATTTTTAAAATGCAATAAACAAACACATGTATACAGATGAAAATAATTATAGGTCAACCTGCTCCTTTTTCACAGTAAACATAATTCAAAAGTCTCTACCCTCCCCCCCCCTTTTCAGAAAAACAAAGAAAAAAAAACTCTATCATTTAAAAGTAACCAGAATAGACTACCAATGTTGTTTTTTGCCATTTTTCAAGCAATTTTACAAGACCGCAAAGGTGCAGGGTGGCCTAATATACTGTTGTTGAAGCCCAGAGGCCGACACAAGATGGCCGACATTCACACTTTCCTGTTGTGGCACAGTTGCAAATCATCAGCATTAAAAAAAAATGAAGTATCCCTGCTGTATCCTGTATGCCAATCCGTGCACGCATGTGCATCTGTCTCCACCCCCTGGCTTCTGGCAGTTAACAATTCAAAGCTCCATAATTGCCATTGGGTTGGATGTTCAAGCTCCTTGCTAAATTAAGCCATCTCCTTAAAGCCCAATAGCACAGTTTTTCTCAATTTTATGGCTATATTTTTTAAAAACACCTCCATTTTTAAATCCTACAACTTGTTTTACCATGGAAATGGGTATTTATTATGTCAACAAAAAGAGGGGTGGCCAATAGGAAACCCTTAATAGAAAATCATATAGAAAAGTAATAATTTTGAACCAAATTTAAAAAAAGACCCTAAAAAACAATAAAACTGTTTAATTTTCATACATTTCTTGAATTCATATTGTTTTTCATTGAACTTAACAAAAATTTTGCCTTTAGTGCCAATGTAGAGTGAAAAATCTAACTTTTTTTACTCACCTCATTCTGGCTCCTAGGAACAAAAACACAATTGTTGAAGACCTCTTTTTCCCTCTTTGTTTATATTAACATAAAGTCAATTAAAAAAAATTCCACCTTCGTTTCTGGAACGCCATTTGGGGGTCTGAAAGTTCCATACCTCTTCTAAACTATATCCAAATTTCAGAAAACTGTAATACCTCAAACTTTTTTTAAAGCTCTGGAAGCATCCCTATCTTCATCGATGAAGTCCGAGAGACCCCGAAAACAGGAAATTGGCAATTATTCCACTAGACTAAATTACTCCTAATCCATTATATTTCATCAAATGTTTAATTTTAAAATTTTTTTCAAAGATCCTTCTTTCCAATAAGCCCCAAAAGTAGAACCAAAACAAGAAAAAAGCCAAAGAAAAAAAATTACAAAGAAATACACTATTTAATGGGGAACTACATTCGTGGACAACGAGTTGCAAAGGTCATTAATTGTGTTGTCGTTCCTAAATATAAGCTGAAAATTGCTAGATTTTAATAAAACTTACCCTATGCCTTGTTTGATATAATACGAGTCATTCTTCCAAATTTTATGTCAGTCTGACCAATAGTTTTGGAGATATTTGGATTCAATTGCACCTACCGTAAGCCTGAAAAATAGCCCCATTTTCTCTTCATTATAACCAAATTTTCCAACTGTACCCCTCTCACTAAAATGGCTGTAACTTTCTTGCTTTTTAAGATATCTACAAAAAGTAAAATGTGTCAGAAAGTAGAAAGCTACATGTAATTAAGTCAATCTTTTTTTTTTGGCAATTTTGACTTTTAACTATCTAAAATGTTAAAGAAATTTAAATATTTGAAATAATTCAGAAAATAAATGAACAAAAACATTCAAAATTCTATTTAAAATATAAAGATTGGCTTTAAAAATTCAACTTTTAGAGAAAAAAAGGCCAAAAACATTCTATTTAAAAAAAAAAAACTTTTTACATACCTGAGATGCACCAAAAAGGTGGCAAAAAATATTCAATACACATACCTTACACTTGCCTCAGGTCAAGGGGAGAGCAATAAAACTTAACAGGTTGTAAATTTCAAAGAAATTGCAAATAACTCATTAATTAATATTTCTATTGCTTAATTAATTGTAAATTGAAGATAAATTTCACAGAAATAAACATTTTAATGTTAACATGCGACTTTAACCAGCAAGTCTTTGGATGTAGTGCTAAATTTAAGATAAGAATTATTAAAAACCTAAAAATCATAAATCTAGCTTGAAAAATGAATATATTTGGATTTGAACGGGTAAAATAATGAAACATTTTTAATTTGAAATTAAATAGAAAAATAAGTTGTAACAAACCTGCAGTTCTGTGGTCCTGTCATCATTTTTGTGTTGATGCTGTAGGGCTACACTATACACCAGCAAGCTAAGTATTGAAGATGTTTACCACTGGTTACAATCCTATCATGAAAGACTGTCTGACTGCAGAATAGGAAAGTTCTTCATGCTGGTAAATACAGGAAGGCTAATGAATTGTTCAGAAGAAATGATTATACATCTAAAGCTCATGATGAAGAAGCCAACACCTCATTCAATCACATGGACTCAAGTCAAGACTGGAGGTTCATTAACACAGTCTACATGTACATGGAATGACAGAGATGACAGCAGTTCTAATCAATACCATCTCACATTTCACTCCTCAGATGGTAAATCCAGCAACTTGATAACAGAACAAGAAGAGAAGAGTGTACCTGGCACCTTGAGATTAGTTGACAGTTAATGTATGAGTGTACATGCTTCATACACTACTCTACAGTCTACAGACAAGTATTACAGAGAGATGTTAGCTAGGTGAAGATAGCACTAAATACCTACAAATAGCTAAATACAGAAAAAGAAGACCACTCCAGTAAAGTGTTGTCAGACTTCAAGAACACAAGACAAAAGATCTGCACAGTAAGAATCCAGAGTTCAAGAAAGGACAGCTAGATCTGAACTGTACACAACAGTGACTGCTGCAAGTAGAAACTACACAGAGATCCTGCTGATTATTGAAAAAAGGCCCTTTTAAGGGCCAACCAGATTTTCCAAAAAGAATCTATATTGTTGTTTCATTTTTAAAATGCAATAAACAAACACATGTATACAGATGAAAATAATTATAGGTCAACCTGCTCCTTTTTCACAGTAAACATAATTCAAAAGTCTCTACCCTCCCCCCCCCTTTTCAGAAAAACAAAGAAAAAAAAACTCTATCATTTAAAAGTAACCAGAATAGACTACCAATGTTGTTTTTTGCCATTTTTCAAGCAATTTTACAAGACCGCAAAGGTGCAGGGTGGCCTAATATACTGTTGTTGAAGCCCAGAGGCCGACACAAGATGGCCGACATTCACACTTTCCTGTTGTGGCACAGTTGCAAATCATCAGCATTAAAAAAAAATGAAGTATCCCTGCTGTATCCTGTATGCCAATCCGTGCACGCATGTGCATCTGTCTCCACCCCCTGGCTTCTGGCAGTTAACAATTCAAAGCTCCATAATTGCCATTGGGTTGGATGTTCAAGCTCCTTGCTAAATTAAGCCATCTCCTTAAAGCCCAATAGCACAGTTTTTCTCAATTTTATGGCTATATTTTTTAAAAACACCTCCATTTTTAAATCCTACAACTTGTTTTACCATGGAAATGGGTATTTATTATGTCAACAAAAAGAGGGGTGGCCAATAGGAAACCCTTAATAGAAAATCATATAGAAAAGTAATAATTTTGAACCAAATTTAAAAAAAGACCCTAAAAAACAATAAAACTGTTTAATTTTCATACATTTCTTGAATTCATATTGTTTTTCATTGAACTTAACAAAAATTTTGCCTTTAGTGCCAATGTAGAGTGAAAAATCTAACTTTTTTTACTCACCTCATTCTGGCTCCTAGGAACAAAAACACAATTGTTGAAGACCTCTTTTTCCCTCTTTGTTTATATTAACATAAAGTCAATTAAAAAAAATTCCACCTTCGTTTCTGGAACGCCATTTGGGGGTCTGAAAGTTCCATACCTCTTCTAAACTATATCCAAATTTCAGAAAACTGTAATACCTCAAACTTTTTTTAAAGCTCTGGAAGCATCCCTATCTTCATCGATGAAGTCCGAGAGACCCCGAAAACAGGAAATTGGCAATTATTCCACTAGACTAAATTACTCCTAATCCATTATATTTCATCAAATGTTTAATTTTAAAATTTTTTTCAAAGATCCTTCTTTCCAATAAGCCCCAAAAGTAGAACCAAAACAAGAAAAAAGCCAAAGAAAAAAAATTACAAAGAAATACACTATTTAATGGGGAACTACATTCGTGGACAACGAGTTGCAAAGGTCATTAATTGTGTTGTCGTTCCTAAATATAAGCTGAAAATTGCTAGATTTTAATAAAACTTACCCTATGCCTTGTTTGATATAATACGAGTCATTCTTCCAAATTTTATGTCAGTCTGACCAATAGTTTTGGAGATATTTGGATTCAATTGCACCTACCGTAAGCCTGAAAAATAGCCCCATTTTCTCTTCATTATAACCAAATTTTCCAACTGTACCCCTCTCACTAAAATGGCTGTAACTTTCTTGCTTTTTAAGATATCTACAAAAAGTAAAATGTGTCAGAAAGTAGAAAGCTACATGTAATTAAGTCAATCTTTTTTTTTTGGCAATTTTGACTTTTAACTATCTAAAATGTTAAAGAAATTTAAATATTTGAAATAATTCAGAAAATAAATGAACAAAAACATTCAAAATTCTATTTAAAATATAAAGATTGGCTTTAAAAATTCAACTTTTAGAGAAAAAAAGGCCAAAAACATTCTATTTAAAAAAAAAAAACTTTTTACATACCTGAGATGCACCAAAAAGGTGGCAAAAAATATTCAATACACATACCTTACACTTGCCTCAGGTCAAGGGGAGAGCAATAAAACTTAACAGGTTGTAAATTTCAAAGAAATTGCAAATAACTCATTAATTAATATTTCTATTGCTTAATTAATTGTAAATTGAAGATAAATTTCACAGAAATAAACATTTTAATGTTAACATGCGACTTTAACCAGCAAGTCTTTGGATGTAGTGCTAAATTTAAGATAAGAATTATTAAAAACCTAAAAATCATAAATCTAGCTTGAAAAATGAATATATTTGGATTTGAACGGGTAAAATAATGAAACATTTTTAATTTGAAATTAAATAGAAAAATAAGTTGTAACAAACCTGCAGTTCTGTGGTCCTGTCATCATTTTTGTGTTGATGCTGTAGGGCTACACTATACACCAGCAAGCTAAGTATTGAAGATGTTTACCACTGGTTACAATCCTATCATGAAAGACTGTCTGACTGCAGAATAGGAAAGTTCTTCATGCTGGTAAATACAGGAAGGCTAATGAATTGTTCAGAAGAAATGATTATACATCTAAAGCTCATGATGAAGAAGCCAACACCTCATTCAATCACATGGACTCAAGTCAAGACTGGAGGTTCATTAACACAGTCTACATGTACATGGAATGACAGAGATGACAGCAGTTCTAATCAATACCATCTCACATTTCACTCCTCAGATGGTAAATCCAGCAACTTGATAACAGAACAAGAAGAGAAGAGTGTACCTGGCACCTTGAGATTAGTTGACAGTTAATGTATGAGTGTACATGCTTCATACACTACTCTACAGTCTACAGACAAGTATTACAGAGAGATGTTAGCTAGGTGAAGATAGCACTAAATACCTACAAATAGCTAAATACAGAAAAAGAAGACCACTCCAGTAAAGTGTTGTCAGACTTCAAGAACACAAGACAAAAGATCTGCACAGTAAGAATCCAGAGTTCAAGAAAGGACAGCTAGATCTGAACTGTACACAACAGTGACTGCTGCAAGTAGAAACTACACAGAGATCCTGCTGATTATTGAAAAAAGGCCCTTTTAAGGGCCAACCAGATTTTCCAAAAAGAATCTATATTGTTGTTTCATTTTTAAAATGCAATAAACAAACACATGTATACAGATGAAAATAATTATAGGTCAACCTGCTCCTTTTTCACAGTAAACATAATTCAAAAGTCTCTACCCTCCCCCCCCCTTTTCAGAAAAACAAAGAAAAAAAAACTCTATCATTTAAAAGTAACCAGAATAGACTACCAATGTTGTTTTTTGCCATTTTTCAAGCAATTTTACAAGACCGCAAAGGTGCAGGGTGGCCTAATATACTGTTGTTGAAGCCCAGAGGCCGACACAAGATGGCCGACATTCACACTTTCCTGTTGTGGCACAGTTGCAAATCATCAGCATTAAAAAAAAATGAAGTATCCCTGCTGTATCCTGTATGCCAATCCGTGCACGCATGTGCATCTGTCTCCACCCCCTGGCTTCTGGCAGTTAACAATTCAAAGCTCCATAATTGCCATTGGGTTGGATGTTCAAGCTCCTTGCTAAATTAAGCCATCTCCTTAAAGCCCAATAGCACAGTTTTTCTCAATTTTATGGCTATATTTTTTAAAAACACCTCCATTTTTAAATCCTACAACTTGTTTTACCATGGAAATGGGTATTTATTATGTCAACAAAAAGAGGGGTGGCCAATAGGAAACCCTTAATAGAAAATCATATAGAAAAGTAATAATTTTGAACCAAATTTAAAAAAAGACCCTAAAAAACAATAAAACTGTTTAATTTTCATACATTTCTTGAATTCATATTGTTTTTCATTGAACTTAACAAAAATTTTGCCTTTAGTGCCAATGTAGAGTGAAAAATCTAACTTTTTTTACTCACCTCATTCTGGCTC
This sequence comes from Limnoperna fortunei, assembly GCA_944474755.1. Lineage (NCBI taxonomy): Eukaryota > Metazoa > Mollusca > Bivalvia > Mytilida > Modiolidae > Limnoperna > Limnoperna fortunei. The sequence continues at coordinate 32,854,308 of OX104125.1, forward strand.
CTAGGAACAAAAACACAATTGTTGAAGACCTCTTTTTCCCTCTTTGTTTATATTAACATAAAGTCAATTAAAAAAAATTCCACCTTCGTTTCTGGAACGCCATTTGGGGGTCTGAAAGTTCCATACCTCTTCTAAACTATATCCAAATTTCAGAAAACTGTAATACCTCAAACTTTTTTTAAAGCTCTGGAAGCATCCCTATCTTCATCGATGAAGTCCGAGAGACCCCGAAAACAGGAAATTGGCAATTATTCCACTAGACTAAATTACTCCTAATCCATTATATTTCATCAAATGTTTAATTTTAAAATTTTTTTCAAAGATCCTTCTTTCCAATAAGCCCCAAAAGTAGAACCAAAACAAGAAAAAAGCCAAAGAAAAAAAATTACAAAGAAATACACTATTTAATGGGGAACTACATTCGTGGACAACGAGTTGCAAAGGTCATTAATTGTGTTGTCGTTCCTAAATATAAGCTGAAAATTGCTAGATTTTAATAAAACTTACCCTATGCCTTGTTTGATATAATACGAGTCATTCTTCCAAATTTTATGTCAGTCTGACCAATAGTTTTGGAGATATTTGGATTCAATTGCACCTACCGTAAGCCTGAAAAATAGCCCCATTTTCTCTTCATTATAACCAAATTTTCCAACTGTACCCCTCTCACTAAAATGGCTGTAACTTTCTTGCTTTTTAAGATATCTACAAAAAGTAAAATGTGTCAGAAAGTAGAAAGCTACATGTAATTAAGTCAATCTTTTTTTTTTGGCAATTTTGACTTTTAACTATCTAAAATGTTAAAGAAATTTAAATATTTGAAATAATTCAGAAAATAAATGAACAAAAACATTCAAAATTCTATTTAAAATATAAAGATTGGCTTTAAAAATTCAACTTTTAGAGAAAAAAAGGCCAAAAACATTCTATTTAAAAAAAAAAAACTTTTTACATACCTGAGATGCACCAAAAAGGTGGCAAAAAATATTCAATACACATACCTTACACTTGCCTCAGGTCAAGGGGAGAGCAATAAAACTTAACAGGTTGTAAATTTCAAAGAAATTGCAAATAACTCATTAATTAATATTTCTATTGCTTAATTAATTGTAAATTGAAGATAAATTTCACAGAAATAAACATTTTAATGTTAACATGCGACTTTAACCAGCAAGTCTTTGGATGTAGTGCTAAATTTAAGATAAGAATTATTAAAAACCTAAAAATCATAAATCTAGCTTGAAAAATGAATATATTTGGATTTGAACGGGTAAAATAATGAAACATTTTTAATTTGAAATTAAATAGAAAAATAAGTTGTAACAAACCTGCAGTTCTGTGGTCCTGTCATCATTTTTGTGTTGATGCTGTAGGGCTACACTATACACCAGCAAGCTAAGTATTGAAGATGTTTACCACTGGTTACAATCCTATCATGAAAGACTGTCTGACTGCAGAATAGGAAAGTTCTTCATGCTGGTAAATACAGGAAGGCTAATGAATTGTTCAGAAGAAATGATTATACATCTAAAGCTCATGATGAAGAAGCCAACACCTCATTCAATCACATGGACTCAAGTCAAGACTGGAGGTTCATTAACACAGTCTACATGTACATGGAATGACAGAGATGACAGCAGTTCTAATCAATACCATCTCACATTTCACTCCTCAGATGGTAAATCCAGCAACTTGATAACAGAACAAGAAGAGAAGAGTGTACCTGGCACCTTGAGATTAGTTGACAGTTAATGTATGAGTGTACATGCTTCATACACTACTCTACAGTCTACAGACAAGTATTACAGAGAGATGTTAGCTAGGTGAAGATAGCACTAAATACCTACAAATAGCTAAATACAGAAAAAGAAGACCACTCCAGTAAAGTGTTGTCAGACTTCAAGAACACAAGACAAAAGATCTGCACAGTAAGAATCCAGAGTTCAAGAAAGGACAGCTAGATCTGAACTGTACACAACAGTGACTGCTGCAAGTAGAAACTACACAGAGATCCTGCTGATTATTGAAAAAAGGCCCTTTTAAGGGCCAACCAGATTTTCCAAAAAGAATCTATATTGTTGTTTCATTTTTAAAATGCAATAAACAAACACATGTATACAGATGAAAATAATTATAGGTCAACCTGCTCCTTTTTCACAGTAAACATAATTCAAAAGTCTCTACCCTCCCCCCCCCCTTTTCAGAAAAACAAAGAAAAAAAAACTCTATCATTTAAAAGTAACCAGAATAGACTACCAATGTTGTTTTTTGCCATTTTTCAAGCAATTTTACAAGACCGCAAAGGTGCAGGGTGGCCTAATATACTGTTGTTGAAGCCCAGAGGCCGACACAAGATGGCCGACATTCACACTTTCCTGTTGTGGCACAGTTGCAAATCATCAGCATTAAAAAAAAATGAAGTATCCCTGCTGTATCCTGTATGCCAATCCGTGCACGCATGTGCATCTGTCTCCACCCCCTGGCTTCTGGCAGTTAACAATTCAAAGCTCCATAATTGCCATTGGGTTGGATGTTCAAGCTCCTTGCTAAATTAAGCCATCTCCTTAAAGCCCAATAGCACAGTTTTTCTCAATTTTATGGCTATATTTTTTAAAAACACCTCCATTTTTAAATCCTACAACTTGTTTTACCATGGAAATGGGTATTTATTATGTCAACAAAAAGAGGGGTGGCCAATAGGAAACCCTTAATAGAAAATCATATAGAAAAGTAATAATTTTGAACCAAATTTAAAAAAAGACCCTAAAAAACAATAAAACTGTTTAATTTTCATACATTTCTTGAATTCATATTGTTTTTCATTGAACTTAACAAAAATTTTGCCTTTAGTGCCAATGTAGAGTGAAAAATCTAACTTTTTTTACTCACCTCATTCTGGCTCCTAAATATAAGCTGAAAATTGCTAGATTTTAATAAAACTTACCCTATGCCTTGTTTGATATAATACGAGTCATTCTTCCAAATTTTATGTCAGTCTGACCAATAGTTTTGGAGATATTTGGATTCAATTGCACCTACCGTAAGCCTGAAAAATAGCCCCATTTTCTCTTCATTATAACCAAATTTTCCAACTGTACCCCTCTCACTAAAATGGCTGTAACTTTCTTGCTTTTTAAGATATCTACAAAAAGTAAAATGTGTCAGAAAGTAGAAAGCTACATGTAATTAAGTCAATCTTTTTTTTTTGGCAATTTTGACTTTTAACTATCTAAAATGTTAAAGAAATTTAAATATTTGAAATAATTCAGAAAATAAATGAACAAAAACATTCAAAATTCTATTTAAAATATAAAGATTGGCTTTAAAAATTCAACTTTTAGAGAAAAAAAGGCCAAAAACATTCTATTTAAAAAAAAAAAACTTTTTACATACCTGAGATGCACCAAAAAGGTGGCAAAAAATATTCAATACACATACCTTACACTTGCCTCAGGTCAAGGGGAGAGCAATAAAACTTAACAGGTTGTAAATTTCAAAGAAATTGCAAATAACTCATTAATTAATATTTCTATTGCTTAATTAATTGTAAATTGAAGATAAATTTCACAGAAATAAACATTTTAATGTTAACATGCGACTTTAACCAGCAAGTCTTTGGATGTAGTGCTAAATTTAAGATAAGAATTATTAAAAACCTAAAAATCATAAATCTAGCTTGAAAAATGAATATATTTGGATTTGAACGGGTAAAATAATGAAACATTTTTAATTTGAAATTAAATAGAAAAATAAGTTGTAACAAACCTGCAGTTCTGTGGTCCTGTCATCATTTTTGTGTTGATGCTGTAGGGCTACACTATACACCAGCAAGCTAAGTATTGAAGATGTTTACCACTGGTTACAATCCTATCATGAAAGACTGTCTGACTGCAGAATAGGAAAGTTCTTCATGCTGGTAAATACAGGAAGGCTAATGAATTGTTCAGAAGAAATGATTATACATCTAAAGCTCATGATGAAGAAGCCAACACCTCATTCAATCACATGGACTCAAGTCAAGACTGGAGGTTCATTAACACAGTCTACATGTACATGGAATGACAGAGATGACAGCAGTTCTAATCAATACCATCTCACATTTCACTCCTCAGATGGTAAATCCAGCAACTTGATAACAGAACAAGAAGAGAAGAGTGTACCTGGCACCTTGAGATTAGTTGACAGTTAATGTATGAGTGTACATGCTTCATACACTACTCTACAGTCTACAGACAAGTATTACAGAGAGATGTTAGCTAGGTGAAGATAGCACTAAATACCTACAAATAGCTAAATACAGAAAAAGAAGACCACTCCAGTAAAGTGTTGTCAGACTTCAAGAACACAAGACAAAAGATCTGCACAGTAAGAATCCAGAGTTCAAGAAAGGACAGCTAGATCTGAACTGTACACAACAGTGACTGCTGCAAGTAGAAACTACACAGAGATCCTGCTGATTATTGAAAAAAGGCCCTTTTAAGGGCCAACCAGATTTTCCAAAAAGAATCTATATTGTTGTTTCATTTTTAAAATGCAATAAACAAACACATGTATACAGATGAAAATAATTATAGGTCAACCTGCTCCTTTTTCACAGTAAACATAATTCAAAAGTCTCTACCCTCCCCCCCCCTTTTCAGAAAAACAAAGAAAAAAAAACTCTATCATTTAAAAGTAACCAGAATAGACTACCAATGTTGTTTTTTGCCATTTTTCAAGCAATTTTACAAGACCGCAAAGGTGCAGGGTGGCCTAATATACTGTTGTTGAAGCCCAGAGGCCAACACAAGATGGCCGACATTCACACTTTCCTGTTGTGGCACAGTTGCAAATCATCAGCATTAAAAAAAAATGAAGTATCCCTGCTGTATCCTGTATGCCAATCCGTGCACGCATGTGCATCTGTCTCCACCCCCTGGCTTCTGGCAGTTAACAATTCAAAGCTCCATAATTGCCATTGGGTTGGATGTTCAAGCTCCTTGCTAAATTAAGCCATCTCCTTAAAGCCCAATAGCACAGTTTTTCTCAATTTTATGGCTATATTTTTTAAAAACACCTCCATTTTTAAATCCTACAACTTGTTTTACCATGGAAATGGGTATTTATTATGTCAACAAAAAGAGGGGTGGCCAATAGGAAACCCTTAATAGAAAATCATATAGAAAAGTAATAATTTTGAACCAAATTTAAAAAAAGACCCTAAAAAACAATAAAACTGTTTAATTTTCATACATTTCTTGAATTCATATTGTTTTTCATTGAACTTAACAAAAATTTTGCCTTTAGTGCCAATGTAGAGTGAAAAATCTAACTTTTTTTACTCACCTCATTCTGGCTCCTATATAAGCTGAAAATTGCTAGATTTTAATAAAACTTACCCTATGCCTTGTTTGATATAATACGAGTCATTCTTCCAAATTTTATGTCAGTCTGACCAATAGTTTTGGAGATATTTGGATTCAATTGCACCTACCGTAAGCCTGAAAAATAGCCCCATTTTCTCTTCATTATAACCAAATTTTCCAACTGTACCCCTCTCACTAAAATGGCTGTAACTTTCTTGCTTTTTAAGATATCTACAAAAAGTAAAATGTGTCAGAAAGTAGAAAGCTACATGTAATTAAGTCAATCTTTTTTTTTTGGCAATTTTGACTTTTAACTATCTAAAATGTTAAAGAAATTTAAATATTTGAAATAATTCAGAAAATAAATGAACAAAAACATTCAAAATTCTATTTAAAATATAAAGATTGGCTTTAAAAATTCAACTTTTAGAGAAAAAAAGGCCAAAAACATTCTATTTAAAAAAAAAAACTTTTTACATACCTGAGATGCACCAAAAAGGTGGCAAAAAATATTCAATACACATACCTTATACTTGCCTCAGGTCCAGGGGAGAGCAATAAAACTTAACAGGTTGTAAATTTCAAAGAAATTGCAAATAACTCATTAATTAATATTTCTATTGCTTAATTAATTGTAAATTGAAGATAAATTTCACAGAAATAAACATTTTAATGTTAACATGCCTCTTTAACCAGCAAGTCTTTGGATGTAGTGCTAAATTTAAGATAAGAATTATTAAAAACCTAAAAATCATAAATCTAGCTTGAAAAATGAATATATTTGGATTTGAACGGGTAAAATAATGAAACATTTTTAATTTGAAATTAAATAGAAAAATAAGTTGTAACAAACCTGCAGTTCTGTGGTCCTGTCATCATTTTTGTGTTGATGCTGTAGGGCTACACTATACACCAGCAAGCTAAGTATTGAAGATGTTTACCACTGGTTACAATCCTATCATGAAAGACTGTCTGACTGCAGAATAGGAAAGTTCTTCATGCTGGTAAATACAGGAAGGCTAATGAATTGTTCAGAAGAAATGATTATACATCTAAAGCTCATGATGAAGAAGCCAACACCTCATTCAATCACATGGACTCAAGTCAAGACTGGAGGTTCATTAACACAGTCTACATGTACATGGAATGACAGAGATGACAGCAGTTCTAATCAATACCATCTCACATTTCACTCCTCAGATGGTAAATCCAGCAACTTGATAACAGAACAAGAAGAGAAGAGTGTACCTGGCACCTTGAGATTAGTTGACAGTTAATGTATGAGTGTACATGCTTCATACACTACTCTACAGTCTACAGACAAGTATTACAGAGAGATGTTAGCTAGGTGAAGATAGCACTAAATACCTACAAATAGCTAAATACAGAAAAAGAAGACCACTCCAGTAAAGTGTTGTCAGACTTCAAGAACACAAGACAAAAGATCTGCACAGTAAGAATCCAGAGTTCAAGAAAGGACAGCTAGATCTGAACTGTACACAACAGTGACTGCTGCAAGTAGAAACTACACAGAGATCCTGCTGATTATTGAAAAAAGGCCCTTTTAAGGGCCAACCAGATTTTCCAAAAAGAATCTATATTGTTGTTTCATTTTTAAAATGCAATAAACAAACACATGTATACAGATGAAAATAATTATAGGTCAACCTGCTCCTTTTTCACAGTAAACATAATTCAAAAGTCTCTACCCTCCCCCCCCCCTTTTCAGAAAAACAAAGAAAAAAAAACTCTATCATTTAAAAGTAACCAGAATAGACTACCAATGTTGTTTTTTGCCATTTTTCAAGCAATTTTACAAGACCGCAAAGGTGCAGGGTGGCCTAATATACTGTTGTTGAAGCCCAGAGGCCGACACAAGATGGCCGACATTCACACTTTCCTGTTGTGGCACAGTTGCAAATCATCAGCATTAAAAAAAAATGAAGTATCCCTGCTGTATCCTGTATGCCAATCCGTGCACGCATGTGCATCTGTCTCCACCCCCTGGCTTCTGGCAGTTAACAATTCAAAGCTCCATAATTGCCATTGGGTTGGATGTTCAAGCTCCTTGCTAAATTAAGCCATCTCCTTAAAGCCCAATAGCACAGTTTTTCTCAATTTTATGGCTATATTTTTTAAAAACACCTCCATTTTTAAATCCTACAACTTGTTTTACCATGGAAATGGGTATTTATTATGTCAACAAAAAGAGGGGTGGCCAATAGGAAACCCTTAATAGAAAATCATATAGAAAAGTAATAATTTTGAACCAAATTTAAAAAAAGACCCTAAAAAACAATAAAACTGTTTAATTTTCATACATTTCTTGAATTCATATTGTTTTTCATTGAACTTAACAAAAATTTTGCCTTTAGTGCCAATGTAGAGTGAAAAATCTAACTTTTTTTACTCACCTCATTCTGGCTCCTATAAATATAAGCTGAAAATTGCTAGATTTTAATAAAACTTACCCTATGCCTTGTTTGATATAATACGAGTCATTCTTCCAAATTTTATGTCAGTCTGACCAATAGTTTTGGAGATATTTGGATTCAATTGCACCTACCGTAAGCCTGAAAAATAGCCCCATTTTCTCTTCATTATAACCAAATTTTCCAACTGTACCCCTCTCACTAAAATGGCTGTAACTTTCTTGCTTTTTAAGATATCTACAAAAAGTAAAATGTGTCAGAAAGTAGAAAGCTACATGTAATTAAGTCAATCTTTTTTTTTTGGCAATTTTGACTTTTAACTATCTAAAATGTTAAAGAAATTTAAATATTTGAAATAATTCAGAAAATAAATGAACAAAAACATTCAAAATTCTATTTAAAATATAAAGATTGGCTTTAAAAATTCAACTTTTAGAGAAAAAAAGGCCAAAAACATTCTATTTAAAAAAAAAAAACTTTTTACATACCTGAGATGCACCAAAAAGGTGGCAAAAAATATTCAATACACATACCTTACACTTGTCTCAGGTCAAGGGGAGAGCAATAAAACTTAACAGGTTGTAAATTTCAAAGAAATTGCAAATAACTCATTAATTAATATTTCTATTGCTTAATTAATTGTAAATTGAAGATAAATTTCACAGAAATAAACATTTTAATGTTAACATGCGACTTTAACCAGCAAGTCTTTGGATGTAGTGCTAAATTTAAGATAAGAATTATTAAAAACCTAAAAATCATAAATCTAGCTTGAAAAATGAATATATTTGGATTTGAACGGGTAAAATAATGAAACATTTTTAATTTGAAATTAAATAGAAAAATAAGTTGTAACAAACCTGCAGTTCTGTGGTCCTGTCATCATTTTTGTGTTGATGCTGTAGGGCTACACTATACACCAGCAAGCTAAGTATTGAAGATGTTTACCACTGGTTACAATCCTATCATGAAAGACTGTCTGACTGCAGAATAGGAAAGTTCTTCATGCTGGTAAATACAGGAAGGCTAATGAATTGTTCAGAAGAAATGATTATACATCTAAAGCTCATGATGAAGAAGCCAACACCTCATTCAATCACATGGACTCAAGTCAAGACTGGAGGTTCATTAACACAGTCTACATGTACATGGAATGACAGAGATGACAGCAGTTCTAATCAATACCATCTCACATTTCACTCCTCAGATGGTAAATCCAGCAACTTGATAACAGAACAAGAAGAGAAGAGTGTACCTGGCACCTTGAGATTAGTTGACAGTTAATGTATGAGTGTACATGCTTCATACACTACTCTACAGTCTACAGACAAGTATTACAGAGAGATGTTAGCTAGGTGAAGATAGCACTAAATACCTACAAATAGCTAAATACAGAAAAAGAAGACCACTCCAGTAAAGTGTTGTCAGACTTCAAGAACACAAGACAAAAGATCTGCACAGTAAGAATCCAGAGTTCAAGAAAGGACAGCTAGATCTGAACTGTACACAACAGTGACTGCTGCAAGTAGAAACTACACAGAGATCCTGCTGATTATTGAAAAAAGGCCCTTTTAAGGGCCAACCAGATTTTCCAAAAAGAATCTATATTGTTGTTTCATTTTTAAAATGCAATAAACAAACACATGTATACAGATGAAAATAATTATAGGTCAACCTGCTCCTTTTTCACAGTAAACATAATTCAAAAGTCTCTACCCTCCCCCCCCCCTTTTCAGAAAAACAAAGAAAAAAAAACTCTATCATTTAAAAGTAACCAGAATAGACTACCAATGTTGTTTTTTGCCATTTTTCAAGCAATTTTACAAGACCGCAAAGGTGCAGGGTGGCCTAATATACTGTTGTTGAAGCCCAGAGGCCGACACAAGATGGCCGACATTCACACTTTCCTGTTGTGGCACAGTTGCAAATCATCAGCATTAAAAAAAAATGAAGTATCCCTGCTGTATCCTGTATGCCAATCCGTGCACGCATGTGCATCTGTCTCCACCCCCTGGCTTCTGGCAGTTAACAATTCAAAGCTCCATAATTGCCATTGGGTTGGATGTTCAAGCTCCTTGCTAAATTAAGCCATCTCCTTAAAGCCCAATAGCACAGTTTTTCTCAATTTTATGGCTATATTTTTTAAAAACACCTCCATTTTTAAATCCTACAACTTGTTTTACCATGGAAATGGGTATTTATTATGTCAACAAAAAGAGGGGTGGCCAATAGGAAACCCTTAATAGAAAATCATATAGAAAAGTAATAATTTTGAACCAAATTTAAAAAAAGACCCTAAAAAACAATAAAACTGTTTAATTTTCATACATTTCTTGAATTCATATTGTTTTTCATTGAACTTAACAAAAATTTTGCCTTTAGTGCCAATGTAGAGTGAAAAATCTAACTTTTTTTACTCACCTCATTCTGGCTCCTAGGAACAAAAACACAATTGTTGAAGACCTCTTTTTCCCTCTTTGTTTATATTAACATAAAGTCAATTAAAAAAAATTCCACCTTCGTTTCTGGAACGCCATTTGGGGGTCTGAAAGTTCCATACCTCTTCTAAACTATATCCAAATTTCAGAAAACTGTAATACCTCAAACTTTTTTTAAAGCTCTGGAAGCATCCCTATCTTCATCGATGAAGTCCGAGAGACCCCGAAAACAGGAAATTGGCAATTATTCCACTAGACTAAATTACTCCTAATCCATTATATTTCATCAAATGTTTAATTTTAAAATTTTTTTCAAAGATCCTTCTTTCCAATAAGCCCCAAAAGTAGAACCAAAACAAGAAAAAAGCCAAAGAAAAAAAATTACAAAGAAATACACTATTTAATGGGGAACTACATTCGTGGACAACGAGTTGCAAAGGTCATTAATTGTGTTGTCGTTCCTAAATATAAGCTGAAAATTGCTAGATTTTAATAAAACTTACCCTATGCCTTGTTTGATATAATACGAGTCATTCTTCCAAATTTTATGTCAGTCTGACCAATAGTTTTGGAGATATTTGGATTCAATTGCACCTACCGTAAGCCTGAAAAATAGCCCCATTTTCTCTTCATTATAACCAAATTTTCCAACTGTACCCCTCTCACTAAAATGGCTGTAACTTTCTTGCTTTTTAAGATATCTACAAAAAGTAAAATGTGTCAGAAAGTAGAAAGCTACATGTAATTAAGTCAATCTTTTTTTTTTGGCAATTTTGACTTTTAACTATCTAAAATGTTAAAGAAATTTAAATATTTGAAATAATTCAGAAAATAAATGAACAAAAACATTCAAAATTCTATTTAAAATATAAAGATTGGCTTTAAAAATTCAACTTTTAGAGAAAAAAAGGCCAAAAACATTCTATTTAAAAAAAAAAAACTTTTTACATACCTGAGATGCACCAAAAAGGTGGCAAAAAATATTCAATACACATACCTTACACTTGCCTCAGGTCAAGGGGAGAGCAATAAAACTTAACAGGTTGTAAATTTCAAAGAAATTGCAAATAACTCATTAATTAATATTTCTATTGCTTAATTAATTGTAAATTGAAGATAAATTTCACAGAAATAAACATTTTAATGTTAACATGCGACTTTAACCAGCAAGTCTTTGGATGTAGTGCTAAATTTAAGATAAGAATTATTAAAAACCTAAAAATCATAAATCTAGCTTGAAAAATGAATATATTTGGATTTGAACGGGTAAAATAATGAAACATTTTTAATTTGAAATTAAATAGAAAAATAAGTTGTAACAAACCTGCAGTTCTGTGGTCCTGTCATCATTTTTGTGTTGATGCTGTAGGGCTACACTATACACCAGCAAGCTAAGTATTGAAGATGTTTACCACTGGTTACAATCCTATCATGAAAGACTGTCTGACTGCAGAATAGGAAAGTTCTTCATGCTGGTAAATACAGGAAGGCTAATGAATTGTTCAGAAGAAATGATTATACATCTAAAGCTCATGATGAAGAAGCCAACACCTCATTCAATCACATGGACTCAAGTCAAGACTGGAGGTTCATTAACACAGTCTACATGTACATGGAATGACAGAGATGACAGCAGTTCTAATCAATACCATCTCACATTTCACTCCTCAGATGGTAAATCCAGCAACTTGATAACAGAACAAGAAGAGAAGAGTGTACCTGGCACCTTGAGATTAGTTGACAGTTAATGTATGAGTGTACATGCTTCATACACTACTCTACAGTCTACAGACAAGTATTACAGAGAGATGTTAGCTAGGTGAAGATAGCACTAAATACCTACAAATAGCTAAATACAGAAAAAGAAGACCACTCCAGTAAAGTGTTGTCAGACTTCAAGAACACAAGACAAAAGATCTGCACAGTAAGAATCCAGAGTTCAAGAAAGGACAGCTAGATCTGAACTGTACACAACAGTGACTGCTGCAAGTAGAAACTACACAGAGATCCTGCTGATTATTGAAAAAAGGCCCTTTTAAGGGCCAACCAGATTTTCCAAAAAGAATCTATATTGTTGTTTCATTTTTAAAACGCAATAAACAAACACATGTATACAGATGAAAATAATTATAGGTCAACCTGCTCCTTTTTCACAGTAAACATAATTCAAAAGTCTCTACCCTCCCCCCCCCTTTTCAGAAAAACAAAGAAAAAAAAACTCTATCATTTAAAAGTAACCAGAATAGACTACCAATGTTGTTTTTTGCCATTTTTCAAGCAATTTTACAAGACCGCAAAGGTGCAGGGTGGCCTAATATACTGTTGTTGAAGCCCAGAGGCCGACACAAGATGGCCGACATTCACACTTTCCTGTTGTGGCACAGTTGCAAATCATCAGCATTAAAAAAAAATGAAGTATCCCTGCTGTATCCTGTATGCCAATCCGTGCACGCATGTGCATCTGTCTCCACCCCCTGGCTTCTGGCAGTTAACAATTCAAAGCTCCATAATTGCCATTGGGTTGGATGTTCAAGCTCCTTGCTAAATTAAGCCATCTCCTTAAAGCCCAATAGCACAGTTTTTCTCAATTTTATGGCTATATTTTTTAAAAACACCTCCATTTTTAAATCCTACAACTTGTTTTACCATGGAAATGGGTATTTATTATGTCAACAAAAAGAGGGGTGGCCAATAGGAAACCCTTAATAGAAAATCATATAGAAAAGTAATAATTTTGAACCAAATTTAAAAAAAGACCCTAAAAAACAATAAAACTGTTTAATTTTCATACATTTCTTGAATTCATATTGTTTTTCATTGAACTTAACAAAAATTTTGCCTTTAGTGCCAATGTAGAGTGAAAAATCTAACTTTTTTTACTCACCTCATTCTGGCTCCTAGGAACAAAAACACAATTGTTGAAGATCTCTTTTTCCCTCTTTGTTTATATTAACATAAAGTCAATTAAAAAAAATTCCACCTTCGTTTCTGGAACGCCATTTGGGGGTCTGAAAGTTCCATACCTCTTCTAAACTATATCCAAATTTCAGAAAACTGTAATACCTCAAACTTTTTTTAAAGCTCTGGAAGCATCCCTATCTTCATCGATGAAGTCCGAGAGACCCCGAAAACAGGAAATTGGCAATTATTCCACTAGACTAAATTACTCCTAATCCATTATATTTCATCAAATGTTTAATTTTAAAATTTTTTTCAAAGATCCTTCTTTCCAATAAGCCCCAAAAGTAGAACCAAAACAAGAAAAAAGCCAAAGAAAAAAAATTACAAAGAAATACACTATTTAATGGGGAACTACATTCGTGGACAACGAGTTGCAAAGGTCATTAATTGTGTTGTCGTTCCTAAATATAAGCTGAAAATTGCTAGATTTTAATAAAACTTACCCTATGCCTTGTTTGATATAATACGAGTCATTCTTCCAAATTTTATGTCAGTCTGACCAATAGTTTTGGAGATATTTGGATTCAATTGCACCTACCGTAAGCCTGAAAAATAGCCCCATTTTCTCTTCATTATAACCAAATTTTCCAACTGTACCCCTCTCACTAAAATGGCTGTAACTTTCTTGCTTTTTAAGATATCTACAAAAAGTAAAATGTGTCAGAAAGTAGAAAGCTACATGTAATTAAGTCAATCTTTTTTTTTTGGCAATTTTGACTTTTAACTATCTAAAATGTTAAAGAAATTTAAATATTTGAAATAATTCAGAAAATAAATGAACAAAAACATTCAAAATTCTATTTAAAATATAAAGATTGGCTTTAAAAATTCAACTTTTAGAGAAAAAAAGGCCAAAAACATTCTATTTAAAAAAAAACAACTTTTTACATACCTGAGATGCACCAAAAAGGTGGCAAAAAATATTCAATACACATACCTTACACTTGCCTCAGGTCAAGGGGAGAGCAATAAAACTTAACAGGTTGTAAATTTCAAAGAAATTGCAAATAACTCATTAATTAATATTTCTATTGCTTAATTAATTGTAAATTGAAGATAAATTTCACAGAAATAAACATTTTAATGTTAACATGCGACTTTAACCAGCAAGTCTTTGGATGTAGTGCTAAATTTAAGATAAGAATTATTAAAAACCTAAAAATCATAAATCTAGCTTGAAAAATGAATATATTTGGATTTGAACGGGTAAAATAATGAAACATTTTTAATTTGAAATTAAATAGAAAAATAAGTTGTAACAAACCTGCAGTTCTGTGGTCCTGTCATCATTTTTGTGTTGATGCTGTAGGGCTACACTATACACCAGCAAGCTAAGTATTGAAGATGTTTACCACTGGTTACAATCCTATCATGAAAGACTGTCTGACTGCAGAATAGGAAAGTTCTTCATGCTGGTAAATACAGGAAGGCTAATGAATTGTTCAGAAGAAATGATTATACATCTAAAGCTCATGATGAAGAAGCCAACACCTCATTCAATCACATGGACTCAAGTCAAGACTGGAGGTTCATTAACACAGTCTACATGTACATGGAATGACAGAGATGACAGCAGTTCTAATCAATACCATCTCACATTTCACTCCTCAGATGGTAAATCCAGCAACTTGATAACAGAACAAGAAGAGAAGAGTGTACCTGGCACCTTGAGATTAGTTGACAGTTAATGTATGAGTGTACATGCTTCATACACTACTCTACAGTCTACAGACAAGTATTACAGAGAGATGTTAGCTAGGTGAAGATAGCACTAAATACCTACAAATAGCTAAATACAGAAAAAGAAGACCACTCCAGTAAAGTGTTGTCAGACTTCAAGAACACAAGACAAAAGATCTGCACAGTAAGAATCCAGAGTTCAAGAAAGGACAGCTAGATCTGAACTGTACACAACAGTGACTGCTGCAAGTAGAAACTACACAGAGATCCTGCTGATTATTGAAAAAAGGCCCTTTTAAGGGCCAACCAGATTTTCCAAAAAGAATCTATATTGTTGTTTCATTTTTAAAATGCAATAAACAAACACATGTATACAGATGAAAATAATTATAGGTCAACCTGCTCCTTTTTCACAGTAAACATAATTCAAAAGTCTCTACCCTCCCCCCCCCCCTTTTCAGAAAAACAAAGAAAAAAAAAACTCTATCATTTAAAAGTAACCAGAATAGACTACCAATGTTGTTTTTTGCCATTTTTCAAGCAATTTTACAAGACCGCAAAGGTGCAGGGTGGCCTAATATACTGTTGTTGAAGCCCAGAGGCCGACACAAGATGGCCGACATTCACACTTTCCTGTTGTGGCACAGTTGCAAATCATCAGCATTAAAAAAAAATGAAGTATCCCTGCTGTATCCTGTATGCCAATCCGTGCACGCATGTGCATCTGTCTCCACCCCCTGGCTTCTGGCAGTTAACAATTCAAAGCTCCATAATTGCCATTGGGTTGGATGTTCAAGCTCCTTGCTAAATTAAGCCATCTCCTTAAAGCCCAATAGCACAGTTTTTCTCAATTTTATGGCTATATTTTTTAAAAACACCTCCATTTTTAAATCCTACAACTTGTTTTACCATGGAAATGGGTATTTATTATGTCAACAAAAAGAGGGGTGGCCAATAGGAAACCCTTAATAGAAAATCATATAGAAAAGTAATAATTTTGAACCAAATTTAAAAAAAGACCCTAAAAAACAATAAAACTGTTTAATTTTCATACATTTCTTGAATTCATATTGTTTTTCATTGAACTTAACAAAAATTTTGCCTTTAGTGCCAATGTAGAGTGAAAAATCTAACTTTTTTTACTCACCTCATTCTGGCTCCTAGGAACAAAAACACAATTGTTGAAGACCTCTTTTTCCCTCTTTGTTTATATTAACATAAAGTCAATTAAAAAAAATTCCACCTTCGTTTCTGGAACGCCATTTGGGGGTCTGAAAGTTCCATACCTCTTCTAAACTATATCCAAATTTCAGAAAACTGTAATACCTCAAACTTTTTTTAAAGCTCTGGAAGCATCCCTATCTTCATCGATGAAGTCCGAGAGACCCCGAAAACAGGAAATTGGCAATTATTCCACTAGACTAAATTACTCCTAATCCATTATATTTCATCAAATGTTTAATTTTAAAATTTTTTTCAAAGATCCTTCTTTCCAATAAGCCCCAAAAGTAGAACCAAAACAAGAAAAAAGCCAAAGAAAAAAAATTACAAAGAAATACACTATTTAATGGGGAACTACATTCGTGGACAACGAGTTGCAAAGGTCATTAATTGTGTTGTCGTTCCTAAATATAAGCTGAAAATTGCTAGATTTTAATAAAACTTACCCTATGCCTTGTTTGATATAATACGAGTCATTCTTCCAAATTTTATGTCAGTCTGACCAATAGTTTTGGAGATATTTGGATTCAATTGCACCTACCGTAAGCCTGAAAAATAGCCCCATTTTCTCTTCATTATAACCAAATTTTCCAACTGTACCCCTCTCACTAAAATGGCTGTAACTTTCTTGCTTTTTAAGATATCTACAAAAAGTAAAATGTGTCAGAAAGTAGAAAGCTACATGTAATTAAGTCAATCTTTTTTTTTTGGCAATTTTGACTTTTAACTATCTAAAATGTTAAAGAAATTTAAATATTTGAAATAATTCAGAAAATAAATGAACAAAAACATTCAAAATTCTATTTAAAATATAAAGATTGGCTTTAAAAATTCAACTTTTAGAGAAAAAAAGGCCAAAAACATTCTATTTAAAAAAAAAAAACTTTTTACATACCTGAGATGCACCAAAAAGGTGGCAAAAAATATTCAATACACATACCTTACACTTGCCTCAGGTCAAGGGGAGAGCAATAAAACTTAACAGGTTGTAAATTTCAAAGAAATTGCAAATAACTCATTAATTAATATTTCTATTGCTTAATTAATTGTAAATTGAAGATAAATTTCACAGAAATAAACATTTTAATGTTAACATGCGACTTTAACCAGCAAGTCTTTGGATGTAGTGCTAAATTTAAGATAAGAATTATTAAAAACCTAAAAATCATAAATCTAGCTTGAAAAATGAATATATTTGGATTTGAACGGGTAAAATAATGAAACATTTTTAATTTGAAATTAAATAGAAAAATAAGTTGTAACAAACCTGCAGTTCTGTGGTCCTGTCATCATTTTTGTGTTGATGCTGTAGGGCTACACTATACACCAGCAAGCTAAGTATTGAAGATGTTTACCACTGGTTACAATCCTATCATGAAAGACTGTCTGACTGCAGAATAGGAAAGTTCTTCATGCTGGTAAATACAGGAAGGCTAATGAATTGTTCAGAAGAAATGATTATACATCTAAAGCTCATGATGAAGAAGCCAACACCTCATTCAATCACATGGACTCAAGTCAAGACTGGAGGTTCATTAACACAGTCTACATGTACATGGAATGACAGAGATGACAGCAGTTCTAATCAATACCATCTCACATTTCACTCCTCAGATGGTAAATCCAGCAACTTGATAACAGAACAAGAAGAGAAGAGTGTACCTGGCACCTTGAGATTAGTTGACAGTTAATGTATGAGTGTACATGCTTCATACACTACTCTACAGTCTACAGACAAGTATTACAGAGAGATGTTAGCTAGGTGAAGATAGCACTAAATACCTACAAATAGCTAAATACAGAAAAAGAAGACCACTCCAGTAAAGTGTTGTCAGACTTCAAGAACACAAGACAAAAGATCTGCACAGTAAGAATCCAGAGTTCAAGAAAGGACAGCTAGATCTGAACTGTACACAACAGTGACTGCTGCAAGTAGAAACTACACAGAGATCCTGCTGATTATTGAAAAAAGGCCCTTTTAAGGGCCAACCAGATTTTCCAAAAAGAATCTATATTGTTGTTTCATTTTTAAAATGCAATAAACAAACACATGTATACAGATGAAAATAATTATAGGTCAACCTGCTCCTTTTTCACAGTAAACATAATTCAAAAGTCTCTACCCTCCCCCCCCCTTTTCAGAAAAACAAAGAAAAAAAAACTCTATCATTTAAAAGTAACCAGAATAGACTACCAATGTTGTTTTTTGCCATTTTTCAAGCAATTTTACAAGACCGCAAAGGTGCAGGGTGGCCTAATATACTGTTGTTGAAGCCCAGAGGCGGACACAAGATGGCCGACATTCACACTTTCCTGTTGTGGCACAGTTGCAAATCATCAGCATTAAAAAAAAATGAAGTATCCCTGCTGTATCCTGTATGCCAATCCGTGCACGCATGTGCATCTGTCTCCACCCCCTGGCTTCTGGCAGTTAACAATTCAAAGCTCCATAATTGCCATTGGGTTGGATGTTCAAGCTCCTTGCTAAATTAAGCCATCTCCTTAAAGCCCAATAGCACAGTTTTTCTCAATTTTATGGCTATATTTTTTAAAAACACCTCCATTTTTAAATCCTACAACTTGTTTTACCATGGAAATGGGTATTTATTATGTCAACAAAAAGAGGGGTGGCCAATAGGAAACCCTTAATAGAAAATCATATAGAAAAGTAATAATTTTGAACCAAATTTAAAAAAAGACCCTAAAAAACAATAAAACTGTTTAATTTTCATACATTTCTTGAATTCATATTGTTTTTCATTGAACTTAACAAAAATTTTGCCTTTAGTGCCAATGTAGAGTGAAAAATCTAACTTTTTTTACTCACCTCATTCTGGCTCCTAGGAACAAAAACACAATTGTTGAAGACCTCTTTTTCCCTCTTTGTTTATATTAACATAAAGTCAATTAAAAAAAATTCCACCTTCGTTTCTGGAACGCCATTTGGGGGTCTGAAAGTTCCATACCTCTTCTAAACTATATCCAAATTTCAGAAAACTGTAATACCTCAAACTTTTTTTAAAGCTCTGGAAGCATCCCTATCTTCATCGATGAAGTCCGAGAGACCCCGAAAACAGGAAATTGGCAATTATTCCACTAGACTAAATTACTCCTAATCCATTATATTTCATCAAATGTTTAATTTTAAAATTTTTTTCAAAGATCCTTCTTTCCAATAAGCCCCAAAAGTAGAACCAAAACAAGAAAAAAGCCAAAGAAAAAAAATTACAAAGAAATACACTATTTAATGGGGAACTACATTCGTGGACAACGAGTTGCAAAGGTCATTAATTGTGTTGTCGTTCCTAAATATAAGCTGAAAATTGCTAGATTTTAATAAAACTTACCCTATGCCTTGTTTGATATAATACGAGTCATTCTTCCAAATTTTATGTCAGTCTGACCAATAGTTTTGGAGATATTTGGATTCAATTGCACCTACCGTAAGCCTGAAAAATAGCCCCATTTTCTCTTCATTATAACCAAATTTTCCAACTGTACCCCTCTCACTAAAATGGCTGTAACTTTCTTGCTTTTTAAGATATCTACAAAAAGTAAAATGTGTCAGAAAGTAGAAAGCTACATGTAATTAAGTCAATCTTTTTTTTTGGCAATTTTGACTTTTAACTATCTAAAATGTTAAAGAAATTTAAATATTTGAAATAATTCAGAAAATAAATGAACAAAAACATTCAAAATTCTATTTAAAATATAAAGATTGGCTTTAAAAATTCAACTTTTAGAGAAAAAAAGGCCAAAAACATTCTATTTAAAAAAAAAAAACTTTTTACATACCTGAGATGCACCAAAAAGGTGGCAAAAAATATTCAATACACATACCTTACACTTGCCTCAGGTCAAGGGGAGAGCAATAAAACTTAACAGGTTGTAAATTTCAAAGAAATTGCAAATAACTCATTAATTAATATTTCTATTGCTTAATTAATTGTAAATTGAAGATAAATTTCACAGAAATAAACATTTTAATGTTAACATGCGACTTTAACCAGCAAGTCTTTGGATGTAGTGCTAAATTTAAGATAAGAATTATTAAAAACCTAAAAATCATAAATCTAGCTTGAAAAATGAATATATTTGGATTTGAACGGGTAAAATAATGAAACATTTTTAATTTGAAATTAAATAGAAAAATAAGTTGTAACAAACCTGCAGTTCTGTGGTCCTGTCATCATTTTTGTGTTGATGCTGTAGGGCTACACTATACACCAGCAAGCTAAGTATTGAAGATGTTTACCACTGGTTACAATCCTATCATGAAAGACTGTCTGACTGCAGAATAGGAAAGTTCTTCATGCTGGTAAATACAGGAAGGCTAATGAATTGTTCAGAAGAAATGATTATACATCTAAAGCTCATGATGAAGAAGCCAACACCTCATTCAATCACATGGACTCAAGTCAAGACTGGAGGTTCATTAACACAGTCTACATGTACATGGAATGACAGAGATGACAGCAGTTCTAATCAATACCATCTCACATTTCACTCCTCAGATGGTAAATCCAGCAACTTGATAACAGAACAAGAAGAGAAGAGTGTACCTGGCACCTTGAGATTAGTTGACAGTTAATGTATGAGTGTACATGCTTCATACACTACTCTACAGTCTACAGACAAGTATTACAGAGAGATGTTAGCTAGGTGAAGATAGCACTAAATACCTACAAATAGCTAAATACAGAAAAAGAAGACCACTCCAGTAAAGTGTTGTCAGACTTCAAGAACACAAGACAAAAGATCTGCACAGTAAGAATCCAGAGTTCAAGAAAGGACAGCTAGATCTGAACTGTACACAACAGTGACTGCTGCAAGTAGAAACTACACAGAGATCCTGCTGATTATTGAAAAAAGGCCCTTTTAAGGGCCAACCAGATTTTCCAAAAAGAATCTATATTGTTGTTTCATTTTTAAAATGCAATAAACAAACACATGTATACAGATGAAAATAATTATAGGTCAACCTGCTCCTTTTTCACAGTAAACATAATTCAAAAGTCTCTACCCTCCCCCCCCCTTTTCAGAAAAACAAAGAAAAAAAAACTCTATCATTTAAAAGTAACCAGAATAGACTACCAATGTTGTTTTTTGCCATTTTTCAAGCAATTTTACAAGACCGCAAAGGTGCAGGGTGGCCTAATATACTGTTGTTGAAGCCCAGAGGCCAACACAAGATGGCCGACATTCACACTTTCCTGTTGTGGCACAGTTGCAAATCATCAGCATTAAAAAAAAATGAAGTATCCCTGCTGTATCCTGTATGCCAATCCGTGCACGCATGTGCATCTGTCTCCACCCCCTGGCTTCTGGCAGTTAACAATTCAAAGCTCCATAATTGCCATTGGGTTGGATGTTCAAGCTCCTTGCTAAATTAAGCCATCTCCTTAAAGCCCAATAGCACAGTTTTTCTCAATTTTATGGCTATATTTTTTAAAAACACCTCCATTTTTAAATCCTACAACTTGTTTTACCATGGAAATGGGTATTTATTATGTCAACAAAAAGAGGGGTGGCCAATAGGAAACCCTTAATAGAAAATCATATAGAAAAGTAATAATTTTGAACCAAATTTAAAAAAAGACCCTAAAAAACAATAAAACTGTTTAATTTTCATACATTTCTTGAATTCATATTGTTTTTCATTGAACTTAACAAAAATTTTGCCTTTAGTGCCAATGTAGAGTGAAAAATCTAACTTTTTTTACTCACCTCATTCTGGCTCCTAAATATAAGCTGAAAATTGCTAGATTTTAATAAAACTTACCCTATGCCTTGTTTGATATAATACGAGTCATTCTTCCAAATTTTATGTCAGTCTGACCAATAGTTTTGGAGATATTTGGATTCAATTGCACCTACCGTAAGCCTGAAAAATAGCCCCATTTTCTCTTCATTATAACCAAATTTTCCAACTGTACCCCTCTCACTAAAATGGCTGTAACTTTCTTGCTTTTTAAGATATCTACAAAAAGTAAAATGTGTCAGAAAGTAGAAAGCTACATGTAATTAAGTCAATCTTTTTTTTTTGGCAATTTTGACTTTTAACTATCTAAAATGTTAAAGAAATTTAAATATTTGAAATAATTCAGAAAATAAATGAACAAAAACATTCAAAATTCTATTTAAAATATAAAGATTGGCTTTAAAAATTCAACTTTTAGAGAAAAAAAGGCCAAAAACATTCTATTTAAAAAAAAAAAACTTTTTACATACCTGAGATGCACCAAAAAGGTGGCAAAAAATATTCAATACACATACCTTACACTTGCCTCAGGTCAAGGGGAGAGCAATAAAACTTAACAGGTTGTAAATTTCAAAGAAATTGCAAATAACTCATTAATTAATATTTCTATTGCTTAATTAATTGTAAATTGAAGATAAATTTCACAGAAATAAACATTTTAATGTTAACATGCGACTTTAACCAGCAAGTCTTTGGATGTAGTGCTAAATTTAAGATAAGAATTATTAAAAACCTAAAAATCATAAATCTAGCTTGAAAAATGAATATATTTGGATTTGAACGGGTAAAATAATGAAACATTTTTAATTTGAAATTAAATAGAAAAATAAGTTGTAACAAACCTGCAGTTCTGTGGTCCTGTCATCATTTTTGTGTTGATGCTGTAGGGCTACACTATACACCAGCAAGCTAAGTATTGAAGATGTTTACCACTGGTTACAATCCTATCATGAAAGACTGTCTGACTGCAGAATAGGAAAGTTCTTCATGCTGGTAAATACAGGAAGGCTAATGAATTGTTCAGAAGAAATGATTATACATCTAAAGCTCATGATGAAGAAGCCAACACCTCATTCAATCACATGGACTCAAGTCAAGACTGGAGGTTCATTAACACAGTCTACATGTACATGGAATGACAGAGATGACAGCAGTTCTAATCAATACCATCTCACATTTCACTCCTCAGATGGTAAATCCAGCAACTTGATAACAGAACAAGAAGAGAAGAGTGTACCTGGCACCTTGAGATTAGTTGACAGTTAATGTATGAGTGTACATGCTTCATACACTACTCTACAGTCTACAGACAAGTATTACAGAGAGATGTTAGCTAGGTGAAGATAGCACTAAATACCTACAAATAGCTAAATACAGAAAAAGAAGACCACTCCAGTAAAGTGTTGTCAGACTTCAAGAACACAAGACAAAAGATCTGCACAGTAAGAATCCAGAGTTCAAGAAAGGACAGCTAGATCTGAACTGTACACAACAGTGACTGCTGCAAGTAGAAACTACACAGAGATCCTGCTGATTATTGAAAAAAGGCCCTTTTAAGGGCCAACCAGATTTTCCAAAAAGAATCTATATTGTTGTTTCATTTTTAAAATGCAATAAACAAACACATGTATACAGATGAAAATAATTATAGGTCAACCTGCTCCTTTTTCACAGTAAACATAATTCAAAAGTCTCTACCCTCCCCCCCCCTTTTCAGAAAAACAAAGAAAAAAAAACTCTATCATTTAAAAGTAACCAGAATAGACTACCAATGTTGTTTTTTGCCATTTTTCAAGCAATTTTACAAGACCGCAAAGGTGCAGGGTGGCCTAATATACTGTTGTTGAAGCCCAGAGGCCGACACAAGATGGCCGACATTCACACTTTCCTGTTGTGGCACAGTTGCAAATCATCAGCATTAAAAAAAAATGAAGTATCCCTGCTGTATCCTGTATGCCAATCCGTGCACGCATGTGCATCTGTCTCCACCCCCTGGCTTCTGGCAGTTAACAATTCAAAGCTCCATAATTGCCATTGGGTTGGATGTTCAAGCTCCTTGCTAAATTAAGCCATCTCCTTAAAGCCCAATAGCACAGTTTTTCTCAATTTTATGGCTATATTTTTTAAAAACACCTCCATTTTTAAATCCTACAACTTGTTTTACCATGGAAATGGGTATTTATTATGTCAACAAAAAGAGGGGTGGCCAATAGGAAACCCTTAATAGAAAATCATATAGAAAAGTAATAATTTTGAACCAAATTTAAAAAAAGACCCTAAAAAACAATAAAACTGTTTAATTTTCATACATTTCTTGAATTCATATTGTTTTTCATTGAACTTAACAAAAATTTTGCCTTTAGTGCCAATGTAGAGTGAAAAATCTAACTTTTTTTACTCACCTCATTCTGGCTCCTAGGAACAAAAACACAATTGTTGAAGACCTCTTTTTCCCTCTTTGTTTATATTAACATAAAGTCAATTAAAAAAAATTCCACCTTCGTTTCTGGAACGCCATTTGGGGGTCTGAAAGTTCCATACCTCTTCTAAACTATATCCAAATTTCAGAAAACTGTAATACCTCAAACTTTTTTTAAAGCTCTGGAAGCATCCCTATCTTCATCGATGAAGTCCGAGAGACCCCGAAAACAGGAAATTGGCAATTATTCCACTAGACTAAATTACTCCTAATCCATTATATTTCATCAAATGTTTAATTTTAAAATTTTTTTCAAAGATCCTTCTTTCCAATAAGCCCCAAAAGTAGAACCAAAACAAGAAAAAAGCCAAAGAAAAAAAATTACAAAGAAATACACTATTTAATGGGGAACTACATTCGTGGACAACGAGTTGCAAAGGTCATTAATTGTGTTGTCGTTCCTAAATATAAGCTGAAAATTGCTAGATTTTAATAAAACTTACCCTATGCCTTGTTTGATATAATACGAGTCATTCTTCCAAATTTTATGTCAGTCTGACCAATAGTTTTGGAGATATTTGGATTCAATTGCACCTACCGTAAGCCTGAAAAATAGCCCCATTTTCTCTTCATTATAACCAAATTTTCCAACTGTACCCCTCTCACTAAAATGGCTGTAACTTTCTTGCTTTTTAAGATATCTACAAAAAGTAAAATGTGTCAGAAAGTAGAAAGCTACATGTAATTAAGTCAATCTTTTTTTTTTGGCAATTTTGACTTTTAACTATCTAAAATGTTAAAGAAATTTAAATATTTGAAATAATTCAGAAAATAAATGAACAAAAACATTCAAAATTCTATTTAAAATATAAAGATTGGCTTTAAAAATTCAACTTTTAGAGAAAAAAAGGCCAAAAACATTCTATTTAAAAAAAAAAAACTTTTTACATACCTGAGATGCACCAAAAAGGTGGCAAAAAATATTCAATACACATACCTTACACTTGCCTCAGGTCAAGGGGAGAGCAATAAAACTTAACAGGTTGTAAATTTCAAAGAAATTGCAAATAACTCATTAATTAATATTTCTATTGCTTAATTAATTGTAAATTGAAGATAAATTTCACAGAAATAAACATTTTAATGTTAACATGCGACTTTAACCAGCAAGTCTTTGGATGTAGTGCTAAATTTAAGATAAGAATTATTAAAAACCTAAAAATCATAAATCTAGCTTGAAAAATGAATATATTTGGATTTGAACGGGTAAAATAATGAAACATTTTTAATTTGAAATTAAATAGAAAAATAAGTTGTAACAAACCTGCAGTTCTGTGGTCCTGTCATCATTTTTGTGTTGATGCTGTAGGGCTACACTATACACCAGCAAGCTAAGTATTGAAGATGTTTACCACTGGTTACAATCCTATCATGAAAGACTGTCTGACTGCAGAATAGGAAAGTTCTTCATGCTGGTAAATACAGGAAGGCTAATGAATTGTTCAGAAGAAATGATTATACATCTAAAGCTCATGATGAAGAAGCCAACACCTCATTCAATCACATGGACTCAAGTCAAGACTGGAGGTTCATTAACACAGTCTACATGTACATGGAATGACAGAGATGACAGCAGTTCTAATCAATACCATCTCACATTTCACTCCTCAGATGGTAAATCCAGCAACTTGATAACAGAACAAGAAGAGAAGAGTGTACCTGGCACCTTGAGATTAGTTGACAGTTAATGTATGAGTGTACATGCTTCATACACTACTCTACAGTCTACAGACAAGTATTACAGAGAGATGTTAGCTAGGTGAAGATAGCACTAAATACCTACAAATAGCTAAATACAGAAAAAGAAGACCACTCCAGTAAAGTGTTGTCAGACTTCAAGAACACAAGACAAAAGATCTGCACAGTAAGAATCCAGAGTTCAAGAAAGGACAGCTAGATCTGAACTGTACACAACAGTGACTGCTGCAAGTAGAAACTACACAGAGATCCTGCTGATTATTGAAAAAAGGCCCTTTTAAGGGCCAACCAGATTTTCCAAAAAGAATCTATATTGTTGTTTCATTTTTAAAATGCAATAAACAAACACATGTATACAGATGAAAATAATTATAGGTCAACCTGCTCCTTTTTCACAGTAAACATAATTCAAAAGTCTCTACCCTCCCCCCCCCTTTTCAGAAAAACAAAGAAAAAAAAACTCTATCATTTAAAAGTAACCAGAATAGACTACCAATGTTGTTTTTTGCCATTTTTCAAGCAATTTTACAAGACCGCAAAGGTGCAGGGTGGCCTAATATACTGTTGTTGAAGCCCAGAGGCCGACACAAGATGGCCGACATTCACACTTTCCTGTTGTGGCACAGTTGCAAATCATCAGCATTAAAAAAAAATGAAGTATCCCTGCTGTATCCTGTATGCCAATCCGTGCACGCATGTGCATCTGTCTCCACCCCCTGGCTTCTGGCAGTTAACAATTCAAAGCTCCATAATTGCCATTGGGTTGGATGTTCAAGCTCCTTGCTAAATTAAGCCATCTCCTTAAAGCCCAATAGCACAGTTTTTCTCAATTTTATGGCTATATTTTTTAAAAACACCTCCATTTTTAAATCCTACAACTTGTTTTACCATGGAAATGGGTATTTATTATGTCAACAAAAAGAGGGGTGGCCAATAGGAAACCCTTAATAGAAAATCATATAGAAAAGTAATAATTTTGAACCAAATTTAAAAAAAGACCCTAAAAAACAATAAAACTGTTTAATTTTCATACATTTCTTGAATTCATATTGTTTTTCATTGAACTTAACAAAAATTTTGCCTTTAGTGCCAATGTAGAGTGAAAAATCTAACTTTTTTTACTCACCTCATTCTGGCTCCTAGGAACAAAAACACAATTGTTGAAGACCTCTTTTTCCCTCTTTGTTTATATTAACATAAAGTCAATTAAAAAAAATTCCACCTTCGTTTCTGGAACGCCATTTGGGGGTCTGAAAGTT
Organism: Limnoperna fortunei; assembly: GCA_944474755.1. NCBI lineage: Eukaryota > Metazoa > Mollusca > Bivalvia > Mytilida > Modiolidae > Limnoperna > Limnoperna fortunei. The sequence continues at coordinate 32,881,582 of OX104125.1, forward strand.
CCATACCTCTTCTAAACTATATCCAAATTTCAGAAAACTGTAATACCTCAAACTTTTTTTAAAGCTCTGGAAGCATCCCTATCTTCATCGATGAAGTCCGAGAGACCCCGAAAACAGGAAATTGGCAATTATTCCACTAGACTAAATTACTCCTAATCCATTATATTTCATCAAATGTTTAATTTTAAAATTTTTTTCAAAGATCCTTCTTTCCAATAAGCCCCAAAAGTAGAACCAAAACAAGAAAAAAGCCAAAGAAAAAAAATTACAAAGAAATACACTATTTAATGGGGAACTACATTCGTGGACAACGAGTTGCAAAGGTCATTAATTGTGTTGTCGTTCCTAAATATAAGCTGAAAATTGCTAGATTTTAATAAAACTTACCCTATGCCTTGTTTGATATAATACGAGTCATTCTTCCAAATTTTATGTCAGTCTGACCAATAGTTTTGGAGATATTTGGATTCAATTGCACCTACCGTAAGCCTGAAAAATAGCCCCATTTTCTCTTCATTATAACCAAATTTTCCAACTGTACCCCTCTCACTAAAATGGCTGTAACTTTCTTGCTTTTTAAGATATCTACAAAAAGTAAAATGTGTCAGAAAGTAGAAAGCTACATGTAATTAAGTCAATCTTTTTTTTTTGGCAATTTTGACTTTTAACTATCTAAAATGTTAAAGAAATTTAAATATTTGAAATAATTCAGAAAATAAATGAACAAAAACATTCAAAATTCTATTTAAAATATAAAGATTGGCTTTAAAAATTCAACTTTTAGAGAAAAAAAGGCCAAAAACATTCTATTTAAAAAAAAAAAACTTTTTACATACCTGAGATGCACCAAAAAGGTGGCAAAAAATATTCAATACACATACCTTACACTTGCCTCAGGTCAAGGGGAGAGCAATAAAACTTAACAGGTTGTAAATTTCAAAGAAATTGCAAATAACTCATTAATTAATATTTCTATTGCTTAATTAATTGTAAATTGAAGATAAATTTCACAGAAATAAACATTTTAATGTTAACATGCGACTTTAACCAGCAAGTCTTTGGATGTAGTGCTAAATTTAAGATAAGAATTATTAAAAACCTAAAAATCATAAATCTAGCTTGAAAAATGAATATATTTGGATTTGAACGGGTAAAATAATGAAACATTTTTAATTTGAAATTAAATAGAAAAATAAGTTGTAACAAACCTGCAGTTCTGTGGTCCTGTCATCATTTTTGTGTTGATGCTGTAGGGCTACACTATACACCAGCAAGCTAAGTATTGAAGATGTTTACCACTGGTTACAATCCTATCATGAAAGACTGTCTGACTGCAGAATAGGAAAGTTCTTCATGCTGGTAAATACAGGAAGGCTAATGAATTGTTCAGAAGAAATGATTATACATCTAAAGCTCATGATGAAGAAGCCAACACCTCATTCAATCACATGGACTCAAGTCAAGACTGGAGGTTCATTAACACAGTCTACATGTACATGGAATGACAGAGATGACAGCAGTTCTAATCAATACCATCTCACATTTCACTCCTCAGATGGTAAATCCAGCAACTTGATAACAGAACAAGAAGAGAAGAGTGTACCTGGCACCTTGAGATTAGTTGACAGTTAATGTATGAGTGTACATGCTTCATACACTACTCTACAGTCTACAGACAAGTATTACAGAGAGATGTTAGCTAGGTGAAGATAGCACTAAATACCTACAAATAGCTAAATACAGAAAAAGAAGACCACTCCAGTAAAGTGTTGTCAGACTTCAAGAACACAAGACAAAAGATCTGCACAGTAAGAATCCAGAGTTCAAGAAAGGACAGCTAGATCTGAACTGTACACAACAGTGACTGCTGCAAGTAGAAACTACACAGAGATCCTGCTGATTATTGAAAAAAGGCCCTTTTAAGGGCCAACCAGATTTTCCAAAAAGAATCTATATTGTTGTTTCATTTTTAAAATGCAATAAACAAACACATGTATACAGATGAAAATAATTATAGGTCAACCTGCTCCTTTTTCACAGTAAACATAATTCAAAAGTCTCTACCCTCCCCCCCCCTTTTCAGAAAAACAAAGAAAAAAAAACTCTATCATTTAAAAGTAACCAGAATAGACTACCAATGTTGTTTTTTGCCATTTTTCAAGCAATTTTACAAGACCGCAAAGGTGCAGGGTGGCCTAATATACTGTTGTTGAAGCCCAGAGGCCGACACAAGATGGCCGACATTCACACTTTCCTGTTGTGGCACAGTTGCAAATCATCAGCATTAAAAAAAAATGAAGTATCCCTGCTGTATCCTGTATGCCAATCCGTGCACGCATGTGCATCTGTCTCCACCCCCTGGCTTCTGGCAGTTAACAATTCAAAGCTCCATAATTGCCATTGGGTTGGATGTTCAAGCTCCTTGCTAAATTAAGCCATCTCCTTAAAGCCCAATAGCACAGTTTTTCTCAATTTTATGGCTATATTTTTTAAAAACACCTCCATTTTTAAATCCTACAACTTGTTTTACCATGGAAATGGGTATTTATTATGTCAACAAAAAGAGGGGTGGCCAATAGGAAACCCTTAATAGAAAATCATATAGAAAAGTAATAATTTTGAACCAAATTTAAAAAAAGACCCTAAAAAACAATAAAACTGTTTAATTTTCATACATTTCTTGAATTCATATTGTTTTTCATTGAACTTAACAAAAATTTTGCCTTTAGTGCCAATGTAGAGTGAAAAATCTAACTTTTTTTACTCACCTCATTCTGGCTCCTAGGAACAAAAACACAATTGTTGAAGACCTCTTTTTCCCTCTTTGTTTATATTAACATAAAGTCAATTAAAAAAAATTCCACCTTCGTTTCTGGAACGCCATTTGGGGGTCTGAAAGTTCCATACCTCTTCTAAACTATATCCAAATTTCAGAAAACTGTAATACCTCAAACTTTTTTTAAAGCTCTGGAAGCATCCCTATCTTCATCGATGAAGTCCGAGAGACCCCGAAAACAGGAAATTGGCAATTATTCCACTAGACTAAATTACTCCTAATCCATTATATTTCATCAAATGTTTAATTTTAAAATTTTTTTCAAAGATCCTTCTTTCCAATAAGCCCCAAAAGTAGAACCAAAACAAGAAAAAAGCCAAAGAAAAAAAATTACAAAGAAATACACTATTTAATGGGGAACTACATTCGTGGACAACGAGTTGCAAAGGTCATTAATTGTGTTGTCGTTCCTAAATATAAGCTGAAAATTGCTAGATTTTAATAAAACTTACCCTATGCCTTGTTTGATATAATACGAGTCATTCTTCCAAATTTTATGTCAGTCTGACCAATAGTTTTGGAGATATTTGGATTCAATTGCACCTACCGTAAGCCTGAAAAATAGCCCCATTTTCTCTTCATTATAACCAAATTTTCCAACTGTACCCCTCTCACTAAAATGGCTGTAACTTTCTTGCTTTTTAAGATATCTACAAAAAGTAAAATGTGTCAGAAAGTAGAAAGCTACATGTAATTAAGTCAATCTTTTTTTTTTGGCAATTTTGACTTTTAACTATCTAAAATGTTAAAGAAATTTAAATATTTGAAATAATTCAGAAAATAAATGAACAAAAACATTCAAAATTCTATTTAAAATATAAAGATTGGCTTTAAAAATTCAACTTTTAGAGAAAAAAAGGCCAAAAACATTCTATTTAAAAAAAAAAAACTTTTTACATACCTGAGATGCACCAAAAAGGTGGCAAAAAATATTCAATACACATACCTTACACTTGCCTCAGGTCAAGGGGAGAGCAATAAAACTTAACAGGTTGTAAATTTCAAAGAAATTGCAAATAACTCATTAATTAATATTTCTATTGCTTAATTAATTGTAAATTGAAGATAAATTTCACAGAAATAAACATTTTAATGTTAACATGCGACTTTAACCAGCAAGTCTTTGGATGTAGTGCTAAATTTAAGATAAGAATTATTAAAAACCTAAAAATCATAAATCTAGCTTGAAAAATGAATATATTTGGATTTGAACGGGTAAAATAATGAAACATTTTTAATTTGAAATTAAATAGAAAAATAAGTTGTAACAAACCTGCAGTTCTGTGGTCCTGTCATCATTTTTGTGTTGATGCTGTAGGGCTACACTATACACCAGCAAGCTAAGTATTGAAGATGTTTACCACTGGTTACAATCCTATCATGAAAGACTGTCTGACTGCAGAATAGGAAAGTTCTTCATGCTGGTAAATACAGGAAGGCTAATGAATTGTTCAGAAGAAATGATTATACATCTAAAGCTCATGATGAAGAAGCCAACACCTCATTCAATCACATGGACTCAAGTCAAGACTGGAGGTTCATTAACACAGTCTACATGTACATGGAATGACAGAGATGACAGCAGTTCTAATCAATACCATCTCACATTTCACTCCTCAGATGGTAAATCCAGCAACTTGATAACAGAACAAGAAGAGAAGAGTGTACCTGGCACCTTGAGATTAGTTGACAGTTAATGTATGAGTGTACATGCTTCATACACTACTCTACAGTCTACAGACAAGTATTACAGAGAGATGTTAGCTAGGTGAAGATAGCACTAAATACCTACAAATAGCTAAATACAGAAAAAGAAGACCACTCCAGTAAAGTGTTGTCAGACTTCAAGAACACAAGACAAAAGATCTGCACAGTAAGAATCCAGAGTTCAAGAAAGGACAGCTAGATCTGAACTGTACACAACAGTGACTGCTGCAAGTAGAAACTACACAGAGATCCTGCTGATTATTGAAAAAAGGCCCTTTTAAGGGCCAACCAGATTTTCCAAAAAGAATCTATATTGTTGTTTCATTTTTAAAATGCAATAAACAAACACATGTATACAGATGAAAATAATTATAGGTCAACCTGCTCCTTTTTCACAGTAAACATAATTCAAAAGTCTCTACCCTCCCCCCCCCTTTTCAGAAAAACAAAGAAAAAAAAACTCTATCATTTAAAAGTAACCAGAATAGACTACCAATGTTGTTTTTTGCCATTTTTCAAGCAATTTTACAAGACCGCAAAGGTGCAGGGTGGCCTAATATACTGTTGTTGAAGCCCAGAGGCCGACACAAGATGGCCGACATTCACACTTTCCTGTTGTGGCACAGTTGCAAATCATCAGCATTAAAAAAAAATGAAGTATCCCTGCTGTATCCTGTATGCCAATCCGTGCACGCATGTGCATCTGTCTCCACCCCCTGGCTTCTGGCAGTTAACAATTCAAAGCTCCATAATTGCCATTGGGTTGGATGTTCAAGCTCCTTGCTAAATTAAGCCATCTCCTTAAAGCCCAATAGCACAGTTTTTCTCAATTTTATGGCTATATTTTTTAAAAACACCTCCATTTTTAAATCCTACAACTTGTTTTACCATGGAAATGGGTATTTATTATGTCAACAAAAAGAGGGGTGGCCAATAGGAAACCCTTAATAGAAAATCATATAGAAAAGTAATAATTTTGAACCAAATTTAAAAAAAGACCCTAAAAAACAATAAAACTGTTTAATTTTCATACATTTCTTGAATTCATATTGTTTTTCATTGAACTTAACAAAAATTTTGCCTTTAGTGCCAATGTAGAGTGAAAAATCTAACTTTTTTTACTCACCTCATTCTGGCTCCTAGGAACAAAAACACAATTGTTGAAGACCTCTTTTTCCCTCTTTGTTTATATTAACATAAAGTCAATTAAAAAAAATTCCACCTTCGTTTCTGGAACGCCATTTGGGGGTCTGAAAGTTCCATACCTCTTCTAAACTATATCCAAATTTCAGAAAACTGTAATACCTCAAACTTTTTTTAAAGCTCTGGAAGCATCCCTATCTTCATCGATGAAGTCCGAGAGACCCCGAAAACAGGAAATTGGCAATTATTCCACTAGACTAAATTACTCCTAATCCATTATATTTCATCAAATGTTTAATTTTAAAATTTTTTTCAAAGATCCTTCTTTCCAATAAGCCCCAAAAGTAGAACCAAAACAAGAAAAAAGCCAAAGAAAAAAAATTACAAAGAAATACACTATTTAATGGGGAACTACATTCGTGGACAACGAGTTGCAAAGGTCATTAATTGTGTTGTCGTTCCTAAATATAAGCTGAAAATTGCTAGATTTTAATAAAACTTACCCTATGCCTTGTTTGATATAATACGAGTCATTCTTCCAAATTTTATGTCAGTCTGACCAATAGTTTTGGAGATATTTGGATTCAATTGCACCTACCGTAAGCCTGAAAAATAGCCCCATTTTCTCTTCATTATAACCAAATTTTCCAACTGTACCCCTCTCACTAAAATGGCTGTAACTTTCTTGCTTTTTAAGATATCTACAAAAAGTAAAATGTGTCAGAAAGTAGAAAGCTACATGTAATTAAGTCAATCTTTTTTTTTTGGCAATTTTGACTTTTAACTATCTAAAATGTTAAAGAAATTTAAATATTTGAAATAATTCAGAAAATAAATGAACAAAAACATTCAAAATTCTATTTAAAATATAAAGATTGGCTTTAAAAATTCAACTTTTAGAGAAAAAAAGGCCAAAAACATTCTATTTAAAAAAAAAAAACTTTTTACATACCTGAGATGCACCAAAAAGGTGGCAAAAAATATTCAATACACATACCTTACACTTGCCTCAGGTCAAGGGGAGAGCAATAAAACTTAACAGGTTGTAAATTTCAAAGAAATTGCAAATAACTCATTAATTAATATTTCTATTGCTTAATTAATTGTAAATTGAAGATAAATTTCACAGAAATAAACATTTTAATGTTAACATGCGACTTTAACCAGCAAGTCTTTGGATGTAGTGCTAAATTTAAGATAAGAATTATTAAAAACCTAAAAATCATAAATCTAGCTTGAAAAATGAATATATTTGGATTTGAACGGGTAAAATAATGAAACATTTTTAATTTGAAATTAAATAGAAAAATAAGTTGTAACAAACCTGCAGTTCTGTGGTCCTGTCATCATTTTTGTGTTGATGCTGTAGGGCTACACTATACACCAGCAAGCTAAGTATTGAAGATGTTTACCACTGGTTACAATCCTATCATGAAAGACTGTCTGACTGCAGAATAGGAAAGTTCTTCATGCTGGTAAATACAGGAAGGCTAATGAATTGTTCAGAAGAAATGATTATACATCTAAAGCTCATGATGAAGAAGCCAACACCTCATTCAATCACATGGACTCAAGTCAAGACTGGAGGTTCATTAACACAGTCTACATGTACATGGAATGACAGAGATGACAGCAGTTCTAATCAATACCATCTCACATTTCACTCCTCAGATGGTAAATCCAGCAACTTGATAACAGAACAAGAAGAGAAGAGTGTACCTGGCACCTTGAGATTAGTTGACAGTTAATGTATGAGTGTACATGCTTCATACACTACTCTACAGTCTACAGACAAGTATTACAGAGAGATGTTAGCTAGGTGAAGATAGCACTAAATACCTACAAATAGCTAAATACAGAAAAAGAAGACCACTCCAGTAAAGTGTTGTCAGACTTCAAGAACACAAGACAAAAGATCTGCACAGTAAGAATCCAGAGTTCAAGAAAGGACAGCTAGATCTGAACTGTACACAACAGTGACTGCTGCAAGTAGAAACTACACAGAGATCCTGCTGATTATTGAAAAAAGGCCCTTTTAAGGGCCAACCAGATTTTCCAAAAAGAATCTATATTGTTGTTTCATTTTTAAAATGCAATAAACAAACACATGTATACAGATGAAAATAATTATAGGTCAACCTGCTCCTTTTTCACAGTAAACATAATTCAAAAGTCTCTACCCTCCCCCCCCCTTTTCAGAAAAACAAAGAAAAAAAAACTCTATCATTTAAAAGTAACCAGAATAGACTACCAATGTTGTTTTTTGCCATTTTTCAAGCAATTTTACAAGACCGCAAAGGTGCAGGGTGGCCTAATATACTGTTGTTGAAGCCCAGAGGCCGACACAAGATGGCCGACATTCACACTTTCCTGTTGTGGCACAGTTGCAAATCATCAGCATTAAAAAAAAATGAAGTATCCCTGCTGTATCCTGTATGCCAATCCGTGCACGCATGTGCATCTGTCTCCACCCCCTGGCTTCTGGCAGTTAACAATTCAAAGCTCCATAATTGCCATTGGGTTGGATGTTCAAGCTCCTTGCTAAATTAAGCCATCTCCTTAAAGCCCAATAGCACAGTTTTTCTCAATTTTATGGCTATATTTTTTAAAAACACCTCCATTTTTAAATCCTACAACTTGTTTTACCATGGAAATGGGTATTTATTATGTCAACAAAAAGAGGGGTGGCCAATAGGAAACCCTTAATAGAAAATCATATAGAAAAGTAATAATTTTGAACCAAATTTAAAAAAAGACCCTAAAAAACAATAAAACTGTTTAATTTTCATACATTTCTTGAATTCATATTGTTTTTCATTGAACTTAACAAAAATTTTGCCTTTAGTGCCAATGTAGAGTGAAAAATCTAACTTTTTTTACTCACCTCATTCTGGCTCCTAGGAACAAAAACACAATTGTTGAAGACCTCTTTTTCCCTCTTTGTTTATATTAACATAAAGTCAATTAAAAAAAATTCCACCTTCGTTTCTGGAACGCCATTTGGGGGTCTGAAAGTTCCATACCTCTTCTAAACTATATCCAAATTTCAGAAAACTGTAATACCTCAAACTTTTTTTAAAGCTCTGGAAGCATCCCTATCTTCATCGATGAAGTCCGAGAGACCCCGAAAACAGGAAATTGGCAATTATTCCACTAGACTAAATTACTCCTAATCCATTATATTTCATCAAATGTTTAATTTTAAAATTTTTTTCAAAGATCCTTCTTTCCAATAAGCCCCAAAAGTAGAACCAAAACAAGAAAAAAGCCAAAGAAAAAAAATTACAAAGAAATACACTATTTAATGGGGAACTACATTCGTGGACAACGAGTTGCAAAGGTCATTAATTGTGTTGTCGTTCCTAAATATAAGCTGAAAATTGCTAGATTTTAATAAAACTTACCCTATGCCTTGTTTGATATAATACGAGTCATTCTTCCAAATTTTATGTCAGTCTGACCAATAGTTTTGGAGATATTTGGATTCAATTGCACCTACCGTAAGCCTGAAAAATAGCCCCATTTTCTCTTCATTATAACCAAATTTTCCAACTGTACCCCTCTCACTAAAATGGCTGTAACTTTCTTGCTTTTTAAGATATCTACAAAAAGTAAAATGTGTCAGAAAGTAGAAAGCTACATGTAATTAAGTCAATCTTTTTTTTTTGGCAATTTTGACTTTTAACTATCTAAAATGTTAAAGAAATTTAAATATTTGAAATAATTCAGAAAATAAATGAACAAAAACATTCAAAATTCTATTTAAAATATAAAGATTGGCTTTAAAAATTCAACTTTTAGAGAAAAAAAGGCCAAAAACATTCTATTTAAAAAAAAAAAACTTTTTACATACCTGAGATGCACCAAAAAGGTGGCAAAAAATATTCAATACACATACCTTACACTTGCCTCAGGTCAAGGGGAGAGCAATAAAACTTAACAGGTTGTAAATTTCAAAGAAATTGCAAATAACTCATTAATTAATATTTCTATTGCTTAATTAATTGTAAATTGAAGATAAATTTCACAGAAATAAACATTTTAATGTTAACATGCGACTTTAACCAGCAAGTCTTTGGATGTAGTGCTAAATTTAAGATAAGAATTATTAAAAACCTAAAAATCATAAATCTAGCTTGAAAAATGAATATATTTGGATTTGAACGGGTAAAATAATGAAACATTTTTAATTTGAAATTAAATAGAAAAATAAGTTGTAACAAACCTGCAGTTCTGTGGTCCTGTCATCATTTTTGTGTTGATGCTGTAGGGCTACACTATACACCAGCAAGCTAAGTATTGAAGATGTTTACCACTGGTTACAATCCTATCATGAAAGACTGTCTGACTGCAGAATAGGAAAGTTCTTCATGCTGGTAAATACAGGAAGGCTAATGAATTGTTCAGAAGAAATGATTATACATCTAAAGCTCATGATGAAGAAGCCAACACCTCATTCAATCACATGGACTCAAGTCAAGACTGGAGGTTCATTAACACAGTCTACATGTACATGGAATGACAGAGATGACAGCAGTTCTAATCAATACCATCTCACATTTCACTCCTCAGATGGTAAATCCAGCAACTTGATAACAGAACAAGAAGAGAAGAGTGTACCTGGCACCTTGAGATTAGTTGACAGTTAATGTATGAGTGTACATGCTTCATACACTACTCTACAGTCTACAGACAAGTATTACAGAGAGATGTTAGCTAGGTGAAGATAGCACTAAATACCTACAAATAGCTAAATACAGAAAAAGAAGACCACTCCAGTAAAGTGTTGTCAGACTTCAAGAACACAAGACAAAAGATCTGCACAGTAAGAATCCAGAGTTCAAGAAAGGACAGCTAGATCTGAACTGTACACAACAGTGACTGCTGCAAGTAGAAACTACACAGAGATCCTGCTGATTATTGAAAAAAGGCCCTTTTAAGGGCCAACCAGATTTTCCAAAAAGAATCTATATTGTTGTTTCATTTTTAAAATGCAATAAACAAACACATGTATACAGATGAAAATAATTATAGGTCAACCTGCTCCTTTTTCACAGTAAACATAATTCAAAAGTCTCTACCCTCCCCCCCCCTTTTCAGAAAAACAAAGAAAAAAAAACTCTATCATTTAAAAGTAACCAGAATAGACTACCAATGTTGTTTTTTGCCATTTTTCAAGCAATTTTACAAGACCGCAAAGGTGCAGGGTGGCCTAATATACTGTTGTTGAAGCCCAGAGGCGGACACAAGATGGCCGACATTCACACTTTCCTGTTGTGGCACAGTTGCAAATCATCAGCATTAAAAAAAAATGAAGTATCCCTGCTGTATCCTGTATGCCAATCCGTGCACGCATGTGCATCTGTCTCCACCCCCTGGCTTCTGGCAGTTAACAATTCAAAGCTCCATAATTGCCATTGGGTTGGATGTTCAAGCTCCTTGCTAAATTAAGCCATCTCCTTAAAGCCCAATAGCACAGTTTTTCTCAATTTTATGGCTATATTTTTTAAAAACACCTCCATTTTTAAATCCTACAACTTGTTTTACCATGGAAATGGGTATTTATTATGTCAACAAAAAGAGGGGTGGCCAATAGGAAACCCTTAATAGAAAATCATATAGAAAAGTAATAATTTTGAACCAAATTTAAAAAAAGACCCTAAAAAACAATAAAACTGTTTAATTTTCATACATTTCTTGAATTCATATTGTTTTTCATTGAACTTAACAAAAATTTTGCCTTTAGTGCCAATGTAGAGTGAAAAATCTAACTTTTTTTACTCACCTCATTCTGGCTCCTACCTAAATATAAGCTGAAAATTGCTAGATTTTAATAAAACTTACCCTATGCCTTGTTTGATATAATACGAGTCATTCTTCCAAATTTTATGTCAGTCTGACCAATAGTTTTGGAGATATTTGGATTCAATTGCACCTACCGTAAGCCTGAAAAATAGCCCCATTTTCTCTTCATTATAACCAAATTTTCCAACTGTACCCCTCTCACTAAAATGGCTGTAACTTTCTTGCTTTTTAAGATATCTACAAAAAGTAAAATGTGTCAGAAAGTAGAAAGCTACATGTAATTAAGTCAATCTTTTTTTTTTGGCAATTTTGACTTTTAACTATCTAAAATGTTAAAGAAATTTAAATATTTGAAATAATTCAGAAAATAAATGAACAAAAACATTCAAAATTCTATTTAAAATATAAAGATTGGCTTTAAAAATTCAACTTTTAGAGAAAAAAAGGCCAAAAACATTCTATTTAAAAAAAAAAAACTTTTTACATACCTGAGATGCACCAAAAAGGTGGCAAAAAATATTCAATACACATACCTTACACTTGCCTCAGGTCAAGGGGAGAGCAATAAAACTTAACAGGTTGTAAATTTCAAAGAAATTGCAAATAACTCATTAATTAATATTTCTATTGCTTAATTAATTGTAAATTGAAGATAAATTTCACAGAAATAAACATTTTAATGTTAACATGCGACTTTAACCAGCAAGTCTTTGGATGTAGTGCTAAATTTAAGATAAGAATTATTAAAAACCTAAAAATCATAAATCTAGCTTGAAAAATGAATATATTTGGATTTGAACGGGTAAAATAATGAAACATTTTTAATTTGAAATTAAATAGAAAAATAAGTTGTAACAAACCTGCAGTTCTGTGGTCCTGTCATCATTTTTGTGTTGATGCTGTAGGGCTACACTATACACCAGCAAGCTAAGTATTGAAGATGTTTACCACTGGTTACAATCCTATCATGAAAGACTGTCTGACTGCAGAATAGGAAAGTTCTTCATGCTGGTAAATACAGGAAGGCTAATGAATTGTTCAGAAGAAATGATTATACATCTAAAGCTCATGATGAAGAAGCCAACACCTCATTCAATCACATGGACTCAAGTCAAGACTGGAGGTTCATTAACACAGTCTACATGTACATGGAATGACAGAGATGACAGCAGTTCTAATCAATACCATCTCACATTTCACTCCTCAGATGGTAAATCCAGCAACTTGATAACAGAACAAGAAGAGAAGAGTGTACCTGGCACCTTGAGATTAGTTGACAGTTAATGTATGAGTGTACATGCTTCATACACTACTCTACAGTCTACAGACAAGTATTACAGAGAGATGTTAGCTAGGTGAAGATAGCACTAAATACCTACAAATAGCTAAATACAGAAAAAGAAGACCACTCCAGTAAAGTGTTGTCAGACTTCAAGAACACAAGACAAAAGATCTGCACAGTAAGAATCCAGAGTTCAAGAAAGGACAGCTAGATCTGAACTGTACACAACAGTGACTGCTGCAAGTAGAAACTACACAGAGATCCTGCTGATTATTGAAAAATGGCCCTTTTAAGGGCCAACCAGATTTTCCAAAAAGAATCTATATTGTTGTTTCATTTTTAAAATGCAATAAACAAACACATGTATACAGATGAAAATAATTATAGGTCAACCTGCTCCTTTTTCACAGTAAACATAATTCAAAAGTCTCTACCCTCCCCCCCCCCCTTTTCAGAAAAACAAAGAAAAAAAAACTCTATCATTTAAAAGTAACCAGAATAGACTACCAATGTTGTTTTTTGCCATTTTTCAAGCAATTTTACAAGACCGCAAAGGTGCAGGGTGGCCTAATATACTGTTGTTGAAGCCCAGAGGCCGACACAAGATGGCCGACATTCACACTTTCCTGTTGTGGCACAGTTGCAAATCATCAGCATTAAAAAAAAATGAAGTATCCCTGCTGTATCCTGTATGCCAATCCGTGCACGCATGTGCATCTGTCTCCACCCCCTGGCTTCTGGCAGTTAACAATTCAAAGCTCCATAATTGCCATTGGGTTGGATGTTCAAGCTCCTTGCTAAATTAAGCCATCTCCTTAAAGCCCAATAGCACAGTTTTTCTCAATTTTATGGCTATATTTTTTAAAAACACCTCCATTTTTAAATCCTACAACTTGTTTTACCATGGAAATGGGTATTTATTATGTCAACAAAAAGAGGGGTGGCCAATAGGAAACCCTTAATAGAAAATCATATAGAAAAGTAATAATTTTGAACCAAATTTAAAAAAAGACCCTAAAAAACAATAAAACTGTTTAATTTTCATACATTTCTTGAATTCATATTGTTTTTCATTGAACTTAACAAAAATTTTGCCTTTAGTGCCAATGTAGAGTGAAAAATCTAACTTTTTTTACTCACCTCATTCTGGCTCCTACCTAAATATAAGCTGAAAATTGCTAGATTTTAATAAAACTTACCCTATGCCTTGTTTGATATAATACGAGTCATTCTTCCAAATTTTATGTCAGTCTGACCAATAGTTTTGGAGATATTTGGATTCAATTGCACCTACCGTAAGCCTGAAAAATAGCCCCATTTTCTCTTCATTATAACCAAATTTTCCAACTGTACCCCTCTCACTAAAATGGCTGTAACTTTCTTGCTTTTTAAGATATCTACAAAAAGTAAAATGTGTCAGAAAGTAGAAAGCTACATGTAATTAAGTCAATCTTTTTTTTTTGGCAATTTTGACTTTTAACTATCTAAAATGTTAAAGAAATTTAAATATTTGAAATAATTCAGAAAATAAATGAACAAAAACATTCAAAATTCTATTTAAAATATAAAGATTGGCTTTAAAAATTCAACTTTTAGAGAAAAAAAGGCCAAAAACATTCTATTTAAAAAAAAAAAACTTTTTACATACCTGAGATGCACCAAAAAGGTGGCAAAAAATATTCAATACACATACCTTACACTTGCCTCAGGTCAAGGGGAGAGCAATAAAACTTAACAGGTTGTAAATTTCAAAGAAATTGCAAATAACTCATTAATTAATATTTCTATTGCTTAATTAATTGTAAATTGAAGATAAATTTCACAGAAATAAACATTTTAATGTTAACATGCGACTTTAACCAGCAAGTCTTTGGATGTAGTGCTAAATTTAAGATAAGAATTATTAAAAACCTAAAAATCATAAATCTAGCTTGAAAAATGAATATATTTGGATTTGAACGGATAAAATAATGAAACATTTTTAATTTGAAATTAAATAGAAAAATAAGTTGTAACAAACCTGCAGTTCTGTGGTCCTGTCATCATTTTTGTGTTGATGCTGTAGGGCTACACTATACACCAGCAAGCTAAGTATTGAAGATGTTTACCACTGGTTACAATCCTATCATGAAAGACTGTCTGACTGCAGAATAGGAAAGTTCTTCATGCTGGTAAATACAGGAAGGCTAATGAATTGTTCAGAAGAAATGATTATACATCTAAAGCTCATGATGAAGAAGCCAACACCTCATTCAATCACATGGACTCAAGTCAAGACTGGAGGTTCATTAACACAGTCTACATGTACATGGAATGACAGAGATGACAGCAGTTCTAATCAATACCATCTCACATTTCACTCCTCAGATGGTAAATCCAGCAACTTGATAACAGAACAAGAAGAGAAGAGTGTACCTGGCACCTTGAGATTAGTTGACAGTTGATGTATGAGTGTACATGCTTCATACACTACTCTACAGTCTACAGACAAGTATTACAGAGAGATGTTAGCTAGGTGAAGATAGCACTAAATACCTACAAATAGCTAAATACAGAAAAAGAAGACCACTCCAGTAAAGTGTTGTCAGACTTCAAGAACACAAGACAAAAGATCTGCACAGTAAGAATCCAGAGTTCAAGAAAGGACAGCTAGATCTGAACTGTACACAACAGTGACTGCTGCAAGTAGAAACTACACAGAGATCCTGCTGATTATTGAAAAAAGGCCCTTTTAAGGGCCAACCAGATTTTCCAAAAAGAATCTATATTGTTGTTTCATTTTTAAAATGCAATAAACAAACACATGTATACAGATGAAAATAATTATAGGTCAACCTGCTCCTTTTTCACAGTAAACATAATTCAAAAGTCTCTACCCTCCCCCCCCCCTTTTCAGAAAAACAAAGAAAAAAAAACTCTATCATTTAAAAGTAACCAGAATAGACTACCAATGTTGTTTTTTGCCATTTTTCAAGCAATTTTACAAGACCGCAAAGGTGCAGGGTGGCCTAATATACTGTTGTTGAAGCCCAGAGGCCGACACAAGATGGCCGACATTCACACTTTCCTGTTGTGGCACAGTTGCAAATCATCAGCATTAAAAAAAAATGAAGTATCCCTGCTGTATCCTGTATGCCAATCCGTGCACGCATGTGCATCTGTCTCCACCCCCTGGCTTCTGGCAGTTAACAATTCAAAGCTCCATAATTGCCATTGGGTTGGATGTTCAAGCTCCTTGCTAAATTAAGCCATCTCCTTAAAGCCCAATAGCACAGTTTTTCTCAATTTTATGGCTATATTTTTTAAAAACACCTCCATTTTTAAATCCTACAACTTGTTTTACCATGGAAATGGGTATTTATTATGTCAACAAAAAGAGGGGTGGCCAATAGGAAACCCTTAATAGAAAATCATATAGAAAAGTAATAATTTTGAACCAAATTTAAAAAAAGACCCTAAAAAACAATAAAACTGTTTAATTTTCATACATTTCTTGAATTCATATTGTTTTTCATTGAACTTAACAAAAATTTTGCCTTTAGTGCCAATGTAGAGTGAAAAATCTAACTTTTTTTACTCACCTCATTCTGGCTCCTAAATATAAGCTGAAAATTGCTAGATTTTAATAAAACTTACCCTATGCCTTGTTTGATATAATACGAGTCATTCTTCCAAATTTTATGTCAGTCTGACCAATAGTTTTGGAGATATTTGGATTCAATTGCACCTACCGTAAGCCTGAAAAATAGCCCCATTTTCTCTTCATTATAACCAAATTTTCCAACTGTACCCCTCTCACTAAAATGGCTGTAACTTTCTTGCTTTTTAAGATATCTACAAAAAGTAAAATGTGTCAGAAAGTAGAAAGCTACATGTAATTAAGTCAATCTTTTTTTTTTGGCAATTTTGACTTTTAACTATCTAAAATGTTAAAGAAATTTAAATATTTGAAATAATTCAGAAAATAAATGAACAAAAACATTCAAAATTCTATTTAAAATATAAAGATTGGCTTTAAAAATTCAACTTTTAGAGAAAAAAAGGCCAAAAACATTCTATTTAAAAAAAAAAAACTTTTTACATACCTGAGATGCACCAAAAAGGTGGCAAAAAATATTCAATACACATACCTTACACTTGCCTCAGGTCAAGGGGAGAGCAATAAAACTTAACAGGTTGTAAATTTCAAAGAAATTGCAAATAACTCATTAATTAATATTTCTATTGCTTAATTAATTGTAAATTGAAGATAAATTTCACAGAAATAAACATTTTAATGTTAACATGCGACTTTAACCAGCAAGTCTTTGGATGTAGTGCTAAATTTAAGATAAGAATTATTAAAAACCTAAAAATCATAAATCTAGCTTGAAAAATGAATATATTTGGATTTGAACGGGTAAAATAATGAAACATTTTTAATTTGAAATTAAATAGAAAAATAAGTTGTAACAAACCTGCAGTTCTGTGGTCCTGTCATCATTTTTGTGTTGATGCTGTAGGGCTACACTATACACCAGCAAGCTAAGTATTGAAGATGTTTACCACTGGTTACAATCCTATCATGAAAGACTGCAAAGGTCATTAATTGTGTTGTCGTTCCATAAGAGATATTTCTGTGATGTAATTGTATATTAAATGTGCCTTGTTTATTCATTAATTGCACATTTATTATATGACACTTAACTTTTATGAAAGGGTAAAATGAAAGACCAATAAAAGATTGACATAAAAAGCCGCTAAAACGTAAATTTAATTTTCTATACGAAAATTAGATTTTAAAAACCGGTATGTTGTTAAAAAAAGTCAATCGTTAAAATCAGTGGTAAAATGGAATAGCAAATAGAAGGAAAATTAATTTCTTTATAATAAAATAAAGTCATCATAGATATTGACTTTTATTTATTTCCAGATTTTATAAATGTTGATGTAAATCTATTTAAAAAATGTTATAAATATAGATAGTCATAGAACGAAATTAAACATTCCTTGGATCGTATATGAAGTCCTGAAAAATAACACAAATTAAAAAAGGTAAATGAAATTTAAAAAAATGTAATAACAATACACAAAAAAATAATTCAGTTAACTTTTGAAATATCATTAATAGATTATTAGGTTTTAAAAAATAACAAAAGATAATTATTTCATATCGATTGTTTTGAAAAAAATACGGCTTTTTTAACATGTTGTTATATATATAACACTGAGGTTGCGGGTTCGATTCTCACTGCGGACAGGGTGCACTCGACCCCAATCTTAATTGACAAGGATTGCCAGTTTTCCCACCGCAGGTCCTGTTTTCTCCGGGAGGTCCTCACCCAATAAAAACTGGACGCCATGTTATAGCTGACAAAGTTGCTGAAAGTGGCGTTAAACAATATCAAACAAACAAACAAACAATGTTTATGCAAATGATGTTTGTTTTCCGTTTGGAATACGTAATAACTACTGTAAAAATAATTCAATAGAAATTGTAATGTGTCAGTATTTTTTCTTTGATCTTTCTACGATGCTCGACGGAAATAAACGATAACTGGTCATCCCCCCCCCCCCCCGATTGCTGAAAGTGGAATTAAACACCAAACGAACAAACAAAAACAATAAATTCGTATTTACATTACAATGTGATAAAAAGAACAGAAAGTTACTCATTGCTGTTGGGGGGGGGGGGGTGGCTAGAGGGGGTCCATTAACAGGTTTACAATTTTAAATTTTCCTCAAAACAGATAACATTTAATTTAAAATAATGATAACAGATAACAGCAATTTACATGAGAAAACAGAAAACAGTGAGTTCCAAAGTCGAAAAAAACAGATAACAGCAGAATCTCATCAAAGGGCAATACTGATAACAGCAAGCAGGGTTTTTATTTTCATTATAACATTTAACAACAATGTCAATTTTTAAGAAAACAGATAACAGCTAATGGTTGAAAAACAGTTAACACTTGCTTTATTAAAAAAATAAAACAGTTAACACACCTGTAAAACTGCGCAAAACATATTAACAGAAAAGATCTTGCCCCTCCCCAGGTATGTTACAGAAATACACCTTATATTCTTGACAAAATTAGTAATTTATGTTCTATAATGTGAATTCACAACAGTATATTGTGAAGCTATTTAAGAACATAAACGAAATGCTAACAGAAAACATATAAACCCAAATATTTGTTAGTTTAATAGTATTAAACTGTATAACGATGATATTAGGATCTCCGTGTGTAAGTGGTCTAACAGTAAATAGTTAAAATGGTGTTGAGAAGTCTAATTCGACTTTTATCCATGTGCAGGGTGCACTGGACTCATTTCAATACGTCGTTTTCACGATAGGTAGTTAGACGTATCATATCACGTGAGTAATGGTATCACGTGATTTTATTTAGGGCACTTTCCTCAACGTACCGTCTTTAACATCATGTGAACGTCATAAAACGGAATAAAACTTGACTCCTTTCCATAAATTTTATGTTAAGTGTTGGCGTTGCACCCCCGCACAACACAGCACAGGTTTCGTTTTAAATCGTCTTTCTTATGCCGTCCCATTCCGTGTCAAGTGTCACCGTTTTAAACTAAAAGTGCCCTAAATTTTTTATGACGTCACGTGATCAGTATTACAATTTCCACCTCCTTTAACGAGAGCAATTATATCTTGAAAACGACGTATTGAGAAGGTCGTACCATCCCGGGTTTCCTCCTCGGGTACTCCGTCTTCCTCACCCAATAAAATCTAGACGCCACGAAATAGATGAAAAATTGTTGAAATAGGCGTTAAAACATAAAAAAAAACCAAAAAACAAACAAACAAACAAACAAACAACAAACTTAATTTCCATAGGTATGGCAGCTTTCCCTCCGGAAATTTTATTGCTAACGCGTGAACTGTTAAAAGATCACTTTCTTCTTTGTTGAGAAAAAAAAATCTGAAAGATTTTATACAATTACATGTACGTTAATTTTAAATATTGAACATGATTTAAAAATTGGATTAAGTTAGGCCGTAGTCTGCATTGTAGAATTTAAATGTACGCCATAAATACACGTTTTATCAGATAAGAATTTTTAAGTTTGTTGTTTTAAACCATTTGTAAAGATGATTTAGTGGGAATTTCATTTGAAAAGGATTCAATTAGTTTTACATATAATGAAGAAGGAAGTCGCCTTCACGATACTTCAGTTAAGAATGGTTAATTTTGTTTTTTTTTTAAAACCATTTGTAAAGATGATTTATTGGGAATTTCATTTTAAAAGGATTCTTGACAATTAGTTTTACATATAATGAAGAAGGAAGTCGCCTTCACGATATTTCAGTTATTTTATAACATTGAGTGAAGAGTTAGAGATAAAACAGTCCAGATGAGTCGAAACAAACTATTAAGCGTTTTGCTCTTTATTTTAGTTGATTTAAAGACGATATCAGGTAAGATTTTTGAGACAACTATCAACAATTGAAAAATTTGAATTAAATAGAACTGAAACGAAAATAAGAAATTGTTATCTTTTGAAAATGAAATTTGTCTTAATTGTCAAAATTCACAAAATCAAAAAAACGTTAATTTTACATTTACATTTTTATACGCCCGTCGAAGGCAGGTCGTATTAAGGGAACACCAAGGGCAGGCTGGCGGCAACAGCGATGTCTGCTTTCTAACTCGCACTCAAACTGTTGTCCGATTGTCATTAAATTTGGGAAAATGTTTATGGAGATAATATCTCGGCCAAGTTCGATAACCAGCCAAATTGCTCCAGCCACTTCAGAGTTATAGTCCTGTATTTATACAAAAATAGCAAATTTTCTACGGCGTATTTTGTAGTACTTTGGCACTTTTTTTTTATTTTCAGATTTACGAACTGTTTTGTTTAATCACGCGTATACCGGTATTATAACGGTATTAAGAGTACATATATGTATGGAGAAGAAAACTAAGTAAAAAGTATAGATATTTGTCAGCTCTATCATGGCGTACAGTTTTTGTTGCGGTAGGAAGCCAGTTTGAAAACACTTGTCAATTAAGGTTGGAACAATCTGCAAGACTCGAACTTGCATCCTCAGATTGAAGGCGATCAATACTAGATGAATACCTACCGTAATTTTCAATCGGTCACTGAAGTTTCTATAGGTAAGTTGAAAAAAAGATACTATTACCTAATAAATGGCAATATATATTGCAGGTCAGTGTACCACCTTGTTTATCATAGGTTCCGATGTTGTAAACAAGAGGACAAGCAACAGCTTCGACGGCTCAGGAAGTATGTTGTAAATGTCGATTTATGATTAACTGTCTACCGAAATACCAGTTGTCTGCCATCAATTTAAATTTAGCAAGACAGGGTTTTCCTTTGACTTGCAGAATTTAACATTATGACATTGGTTTCCGTACTCAGCGAAAAATTCATTTAACAACTACCATTGTTTGTATTAAAATTGCAAACCTCCCTTCAGGATAAAATAGCGCGCAGTATAATGATAAATTGAGTTTAACGTTGCTTGTGAAATGGCTATCAATTTTATCAATCTTTAAAGACCGCATCATTATTACGAGCAAACGCAAGGTGGTCTTTGTAAGGGATGTCAATTTTATCGATTTGGAAAAGTTGCACCATCATATTAAGTGTAAGGTATGTGGTATTTTGTTGGCTGTCATTTTTATCCATCTTTAAGTGTAGCACCACTGAACCAAGTGTACATAATGTGGTCCGATAAAAAGCTAAAATTTTATATCTATATTTACACGGAGAACAATAAGTAAAAATGAAGTGCTAAAGGTGCATGGTCTGTTGAAGGACTGTCCATTTCGTGATCATATATAATCCAAGAACCACCTTAACGTATGTAACGTAAATGGTCTGCATCCATCTTTATAAAACGTGTATTGTTTTTTTGCAGAAGAATATCCTGTTTTTATATTACCTATTTCAATCTTCTTACAAACTACCTACATAATATAAAAATGGACAGAAGTGCTCCTAAACGATTGTTCTGAGTGTGGTTACTTTAGTGCCGATTCGTTAACAATTCTTTTTTTGAATAGCTGAACGTTGATAAACTTCAAATAAACTCGTGAATAAATTTAAATAATGCTTGACCGATAGATTGATGGTAAGGTTCTTAACACGATTTGTTTCTTTGATGTAGATCCGAAGTCTAAATTTTAACACGGTACAGTTGATATGTGCATGGTTCTATGACGATAAGCTATTCTTTCTCTCTTTTTGGTGAAATTTTAATAACCGTCTCCTGTAAAATGGTTTGTAACTTTGTACGAATGTATGTGATTCACTCGAGATTTACAAAATATTCCTCATATCGTTTCTGTAAGAAATGATTATAGTAACAAAATACCGATCATCGAGGAAACAATCCACAAATCAGAGTCCGAGAAACTAAAACATGTGATTGGCTGAAATTAAGAAGAATCTTCTCTTCTGAATAAAAATCTTGGACGTCTTATAACCTGGTGAGCAATGCAGATTTTTGGAGCACCAAGAATCTTAAAATGCAGCACCACCATAAGAATTTTTATTCCATTTTTAAATGCAGTACTATAATTTAAAAGTGTGAAGGAATAGGTCTGACTCTTGAAAGGTGACACCTTTTTATCAGTTTGGAAATAGAACACCATTATAACGAAAGAAAAAATGGTAGTGTGTCTGCTTCACGGCTGTCCTTGTTATCCATCTGTGAATGTTGCAACAGAATTACATGACGAAAAATACCTATCTATTTTCTGGTGACGGGTTATACTTCATATCAATCTGTAAATTGCAGAAACATAACGAAGGTTAAAGCCGTACTCTTTCTGTCTAATGGCTGTTTTAGAATCCCTCTTTATGTGTTACAACATATTGACGAAAATAACGAGGGTGGTTTGTTTGTTAAAGAGCCATCGTCTTATCCTGTTTTGTTGGAGCATCATATAAACGAAAAGAAATAAAAGGATGCAGTTGGCCTTTCTTTTGAGTGTCATCAATCTGTCTTCAAATACAGCACCTTCTTTACGAATGGAAGAAAGGTGGACTGTTTTTTTGGAAGGCTATCCATTTGTCAAACTTTCAATACCTATTCTATTATAAATGTAAGAAGCCCTTTGAATGACTTCTTTAATAGTTTAATGCATTAACATTATATAAAGGTCTGGTTATATGATGTTTGTTGATCTATTATGCATCCTTACAAGTCTAAGTTTATGTGTCTACGAAACCCTGACAAACTTAGCTAGTAAGTTCCCAGGCGAAAGTCACTATTTTGATTGGCTACATCATACCTGCATGTAGAAAATGAAAAACTGGTTTTCATACATGACTTAGTTAGGGGATTTCCGGATGTTTCATAGACCACGTGTAAATCACTGTTTTTTGTACAGTAGTGTTAGTAGTTTGTTATTATTGTGATATTTATTATTGTGATATTTATTAGTTGTGTACGTTTCTTTCCATCTGCCTCCATTTTGCATACTATACTGCCGAATACTTTTTTCTTTCAAGCAATTTAGTCTGGTGTGTACTTTTAAATGTTGAAAACAAGAAATCAACTTCGTTCATCTACTGGTGTACATATCTTTAGATTGATACATTGTGGTCTGTTGTTGTCATTATGAAAATATGTCGCTAAATGTTAACAGTTAGTTTTGTAATTTTTTAGCAAATGCTGTGCTAATACTAGACGCTAAATACAGGTTTGGATGTTGCGGATTTATATCCGCATGGCAAGTTTATGCACGAAGTGGTATAGCTACATTGCCAACTTCTGTGAAAGGTCAGGTCTGGACTAATACTCTAGCAGGGAATGTATGGAATCTTAGAGGACAAAACACTATACCCATTACAAGTATGTTATTTATTTTATTTACGGGATACTAGTATAACGTAATTAATATAGGACAAGTAGGAATTATGATAACAAAATTTGTAGTTAAGCTGTCTTATATATCTCTTTTAGTACCATATTTGTCGTTTATTGGGCGCACGCAAGTGCGACATTTGAGTCTCTCAAAAGTTTCATGCTAAGGCGACAGAAATGTTGCTTAATTAATTGACTGATTGCATGTCTACCCAACGCTCAGTATTTCAGCTATTTTCTTGATAAAAACATATTTGCATATAAGTATTTCCTTTTCGTTTTCTTATGATTTTGTTAACTCAATACATACGAATTGATAACTTACATGGAAAAAAAAATTAAATGGAATAATCAGACTTAAAGTATAGTATAGAATGCCAGTTTTGCTGTTGAAAGTAAGGGGCTTTCATCGGGAATTTCAGTTTCCTCCCCATACTAAAACTATACATATATCGTATGAGGCAATATTGTTTGCTTGTTTGATTGTGTTTAACGCCACTATTAGCAATTTTTCAGCTATATCATGGTGTCCAGTTTTTATTGAGGGAGGAAGCCAGAGTACCCGGAGAATATGAGGCAATATGTGGAAGACCAAAATAAGACCGGTTTCATATAACATATTGTATTTGAGGATTTCCTTAAATTATATTCAACACAAAAATTGACCAATCAGATTTCATTGAAATTTAATTGAAGGTAAAACTCCATTTTGAAGAAAATATCAAAGTTGGGAAGTTTTGTTAAACTGGGACCAGATTGCTGAATATCTTAACAGTGAGGACAATGACGATTCATAATACATTATTCAGTAAATACAAAGTTTCGTATACCTCTATTGTACACCAAATGTAATGATTGCAAGATAAATATGTTTTGTTTGACAACACATTTACCAAAAACAACTATGGCGATTAAGATACTATTCATAAAAAATGGTGACAGAAAACAAATAATTATGATCATGCATAATGATAATTTTAACTAACAATTTATGACAATGGTTAAACATACAATACATCTGTTTTTTCTTTTAGCCGCCGATGCTATAAATAGAGTAAATGTTACTGTTGGCAGTCGGATTCTGGCAAAAAACAACGACCAAATAGGATTGTATGCATTATATATTACAAGTATAGCCTACAATTCACTCATTTAAAACGCTTACTCGTCAGAAGCACCAGAGTGCACCCATAGTTTTAATTGGGTAGGGGTTACTCTCTTTTTGTTTTTGTTTTTTTTTGTATTTTGTTTTTCGCTGTATATCTTTGTATATATCCGAATTTAGATTGTCCATTGACTTTTGGTCTTGTTGCTCTGTCGGTTTTCATTGCTATTTTTCTTAATCTCTTGTATTATTGTGGTTAGGTTTATCCTCAATCAAGGCGAAAATGGAAGCCATGGGTTCTGTCGTGGATACATATTTTTGTGTTATAATTTTGCAGTCTAATCAAATGCCCTAATTGGTCTGAGCAACATATACTAAATTTTTTTCAAGCTAGCTTCATGGATTTCTTATAAAATGGAGCGGTATTCAATTTTTTCAAAAACCGTCTATAACAAGCAAATACTTCGCTGGATTTTATGTTTGCGGATTGCTAATGAGCACGAAAAAGCGAAAAAAGTAACACACGAAAAGCTTCTACAAGGAAAAACCACGAATTTATGAATTCTGTTGTTTACTTGAGTAATAACAACTGATTTTGATTTTTAAAGTACATATTTTTATCAATCATCGTTTTTGATTTGAAAAACAAAATAGCAAGGTAAATAGAATTTACTACGCGGGCGTTTCACCTACTCAAGACATCTATGAGTCTTTTGTATCGCTTTTATCGACAAAATTCCAAAACTTATAATACCAAATCCCAGCTAAGGCTATTTACCTAGAGAAAGCTTAGAATTAAAATATTTTCGAAATTTAAGGGCAGTTTTGAAACTAAATTGAGGTATTGTGGACCATTTGCTTTTGTCAGTCGATATTTTAAGAAACATTGGCATAGGGAATTAAACACGATATAAATGCTACATGTTATTTTTTTCAAACAGGAAGCATAACTTTCGCAAAGAAATAGATAGGGTTATTGCTTAAAAAACCTTTCCTTACCAACTCCTAAAGAAGACATTTCATGCCGACGTGTTAGGTTTACTTCCAGTGCGTTTTATATGTTTCTCTGCTGCCATATTCTGTTTTTAGTTGTTTCATTGTCAACCTCAATAATTTGATACACTTCTTACGTATTCGACTATTCAAACTTCTTACGTATTCGACTATTCAAGCTTTCAAGCTCAGAGCCTTGACCTTCTAATTAATTCACATTTATGCTAGTTACCGGTTGGCGAAAGCCATTAGGTAGCACACGTATTCATTTTGTGTTATAATTGGATTATAATTCATTAAAATACAAAGTTTACTTACGAATTGCCGAGTTATGTTTTTTTAACAATCCTTTAGCTTATGTTTACTTACATCTCGTTAGTGTAAACATATTTATTTAAAGAGAAATAAATATTAGTAGTATTTATCATCACTCTTTATATACAAGAATGATTCAGAAACAAGCAACACTTCCTTCTTTTAATCTATCTCCTTATCTTTATAGTTATGAAGATCAAGGCGTGTCTGTGATTACATTTGAAAATTATGGCAATAATTGTTTTGAAACAAGGTTTACTTCCGCCCAAACATCATATGCCTGGCCTTATTTATATTTCAACCAAGAACACGCTATCCAGGCAACGATTGTTCCAAGTACGTATTTCTATATTTAAAATTGTCATCCGTGTCAAACCAAAACATGTAATTATTTTCTTTCTTTGATTCTAGTGCATCGGATTTCAAAGTTGAAAACGAAATTAAATAAAACACGGATGAAGAGCATTACTTATTATGAACTGATGTTCAAATGTATACAGTTTCTTTGAATAGTAGAAAATAGATATACTGTGTTCTGTACATCTGCATATGTTTGATCAGATTCCAGATATGAAAACTTACTAAAGTAGAGCTCCATGTTTGTAACAAAAATAACATAATAACACGTATAACATGAGGAATCTGATACCACGGATTAATGACATTAAAGTTTATTGCAACTATATCTTATATAAATTCAATATATTGAACTTAAACAAATGCAACAATAAGTAACATCTAAAGAAGAAAAATGGTACCGAACAAATGTTATGTTAGCTATGATGCTTACGTTTTTGACTTTTGACGAATGCAACACAATTTCAAATTTGTCTGCATAAAGTTTTTATACAACAAATAAAAACATATATTATAAACAGTCAAAATAACAAAATAATGTACATAACCTGTTATATGTCCAAATAAATGCGTTTGTTATGTAACAAAACATGAATTAATAGTTTTATTTACAGTTTAATTATTTTACAAAAACGCAAAAAATTAAAACAAAAATGTCTGCTACATGTGCATAAACTTAAGCTTGTGTAGTAATCAGGAAGCGATTGAATTTTTACGATTCACATAAAGGCTTGAAATTTGTCAGTATTTCAGGTATATTCTAAACAAGATGTTATCAAACAATAAATCAGTTTGGCAAATAGAATACAGATGGGAAGATGATTTGATTGCAACTGGATATATTTTGCGTGTTTGTTATAGCCTCTTATGACAACAATTAGCCAACTCTTTATTAAATCTACAACAGATGTCTTAAACGCATGTCACTCCTCATACACGTTACTCACGAAATACCGCAATACCGTATTGTACATTACCAAAGCCAACAAGGTAGTTACTTCGCTCTGTTGACGCGCTGAGCAGCTCTTTGGTTTGACACTTTTATCAGTAACATGCAGTTAGTTGATGCGAGTAGTATTATAACAAAGTTTCATACAGATTTCCATTATTTTATTTTAATTAATGAAATTAAGTCGCCCAAAACGAAGTTTTGGCGACTTATTGTTTTTGCACCGTTTCTTCTTATTATTATTATGGCTCTCAAACGAAAGTTTGGGAGACATATTGTTTTTGCTCCGTTTCGTATTATTATTAAGTCGCTCAAAACGAAGTTTTGGCGACTTATTGTTTTTGCACCGTTTCTTCTTCTTATTATTAAGTCGCCCAAAACGAAGTTTTGGCGCATTATTGTTTTTGCACCGTTTCTTATTATGGCTCCCAAACGAAAGTCTGGTAGACATATTGTTTTTGCTCCGTTTCTTATTATTATGGCTCCCAAACGAAAGTTTGGGAGACATTGTTTTTGCTCCGTTTCTTATTATTATGGCTCCCAAACGAAAGTTTGGGAGACATATTGTTTTTGCTCCGTTTCTTATTATTATGGCTCCCAAACGAAAGTTTGGGAGACATATTGTTTTTGCTCCGTTTCTTATTATTGTTATTATTATTATTATTTTTATTCTTCCACTTTCCTCCAGAATTTTGTCCGGCTGTTTTCTCGGAGACCATAAATTGGATCGACATGAAACTTTACACAAAAATAGGTCATGATGTGAACTGGTGCCTTTCAGGTTTAAAATCTTTAAAATTGGTGGCCATTTTGAAAAGGAAAAAATCCTTAACAATCCAACAGTAAACGGATTTTGATTAATAGAGTATGTTATACCGCACCATATGGCGCACATATCGACTTTATATGGCGGCCATTTTGAATCCAAGATGGCCGCCAAAAATTCAAAATGATCGGAATCGCACGAAAATTGGTTTTAAGGTAGTTTACCATGTTGCGATCAGATGTTAGTCATCAAAATTTGAATTTGAACACGGCGGCCATCTTAAAATGGCGGCCATTTTTAAAATGAAAATAAATCCTTAAAAATCCAAAAGTTAACGGATTTCAATGAAAATTGGAATAAAAGTAGAGTATGTTATACTGCACCATATGACGCACATGTTGACTTTTTATGGCGGGCATTGGAATCCAAGATGGCCGCCAAAAATAAAAAATGCTTGGAATCGCACGAAACTTGGTTTTTAGGTAGATTACCATTTGCAATCAGATGCTAGTCATCAAAATTTGAATTGGAACATTGCGGCCATCTTAAAATGGCGGCCATCTCGAAAATGAAAAAATATTCTTAAAAAAAAAATCAAAAAGTTTCAGGATTTTAACGAAAATTGGTATATAAGTAGTGTATGTAATACCGCACCATATGACGCACATGTTGACTTTCTATGGTGGCCATTTTGAATTCAAGATGGCGGCCGAAAATTAAAATATGCTCCGATTTGCAAGAAACTTGGTTTCCTTCTAGAAAAAGTTGCTTTGAATGGATGTCTGAACTCCAGTGACCACGGGGGCGTTTGGGAGCCAGTTATGATCCATAAGATCATAATCATATTTAATTATTATTATTTTTTTTTCTTCCGTAAATGGCCGATTTCTGGCACAGATGACCCAGTACAGATGAGCTCACGCGCACACATCTGTACTTGCTTCGTCATCAAATCAAAACGTCAGAAACAAGAACGTTGTTATGGAAGCATAACAACGTTCTTCTATGACGTTCTCGTTTCCGGCGTTCTGATTGGATGTCCGAGACAATGGAGTATAAAACAATGGAGAGTCTATAGGATATAGCAATGTGAAAGTTGTTGGTTTACGGAAGAAATAGGTACTTTCATGCGTTTTTGGGAAAGCCCGTGTGAACTTTCACTCGTGATAGAAATTTGTATGTCTTTTGGCTCGTTCCGCTGCGCTTCACTCGCGAAAAGACATAAAATTTCTATCACTCGTGAAAGATCAACCGGTCTTTCCCAAAAACGTATGAAAGAGCCTATTATTCTTCCACTCTCGCCAGAATTTTGTCCGGCTGTTTTCTCGGAGACCGTAAATTGGATCCAAATGAAACTTCACACAAAAATATTTCATGATGTGAAGTTGTGCCTTTCAGGTTTAAAATTTTTAAATTGGCGGCCATCTAGAAATGGCGGCCATTTTAAAAATGAAAAAAAATCCTTTAAAATCCAAAAGTTAACGGATTTCGATGAAAATTTGAATATAAGTAGGGTATGTTATTCCGCACCATATGACGCACATGTTGACCTTTTTTGGCGGTCATTTTGAATCCAAGATGGCCGCCAAAAATTCAAAATGCTCGGAATCACATGAATCTTGGTGTTTAGGTAGATTACCATGTTGAGATCAGATGTTAGTCATCAAAATTTGAATTTGAACACGGCGCATTTTGAAAATGCAAAAAAATCCTTAAAAATCAAAAAGTTTACGTATTTTAACGAAAATTGGTATATAAGTAGTGTATGTTATACCACACCATATAACGCACATGTTGACTTTTTATGGCGGCCATTTTGAATCCAAGAAGGCCGCCAAAAATTCAAAATGATCGGAATCGCACGAAACTTGGTTTTTAGATAGATTACCATGTTGCGATCAGATGTTGGTCATCAAAATTGAATTTGATAATGGCGGCCATCTTAAAATGGCGTCCGTTTTGAAAATGAAAATAAATCCTTAAAAATCCAAAAGTTTACGGATTTCGCTGAAAATTGGAATATAAGTAGAGTATGTTATACCGCACCATATGACGCACATGTTGAAT
Source organism: Limnoperna fortunei (assembly GCA_944474755.1). Lineage (NCBI taxonomy): Eukaryota > Metazoa > Mollusca > Bivalvia > Mytilida > Modiolidae > Limnoperna > Limnoperna fortunei. Next base: position 32,911,750 of record OX104125.1, read on the forward strand.
TTTTATGGCAGCTATTTTGAATCCAAGATGGCCGACAAAATTGGAAAATGCTCTGATTTGCACGAAACTTGGTTTCCTGGTAGATAAAGTTGCTGTGAATGGATGTCTGAACTCCAGTGTCCACGGGGTCGTTTGGGAGCCAGTTATGATCCATAAGATCATAATCATGTTTAATTTTTTTTTCTTCCGCTTTCCGTCAAAATTTGTCCGACCGTTTTCTCGTAGACCATAAATTGGATAAATATGAAACTTCACGTAAAAATAGGTCATGACTTGAAGTAATGCACGCCAGTTTTCAAATTTTGAAATTAGCGGCCATCTTGAAATGGCGGCCATTTTGAAAAGGAAAAAATCCTTAAAAATCCAAAAGTTAACGGATTTTGATGAAAATTGGAATATAGGTAGAGTATGTTATACCGCACTATATGAAGCAATGTTAACTTATGGCGGCCATTTTCAAAAATTCAAAATGATCGGAATCGCACGAAACTTGGTTTTTATGTAGATTACCATATTGCGATCAAATTTAAATATTCAAAATTTGAATTTGATCATGGCGGCCATCTTAAACTGGCGGCCATTTTGAAAACAAAAATATTTAATCCTTAAAAATCCAAAAGTTAATGGATTTTGACGAAAATTGGTATATAAGTAGAGTATGTTATACCACACCATATGACGCACATGTTGACTTTTTATGGTGGCCATTTTGAATACAAGATGGCCGCCAAAACTTTAAAATGCTCGGAATCGCACGAAACTTGGTTTTTAGGTAGATTACCATGTTGCGATCAGATGTTAGTCATCAAAATTTGAATTTGATCATGGCGGCCTTCTTAAAATGGCGGCCGTTTTGAAAATGAAAATAAAAATCCAGATGTTAAAGTATTTCGCTGAAAATTGGAATATAAGTAGAGTATGTTATACCGCACCATATGAGGCACTTGTTGACTTTTTATGGCGGCCACTTTGAATCCAAGATGGCCGACAAAAATTAGAAAATGCTCCGATTTGCATGAAACTTGGTTTCCTGGTAGATAAAGCTGCTGTGAATGCATGTCTGAACTCCAGTGTCGTTCGGGAGCCAGTTATGATACATAAGATCATAATCATGTTTAATTATTATTATTATTAGTTTTCTTCCGCTTTCCGCCAAAATTTTGTCCGACCATTTTCTCGGAGACCATAAATCGGATCACTATGAAACTTCACTCAAAAATAGGTCATGACTTGAAGTGGTGTACGCCAGTTTTTAAATTTTGAAATTGGCGGCCATCTTGAAATGGCGGCCATTTTGAAAATGGAAACAATCCTTAAAAATCCAAAAGTTAACGGATTTTGATGAAAATTGGAATATAGGTAGAGTATGTTATACCGCACCATATGACGTACATGTTGACTTTTTATGGCGGCCATGTTTAATTCAAACTGGCCGCCAAAAATTCAAAATGCTCGGAATTGCACAAAACTTGGTTTATTGGTAGATTACCATTTTGCGTTCAAATGTAAGTCATCAAAATTTGAATTTGATCATGGCGGCCATCTTAAAATGGCGGCCGTTTTGAAAATGAAAATAAATCTTCAAAAATCCAGAAGTTAACGTATTTCGCTGAAAATTGGAATATAAGTAGAGTATGTTATACCGCACCATATGAGGCACCATATGGCGGCCATTTTGAATCCAAGATGGCCGACAAAATTAGAAAATGCTCTGATTTGCAAGAAACTTGGTTTCCTGGTAGATAAAGTTGCTGTGAATGGATGTCTGAACTCCAATGTCCACGGGGGTCGTTTGGGAGCCAGTTATGATCCATAAGATCATCATAATCATGTTTAATTATTATTATTTCGGTTTCCACTTTTTCTAGACCGTGAACTTGTCCGACACATTTCTCAGAGACGCCTTAATAGAATCAAATGAAACTTGGCACAGTTGTAGATTGACATATGGAGGGGTGCAGTCGATAGTCAGATTTTTTATAATGGCCGCCATTTCAAAATGGCCGCCACTTGACGACACCCACCCAAAAATAGCAAATATTTTCCCGTGGTCCGATTTCAACGAAATTTGGTATGGAGGTAGAAGTTAGTATTTCGAGTGAAACGCTACCTTTAAATTTTTTCTCCGACGTCGGGTTTCAAAATGGCCGCTAAAAACGTGTATAATTTTCAACATTATGCGATCTCGATGACATTTAACGTGGTCCGATTGCAACAAAATTTGCTGTTGAGGTGGATTTTAGTATCCCGATTGGAAATCCAAATTCTGAATTTTTTTTCCACCTGGTGTTTCAAAATGGCCGCCAAAAACGCGTCAAATTTTAAACGTTGTCCGATTTTAATGAAATTTGATGTGTAGGTACATTTCAATGTCCTGAGTGGAACGCAATACTATCCATGGGGATTTTGGGCGACTTCTGTGTTGGCATCCCAACACATTATTTTTAATTTAAATTGATTTAATGGGAGTAAACTATTTTTGATAATTTCTTCTTCGTGCGTGCATTTCAAGTCTTGTCAGAGTTATGTCTGTTTAAGTGGACAATATAAAAATTATTTTCCATTGAATAGGTGTGTGCAAGTAATGTCCATTTAGGGCAGGTATTTCGCCTTAGCATTGACAATTTAAAGCATTTCTTAACCAAATAACTAATCAAATTTTCATAGCACCCAAATAAAAATTAACCAAATTCTTAACTATGTAATGTCCACATAGAAATTATGTAAAAGTACTTTCTTACATAGACCACTTGTTATAAATTACAGAAAGAATATACATTTTATATCACGCAACTAAGAAACCACTGTGCACTATTAAATTAATGCCTATGTCAAAGGAACTGTTAAAATGTTTGATACTAGGCGAGTATAGTCCCCATATAGTATAACGTCAAGCAATTATTGTTGCAAGCAAAACATCTATATTATTATTGTAGATCTTATATTAAAGTACAGAAAAATACACTTAAATACAAACAAGTATTTTTCTTTCATCGTTTCAAAAATTATCTTTATTTTAACCTTTTCTATCTAACTTTATTAGGTGTTCGCCCTGAAATTGTAAATTTGGACAATACGACCACCATAGAAGATACACTGGTGGGTGGATGGGTTATATTTTCTATTATGATTACTGATGCCGACACCGAGGATATATCGACGCTATCAGTTGACATTGTAAATACCACTGGGTATGCTGCTGCCAATTTTGAACTAGATTCTTTCACATGTAAGCATTAGTTTGTGAGATAAGGGAAAATAGTGTTTATGAATTAACTCAAACATTCTTTCTTTCTGTCGGCAGGATTTCCTCGATTCCAACCTTAATTGACAAGGACTACGGTTTTTTTTCAAAAGTGCAGATTTATACTGAATCCTACATTTTTCTCTTACAATTAAAGACCGGCTGTGGTAAACCAACTTTTACAACAACAAACTCCGACGATGTATCTTAGATTTAAAATAGTAACTGGTTTTAAGTAGTTGTTATTGTTTGTTTTGAATTAAACATAGGAACAAAAAACAACAACAAATAATGATATGTAAATGTGCCTGAACAATTAGGAATTTAGCGGGAAATTAGTCTCTTGTAATTTTGCTGGACATAAAAAAAACCATAAATAACAATTATAATTTTACTTGGCATTTTTAAGTTGTTCCGAACATTTATTAAAAAAACGTTAATCTGTTGTCGGTTGTGGGTTGTGGGCGATGCAGGTTATTGCAAAGGTATCAATTTTTTTGTTTCATCATTTAAGTAAAAAAAGACAATTCAGATAGTTCATACAAATAGTCAGCTAGAGATAACCTTTAATAAGATGTTATCTTTTTACTCATTAGCCACATCTCGGTGAAACCAAAGCAATTAAATCTACGAGTGGCTCATCAGGTTCATATAATAGGTAGTTCAGTAACATAGTTGCGTTGATTGTATATTTCTGTTTGGTTTCAATTCAGATCAAGTAAAAGTGAAGGCTGGGGTAAAACTAATACCTGGTACACATACAATGACCTTCACAGTTACCGACCAATGCGCACATTCTGATTCTGGCATTTTAACAATAGTTGTTATGAATAAGGTAATAAATGCATAAATAGTTAAAATAGCTCTTTTGGATTGGTTGCACGAACTGCAAACCCGGGTATAGTATTGTAAAGTATAACTTGCTGAAAGTAAAAATATTTTATCTTAAATTAGACATTACAGAGTTCAAGATTTAACATTATTGCAACAAAGACCAAAGTAATGACCATCACTACAGCCATACAACAACCGTGACACCGTGACTATAATAAAATGCAATTTAAAACTATAAATGATTTTAATAATACATAGGAAGTATTGTCTGCACAAACAATGGCGCTCGAAAGACATAAAAAGAAGACCAGCAAAAGTCAAAGCAGCATCGCTTAACTCCAGTTCAGCTGAAATACGTTTATTTAACAGAAACGTTAATTTAGAATTGCTGTAAGAAACTGAATGCTGGCGGATTTCAATGAGATAAACAAATAATATAGGCTTTCCATATAACCAGTCTACGAAAGATTATAAAAATGTATTGAACCAAACAAAACCATAAATTAGAAGTTATGCACAGTATACAATTCTGAAGCAACGGTAATTTTGTTTGTTTGAGCAAAGTGTTGACTGGATGTCATATAGTTCTAACAAGAGTACCCATGGCACGGTGAAATGAAGTAGTCCGCGAACAACTTGGAGAACTGTAATGGTAAATTTGCAAGAGATCGGATACGATAATAACCTAGTAATTTTGCAAAATGATGATCTAATGGAAAATTTACTATTGATAACCCAGTAATTTTGCAAAATAATGATGCAAAAGAAAGGTCAATTGTTAGTATCTAATATTTAATTGATAATGAAGAAATTAAGTGACACTTAACATTCAGCAGTCACTCATGTCAAGTTACTAAAGTTATACCGAATCCATAGGCCCCATGTCTAGAGTGCAAATTATATTCCGTTGGTATCATCAGTATTATAACACATAGCCCTTTAACACTCTGGCCTTCGTCATAACAAGTTGTCTAATTGTGTGCCTCATAACAACAGTTTCTATAATATCCGGCCACAATATTATTGTTACCTTTTCAATCAGTCAACAGTAAGCCCTTGTATCTTGAAATCAGTATAGCAAGCTCTGATATTTTGTAAACTAGTCATATCAACTTCCATTGTCATATAAATTAACAACTTTAATATGTAATATCAATTATTATCAGTCCATCACCGTGAGATCGTTTAATACAACTAAACAGGTATGTAGCTCTGTGCATCTGTTGCATCTATTGTATCACATAATACAATTGCAATGTGAACCCGCATTTAGAATATCATAAGGTATCAAGAACGATGCAAGACAATAAACAAATTACCTGGCGGAATAGACAAGGTTTAACTCTTCAAAAGATAGACACATAAGATGTCAACCAATATATAGGAAAAGCAGTCAAAAGTCCGAATGATAGACCACTAACAAGTTACCTAATAGATTAGACAAGGGCTCATTGATCTGAAAAAAATCACATAATCCGAAAGACACAAAACAATAACAAACAAACTAAAAAGAAAAAAAACTCGAACTACTAAACCAGCAGTGCTGTCAAATGTATCTTCATTAATTCATATTTAAGGGTAAGTAAATTACAAGGTATTGACACACAGATCTATTTAAGTTGAAGTGTAGTGTTACCTTTCGTGAGAGTAGATTACATTTATCTTCAACAGGGTAAATAGAAATGCATTATTTTTATTTTTTCAAAAGCTCCGCACAGACAAATATATAATTGCTATGCATGCTATATTATGTTCTTTAGAGTTGTACTATCATGCAAATTATACTGAAATATATATTTGTTACTTTATTATTTTACGAAATAAGCCACCAGTAATAGCTAGTATGGCTGTTTCAAAGAAAATATATATACCAGAAACGCTGTCAACATATACGTTATTGCACTCATTGGAGGTCACAGATACTGATCCCTACATGTGTGAGTTATTAACTGGTGGACATCTATTTGAAATAAAGCACTTACCCATAAGCACATACACATGTAAGTACCTCTAAGTATATTTCATTTGTAGCATTTTTGACAGGTAAAACGTGATCATCCAAACATAATCTCCTTCTAGTGTTCTTTTCTTTCTCTAAATACCTAAAAGCGCTTAGGATTGTGTTATAAATAAGACGACACTAGAATAGTTCTTGGTTTTATTGACCGCTCAATAATACGTATACTTTCTTTTCACGTTAAGTTAAGATTCTCTAATATAATGGTTTCCAGTTATAAAACCATATGGAATTGCTAGTCTCAGATTATTCTTCAGACGTTTTTCATTTCGCATCGCCTTTGCTAGATTTTAGATATTTCAGGAACCTGCCACACTGCTGTTCCTAGTAGCTGTATAACTGTATGCTTTTTTCCGGAGCCACAAAAATGTTTGAACATTGTTGAAGATTAAGTTATTTTCATACTTCAGTTTACAGTTTTTTAAATTGAAATGCAATATCTTTCTATGTTGAGATATGCTAACATAGAAGGACTGTCTAATATGTTATTGTGGAGATTTATAGGCGCCTCGTTGTTTTACCTTTCTTGCTATACGTCAGCAGGGTTAATTTAAGTTTCTTTTTGTTTTTCTGATTTATCTTTTTTTGAACCAATGAATTGAATTTGATTGTTTTCTTGGTTTGTTTTGCATGTCGGCGTTGTTATGAAGTTACAAAGAAGAAGAACGGTTTGGTTTGTTTGTTTTGTTTGTTTTATGATGTTTAACGCCACTTTCAGCAATTTTTCAGCTATATCATGGCGTCCAGTTTTTATTGGGGGAGGAAGCCGGAGTACCCGGAGAAAACCCCGACCTGCGGTAGGAAAACTGGCAATCCTTGTCAATTAAGATTGGAGTCGAGTACACCCTGCCTGCAGTGAGAATCGAACCCGCAATCTCAGTGTTGACAGACCACGTGATCAATAGTAGACGAACTACCTTGACCACTCGGCCACCGAGGCCCCCAGAACGGTTTGGATCACATTAAAAGATTTAATTTTGTGTGCATGTTGCACAATATTAAATATGTACACAATTTATTGTTCCTTTGTTGTACTTTGTTGTTGCATGGATGATGCTGATGGTGCTGATGGTTCTACTTGTACATGACGTGCCAAAAATATCATGCATTGTATTTTGATCTTTATCTTACAATCTACATCAAAGGCCAGATACACTCTAAAGTATACGCCGTGAAAGATGTCTTTAACTCCTTTCTTGGTGTACTATTCATGCATTAACCGCGTATTAAGCAAGAATTTTACACCTCATGATATTATCGAGCCTACAAGTTTTACATGGATTTCCTTGAAAATTTTGAAATTGTTGTTCACTGATAAGCCGATACAAGTTTTATATCAGTCAATTTGATGTTGTCTTTATGAACGTTTAGTGGTAGCCACCATTAATTGATCAATGATGGTGTCTGTCGCAAAGAACAAGAGCGTGTTTTGTAATCTACTAGTCAGTCTAATACCGTTTGTTATTGAACTTCGCCATAAAGAGTGACACCTATAAAGTATGACATAGTCAGCCTTTGGAATCACCTAATATCACCGCATTGTTTGTTTGTTTGTTTGAATGGTGTTTTAACGCCACTTTCAGCAATTTTTCAGCTATTTCATGGCGTCCAGTTTTTATTGGGGGATGAAGCCGGTGTACCCGGAGAGAACCCCCGACCTGCGGTAGGAAAACTGGCAATCCTTGTCAATTAAGATTGGAGTCGAGTACACCCTGCTTGCAGTGAGAATCGAACCCACGATCTCAGTGTTGACAGACCATTTGATCAATAGTAGACGAACTACCTTGACCACTCGGCCACCGAGGCCCCCACCGCATTGTTAAGTGTGCCTTTGTCTTTTCATACTTGTATTTGATTCTCGGTATTTTGTGATTATTTTTTTTTCAGATGGAATATATCTGAGATGCGGTGCCTCTATGGACTATGATACACAAAATTCCTACGTATTGTATTTGTCTTGTTACGACCTGTATGCCACAACACGTGGAGAATATACAGTGAATCTCATAAGAAATGAGGTAGTAAATTAAGTGCTTTTTTCTTGTCGGTACGAAGGTTTAAGGAAAAGTTGCCGTTTACACTATATATTATTTCATTGATTCTACACTTTTCGGTCCAGCAGTATTACGTCGAGCTGAAATTCGAGGCGACATAATTAGAGTATGATAAAAAATAATGACCACAATAGGCAATAATTCAGTTTTCACTAGCACATGCACAAAGTGTAGGAAGATCAAGACCACAAATACATAGGAATAATGCAGTATTGGAACAAATCTCCGCCACAAATGTGTTTTGGGGTTTTTAATACATTTATGTAAATAAAACTAGTTTCGTCAAATATGTTTCATATTTCACAAATCACGCTAATATAATTAAACAATTGCTAAGACAACGAGAGACAAAAATTAAATAACTAATCAAGATTCAGGAAAAAATACAACACAAAGCAAACAATAACCCCAAAACACTTGTGAATAACATACACAAATTGTAACAATTGTTTTCTCTTTTTTTCATATTTCCTACCGCTTTTTATGTAGTAGAATTTTTCGTTACCTCGTTTATCAAGTTAAATTTAAGTTTTGAAGATGTTTTTTGATGTTATTTTTTTATTTCGATACAAACGTCTGTTTTATTTACAGCCACCAGTGATCAACAATTTGCCAATTGCTGTAAATGTCACAGAAGATATCTCTGTGGAAACAACGCTTTATACCTTTTCTGTTACAGATCCGACGAACGATGTAGTCCGCTGTTCAGTTGTATCGACTGATCCGGCTTGTACAACAATAATTTTTCTGAAGCAGAATCCAAGGTTTAACGGTATATGTCTTAGTTGTGAAAAGAGCAGATAAGAAAGGGTTCTTGAGAATACCATATTTTACTTTATTTTTGATATACACTTTCAAACATTAAACTCGACATGTATAACAACATATTACTTCAAATTTTCTGCATCATCTTAAATAAGATTCGCATTTCACTGAAATTTGACCAACTGGTTCTTCTGACTTTAGTTAAATAAACTGTATACCATATAAAAGTCTATATATTTTAGATGACGTAACTTCAGACTAACTAAGTATTGGGCCAGCCAATAGCCTGCAACAGAGCGCCGCACACATTTGACACAAACTTGATAAATACGGGTTTGTTGTCCCATTAATATCCCAGAGCCTGCTTAAGTTTCTAAAGCGTTTGCGGCGATGGTTGACGACAACGCACTTGTCGATCCAAATCACCCCACACATGTTCTTTTGGGTTTAAATATAGGGTTTTGGACAGCCAGGATAACACTGTTACGTTGTGTGACTCCAGTAGTAAACCTAGCTCGAGTTTTGGGCTCAATTGGCCCAGCGTGATTTGTGTCAATACTTGTCTCAATTTTGAGCGGCAACTGTTCTCACTAGCATTAACCCTAATTATTCGCTAGATAAGACTCACTTTTAGTTGTGCAGGTCAAAGTGATTACTTTATTGCGACTTTACACCGTTGCAACTGCGGCAAAGTATGGACATCTGGCGCAATATTAGTTTTGGGTAGACGGTTTCTGACAGTCGGAGCCGATATTCGTCGAAGACCTGACACATTTGATGCTTTTAGCTCACCTGGCCAAAGGCCATGTAAACGTTTACATCCAAAAGTGTCCGTCGACCGTTCACTTTTCACATTGTATCTTTTTCTTAACAGCTGCATAACAAAACAAGAAACTGAGCAGAAAATGAAAATGTTCCTGACAAAGTCGTTTCGAAGTGTTGTTACGTTGCCACGATTGATTCATGATTCGATACAATTTGAAAATTATCTTCCCAAGAACAGTTGTATGGATTGAAAACATTATTGGCAGATATATTTCTCATAAAACCCTAAAGAAGGGATTTTAATCTAGTGACGACAAGAATGTCAAAATGACCATAAGCCCAAAGTACAAATGAGCGTTTCTAATTGGATATTTTAAATAATCTCTGTTAATTTTCAAATTGCTTGGTAATGATGTATACACCTGGAAAAAAGTTAAGCACCCCCGAATATTTTTTGTTTTTCATTTATTGTAAATAAAGTTTAATTTTGATGATTCTGATCATTATTAATTCTTTAATGTATAATTAAATGGATGTGAGCGTTCAGTTGTGAAATTTTAATAAAGCGCGGTATTCTGGCCACGTGAAGCTCGCTCCCTTCATCACTTCCAAAGTGCACTATTTTCTCGTTTTGATCAAAGAAGATATTGTACCAAAACCACCTCTGATATCAAATCTAAAAGGTAGATAAATTATTTCAAAATTTATATACTCATATTTTATAGATAAGAATTTACTAAATAATGTCAATGTCAAAGGTACTGAGAAATGGCAACAAAAACTAGAGGTAGAGTTGGATTGTTCCATATTTTTTAATGATATATATAGAACCACCAATGATACCAAACTCAGAAACTTTCAATTTAAATTATTTCATCATATTTTTTCAAATAACAAAGTTTTACACAAGAAAATCAAAGAAAACCGACCGAACAACAAGAGCCAGAAGCCAAGGGACAGTTACAAATCCGGATATAGACAAACACAGCACAAAAACCAAAAACATAAAACACAGAAAGAGAGTAGCCCGAACCCAATAAAAACCATAGGTGCACTCAGGTGCTCCGGACTTTAAATGATTACTTGAAAGATGGTAAAAAAGGACAATACTTTATGTAATTTTTGGATTTCATAAGCATTGGGTGTAGAAAATTTTGATCTTTCTCCAAAACTAGCAATTCTAGGTATCTTTCTAGACTCATGTACATTCCCTGAACTTGTTCCATTTTTGTACCTTTTAGCAAGAAATTATATTCATTGCTAAAGCCAAGCCATTCCTGAATGTTTTTAAACAAAAAGTGAAATAAAGAGAAAATTTAGAAAAAATTAATTCATTAGTTTAAAATATAATATATAAACATGAAGGAAATGGTCCCTTTTAAAAGAACACCATGTACATGTATTGTAATAAGGTATTATGTGATCTTTTCTGCATGGTTTGATGGCATTGTACAACAAATATCATATGTTTTGTAACATATTTATTATAAATATTATTGATTCAATTTATACATGTGTATTGGTATATATGTGTATGTATGTTTGTTTCTTTGTTTGGTGTTTTAACGCCACTTTCAGCAATTTTTCAGCTATATCACGGCGTCCAGTTTTTATTGGGGGACGAAGCCACTCCGAAGTACCGAGAGAGAACCCCCCACATGCGGTAGGAAAATTGGCAATCCTTGTCAATTAAGATTTGAGTCACTAAAAGCCCAATGGTTGATAATCGCCATCCCATTGCTGTATCAAGCAAACTGATCTGGTAACAATCAACGGCAACTTTAAGGCAAAAAGTACACCTGGGACGTGCTTGCACCTGTATTTGTGCCTCATTTTGAAAACCACCCCTTAGAGTCAAGAGGGTTTTCATGAATGACAAAGCTAGACCTCATCGTTCCATGGCAGTAAGGGCATATCTGGAAAACGAAGCTCTTCCGTGACCAGCAATAAGTCTAGATCTCAACGCAATAGAGCGTCTAAGGGATGAATTGGGTAGCCGATAACAAGCTCTGCAACCTCCTCCACACACAGCACTTGCACCATTAAGAAGCTCAATTACACCGGGAATGGCGGCAGATAACGCTTCAACAAAATAGATGCCTAGCTGGAGGTATGCGATTGCAGCAGTCATTCATGCTAACGGTGGATATACCCGATATTGCTTCTTCGATGGCTAATTATCAATTTGGTGTTTAATATTAACGTTTTCATGTGTGATTAGACAATTAAATAACACCTGAGAGCGTTCGGTGACAATACCTTTTAAAGAGAAAAGACCGTCCATATTTTTTTTTAAATGACATGTAAATAAAATAATGATTTTTTTTAAATAATGTTGCATTGTGCCCAAAAATCCATATTTTTGTTTGCTATACAAATTAAAAACGAATGGCTGTCCAATATTCCAAAAGTGTTCGAATATGTATGACCAATAAAACCTATGGGGTGCTTAACTTTTTTCCATAGAGGTGTATATATCTTCTGCATCTCTCATTTTTTGATTTCACTAGATACATGGTAACTAGTAGTAATTCTTGTATCTGATTAAAACAAAATCTGAAATTGCAAATGTTCTGTAACTTGATAAAAATATATATTTAAGATACCTAAGTTAGACATGATCGGGCATAAAAATATTATTTGTAGGGTCTTTAACCAAAAGCCTTCATTACATGATCGGACAAACATAGCCGCTATTGTCTATTTTTGCTTTCTAATGGCTGTTCTATTTTTTCTAAAGCCATAAGGAATTTTGACTTTGCAATTATAAATAAAGACTTTTGCTGACCAGATCGCAACCAAAGCTTTATTATGAATTATTCTCTATCGATTTTCTACATTTTAAAAAATCTCCGCTACTTCAAATGCAAATCGACAGATCGAAGTATAGTACTTAATAAAGATTGAACTGCTTGCTCTTCTGACAACATGATTTCACACTCATAATTTTCGAGTGTATATCGCTGGCTTTCTGTTTCTGTGCTGTTTTATTCTGATTGTTGTTATTTGTCTCATGGCTTTGTATAAGTGTTTTGGACTGCGAGATTTGACCCTTTACATGTTTTGCTTATTTTAAAATTGTATGCTATTTTAGCTTTAAATATAGGTATAATGAGGAATCCTTGTTTCGTAATGGTTGAAATTAAACAAACTGTTATGTGAAAATACAAGGCTAAGTAAAAGGTTATTTTTAGTATCATAGCACGGAAAATAGACTTAAAAATGTTTTGTTTTAATGGCAACTGAGCATCTACTATTGCACGACAAAAAAATTAACCAGGAGAGCGAGAGCCTCAACTTTAGTTAATTTTAATGTCCAGTTGTTCAGGTAATTTATCCAGATGAAGCTTCTGGTTTGATCCTAGGTCGGTCAGGACGTTGACCGTGATCTATTTTATAGGATAGCTGGTACCGTTGCATGACTGGAAGTCGGGCTTTGGTTAATATTATAAAGTATTTCGACTGCTGTAGACGACGAATAACGATTTTTTGACAAGATATTTTTACTTTTGGCGTAGCGAGCAGTGTTTTCTAATCAATTTAATGAATGAATTCAAGTAAATTGGTAAGGTCTCTTTTATACCAATTGAACCCGCGTAAAGATAAATCATGTCACACGTGAAACAGCCCTACTGGTTTTTGTACGCATTCTTCGTGCAGCGGGAAAAAGGTGATTCCAGTATTTTGTGATGCATTTTTTACGGGAGAGTATATGTCAATGTTGCAACAAAAAGAACACACACACAAAGTATATCTGTAATTAGATTATTAATGAATTTTTATTGGATTTTCCTTTCGCCTTGGATAACGATTTCTGATATGTCAGAGAAATTGCTACCTAGATATTGAATTTTTGTCAGGTAAATTATTAAAAATTCATCGGTGTAAGTAATATTTCTGTTTGCATTTTAATATAAATGTTTAATTAATAAAGAAAGATTCAATATTTTCTTCCAAAACAATTCAAAGGTATATATCAATATCACGCACTAATATTGAAAGACAAAACTCAAATTATGAAATTTATTTTTCTAGTTTTATAGAAATTTCTTTATTTTAGAATTCGATATAATTATACAATCCAATCCCAACCTTAATTACGATTCTCGAAGAACATACATAATCAGCATTGACTGTACTGATGGCAAGCGTAATGACTCCAGCATATTTGTCATGCATGTTGAGCGAAATCAAACAGTGTTTACGAAACTTCAAAGTAAGTAAGATAACTGTTAATTTGCTTTCTGTTTAGTAGGTCGTAATGTATTAAAGACAGTAAAAACTATTAAATTCCATTATTACTTTCAAGTTTGCATTACAGAACTAAAAGATGCATAACTATAACATCCCTTTAAAAGTGTTTTAATGTACAATAGTCCAGTTTTTAGAGTTGCAGAAAATCATTTTCGTATTTTGTTGGCAAGAAATGAAATGTCGTATTTGGACAGACTTTTTTCATACGTAAATGATTTGATAAACATATTAAATATGGATAACAGTATATCTATTTAATCATAGAATTTCCTCAAATCATATTATCTACCAAAATACGAACAGTTAAAATTATCGTGGAAAAATATGGTAACTTGTCAACTTTTTTGTCACTCAAATATAAAACTAGTATATAATAATGAACGTTTCCTTTTTAACGTCATATGTCTATGTATTGACATGTTGTGTTATTATATTTCAGCTTTCTATATCATAAGTTGAAATTGATATCATGATATTTCATTTTAAGTAGTGATTTCTGTTTTGCAATTTTATTTATTCATTATCTTATATTTATTGATTTTGTTTAGTTATCAATGCTCAGAAATCATATATATATATATATATATATATATAGCTGCTTATAACACATGTAATTTGCAACAACTGTGTATGGCTTGGTAGCATATTAGTTGCTTTGCTCTATGTTACTATATTTTTATATTTGCTATTATCTTCCATAGTGTAAATTGTTGTGGTTTTGTTATTTTTTGTAACTTTAGGCTATAAGCATGTTGTCAGTTTGTATGTGTTATACAAATCCCTGGTTAATAATTTTCATAGTTCAATAGTTCATGTATATTAAATATAGTCTTCGAACATTCATAACATAATCTGCACTTAAAAGCAACAACGTAATTCCAGCATATTCGTCATAAATGTTCAGCGAAGTCAGAATCTTGTAAGTACTTAATGTTAGTATAACACAATTAAAATTACAATACAAAATTCTGAATTTTTTACCCTTTGGGATAAATCAATTTTGTATCTTGTATGGAAGGGGCGGAATTGCTGCTGTGGAATAATGTTTTAATCACTAAAATAAACTCATGCGATTAAAAATATCTTAGCTTAGAAAAAGGTGCGATAATTTTTAAGAAATGGCTCTTTTATTCTATCAGAACAAAAAGAAATTATTTTTGTAAAACAATATTAAATTGATTTATCACAGTGTCGTGAAATGTCTCACTTGACATGTTGTTTTTACTGACATAGTTAATTCCCCAAATATATGGAAAATATTGTTAACCTCCGGTCAAATATTGTTCTTGACTGCTTCAGTGCTGTAGATAATGACCATAAATTTCGTTATTTTAGATTAGTAAGAAACATTCATAACATTTAACTGCAGTCTTCGAGCGATGTATAGAGGATTTCATGCATGTTTAAATGAAGATTAACATAAAGTTTTATCGTTAAAATTAACATCAGTTTGCTATATTGCTTACATGAAAGGAACTAGGGACGAATGTTTACTCTAACCTGACTTTTTATATTTTAGAAAAACTGAAACTAAATGCTGATCTGCTGGATTGTACTTCCATATATCTTTTAGTCATGTCAACACCATAGACTGGTAGGGACCTCGGTGGCCTAGTGGTTGAGGTAGTTATTCATCTAGTATTGATTACTTGCTCTGTCAACATTGATGTAATAAGTTTGAGACTTACTGCGGGCACGGTGGGCTAGACTTTAACCTCAATTAACCAGAATTGCCAGCTTATATGTCGACTGTCGTGGGTTTTCACTGTGTATTCCTCTCCCAGTAAAATTTGGACGCAATAATATAGATGAAAACTTGTTAAAAGTGGCGTTAAACAACAAATTAATGTCCACTCACTGTGGAAAAAGAACATCCACCTGGGCTTTAGACATCGTCTACATTTACATATACATTTGTAGCGACGGAAAGCAGCTCTTCATTACACAACTGTGAAAATAACAACAGTCGGATCAGATGTCACGTGTACAAAACAATTAGTAGTCTCCATTTTAGAGACAGCATGGAAACAGTCAAAAGTTTGCTGAAGACCTATTTGCAATGTAGGTTTCAGTGGATTTTTAAATAATATAAAGTGATTTTATTGCCACTTATAATAATTTAAAATTGTTTAACCCGGTCCATAATTTCAACTAAGGTTGTTAGGAACTCATTTATCATCTCTTGCTGTAGTTTAAAAACATATTTTAAGTAAACAACTAAACTGTTTTGCGAAGGTTGGAATTTGGAAACAATTTTATCAGCTTATCTGTCATTGGTAACATGATATATATTTTCCTACAAATGATGGAAACTTCAGATTAGATGATTATTGTTTAAGAGAAATACATCTTAAGAATCGATGTATGTACATTATGGCGAAACGTTTTTCGTAACATTAGAAGCCATTAAAATTTGCCAAATCATAATTATTTTAACAGACATGCAAAAGGACAACAGTAAACGCAGATGCTATCAAAATGATAACAAGAAGATCTACAAAACTACATTTATAAAAGCAAAGGTTACCTCACTCAGTAAGTGCCTCTGTAGCTGAGTGGTTAAAGTAGTTGGTCATCTAATAGTGGTAGGCTTTTCTGTCAACATTGGGGTTTGTCCAGTGTATTATGGGTTTTCCCTAATATCAACAACGCCATGATATATAAAGAGTAATACATTTATTTTGTTACATGTAGTAATATTTTTGTACCTGCTCCGTAGGGTTCTCAACAGGTTGTGGCCATAGAAAAAGAGTGAATGAAATATACACACTGAGGTCATAATCTTTACATTCACTTCTCCAGTTATATGCAATTCGTTTGATGTGTTAAAATATTTATTGACAATCAAAATGCTTGCTGTAAATAATATACATATTGGCTGAAAATTGGCATTCACTTTCTCAATGTTTATCATTTTACTTTTAGCTAAGTATACTACCGCTTCGAAGAAGAGGTGGTATACTGTTTTACCATTGTCCGTTCATCTGTTCGTTCGTTCGTCCGTCCTTCACAAAAATTTCCGTCACAATTTGCTAAGCAACTATAGCATCTAGAAGCCTGATATTTTGCATTCCACTTTATCCTATAGTGTCTTATGATGTATAGCGATGTTATGCTCTTTGGTCATCTATCTATGTCCTGTTTACCAAATTTTTGGCGGAGGTATTACTAGTGAGCATTAGCTCACAGATGTACTTGTTTGTTGTATTTAAACCAAATATCAAATAATTTAATATTAATATAATTTAATATGTAAAGTCTGTGCTGAACATTTTTAATTTTATCATATGGTTTCCTCAGAACTCAAGCATATAAACCCGCAATCTCAGAGTTGACAGACCATGTGATCAATAGTAGACAAACTATCATAACAACTCAGCCACCAAGGCCCCTCCATAGATTGTTGCAATTATTGAAAGAGGTCAATAATAAATTTACACTATAAGTTTATAGTTTATAAAAGTCATGAAGTTAAGATATGTATTTTTTAGTTATATTTTATTCAGAAAAAGATTCACCTTTATGTAAAGAAAAACATTGTTCTATTTTGAAATTTATGCTTAATTTTTTTTTTAATTTCTTAACTGTTCGTGCACTTTTGCCTGATTCCCGTAGATAGCTACACAAATGAACGTACCTATCCTGTCATAGAAAAAGGGGTCTGGCTCCTCCCCCATAAATTACATGGCTGAACAATGTCTGAAAGTGACTAATAAATAGTAGGCTACGATTTGTTACAGTCATGAGGGTATTTATCCAATGAGTCAATACCAAAACAGAAATGTTAAATATTGCAAAAAGTTACATTTTAAGCATGCTATAACAGATGTCATTTCACTCAAACTTTGCCATACAAATTTTCATTTCTTTAAGATTTACTAATTTTTTTTATAGCACCAATACATTTCAAATGAGCATGAGAAATTAAATGAAAGTAAACAGGATGGGAAAAAAAAACAGAAAAAAGTGGCAAAAAGGAGGAACACCATTGACAACTATTAGTATCACCATGTACACAGATGAGGAGTGAAACGTGTAATTTATATATTTGTTACAAGGTGAGGGTTACTTAAATAAAACAACAATGGTTCAGCAGTTTACCATGACAGACAACTAATATGCAATAATGTCAGCAGTTTATGACGACAGATATTTAATATATAATAATTTCACTCCTGTGACAGTTTACCACGACAGAATTTCAATATGCAATAATGTCGTTCCGGTGACAGTTTTGTTTACAAACAGAATAAATCACTTTAACAAAAGCAAATATGTATAGCATTTTGAAACCACTTAAACAAACATGACGTGGGCACTGTCAACACTGAGGTTTCAGGTTTGAGTCTAACCTCGGTAAGGAGTGATCAACTCTAATGTTTTCCTTACAGAAGGGTTAGCCCTTTAATGAATTTTCTTGAAAATAATTCTTTATTTTGATAGATGCAGGCTTTCTTTAGTGTTTGGTATGTTCTGATTTATGGGACGATGTTTAAAAGGACGTATGGTGCAACTGTTTATTAATGACAATAAAAATACAAGATATAAATGTCATAGATATATAATTCTAATATGATTTGCTTATTTTAAAATACGTTATATGACTGTCGATATTATTTCACGTAAAGGAATTATCGTTGTTAATGGATGAAGTTGATCAAATTTATTTTTGGATGAATAACTTTGACTGAAATACTTTTTGTGTAACCAGTGTAAACTCAGATAATGGCATTATACATATGTATGGTGAAAACATTAGAAAATTTTTTTTATGATTGACATTAACAATTTGTAAATTTTATACTTTTCTTGTTATTATTTATGAACATTTTTAAAAGTTGATTTATGTTCAGTTTTAATTACTTGTTTATTAAAATGCAAAGGACGCAAAATGAAAAAGGCCACTTAGTTACATGCAAAACTGTCGAGAAATAAAGCAAAGAGGCACTACTTTGACCATTTAAGGACTTGTCATTTTCAGGTCAAGTTATTTCTCCAATGATAAGGTAATGGTTGATCCATACATTTTTTGTATTGTTTATGCTTATGACAAAACTGTGCACCTCACCAAGTTTCCGAGTTGATTATTGTTATTACTTTGTTGTATTTAACCTTGTTTTGTTTGTATTTATTTGAAATCGAATTTATTTAAGTCGCCCAAAACAAAGTACCCCGATACTTTGAAGAAGTAACGCGATAAAAGTTGAATGGTATCGTGATACTTCTTAAAAGTACCGCGATAGAAATAACATAGTTTTACTTGAACGGCCACTCATACCCCACCGTCTTTCCTCATCTTTATAGTGTGCGCCAGAACAGAAGCACCAATGTTTAACTGAACATTTACCAGCACTGCACCCAACTCAACATTCAAAGGCTTAATGAGGAAGTAAATAGATTTTTTAAAGGATCAATTCTAGAACAAAAATCGTACCCTTAGCTTTCTTTGGCAAAAGTAGGAAGTTAGTCCCATTACTCGCAATGTAGCAAAGTGCACTATGATGTCAAAAAGTAGTGGCATATATAGAATAATCAGCCATGTGCAGTCTTGATATCTTTCGACAGTGTACGGTATACAATTTACCTTATTTTTGACTGATATTTTTATCGCAATTAAATTCAACGGACAAGAATATGAGCTATGCACTACAAAAAGTAAAGATGACCATACAGAAAGATGAAATAAAATTGAAATAAGGACAGAAAAACACTTGCTGTGATTTTGTGTGCTTTTTTATATGTATAGACAAAATGCAAAACAAAAACACGCTGACTGAGGAGTTTCTATACTTTGAATACCGCCTTCAGTTAGTTGCAATAAGAGATACCACAATCTATGCCATATATATATACGTGTCCAATTGCTTTTTCACCAGTTACAACATTTTGAGACGCTCCACCTTTTAAGTGCCATTTCTAAGGCAGTGAATGTAAAAATACTAAATTGTTTTTAAAATTACCCCCAAAAATGTATCTAGAGAATAATTTACAGACACATAATTGTACACATGTAACCACTTGTAACCACATGTGACTATATCAGAACGCTGTTCAGCGCTGTACTTAATGTAGGATACACAATCTGGTAACCTGGTACTGGAACACTTTTATAAATGTATAAATGTTTTGGCTATAGTCGAAAAATACTAGCATTTCTGTGTATTTCTTTGTATACCTTACTAGCATTACTCAGCCATGAAACTTTTTTCAACACTACAAAATTATATGCTATATATATACGTGACCAATTTCTTTTTTTTCAATAGACAGAATATTCTGGAACGCTCCCACTTTTACATGCAATTTCTAATGCAGTGAATGTAAAAATATCAAATTGTTTAAAAAATTACCAAAATTTTATCTTAAACTTAATTTATGCAGGAACTTGCAAACAAAAAGTTCTACACATGCAACCACTATTGACCAAATCAGAACACAACCCAGTATTCAGTGTAATTAATGTGGAGTCAGTTACTGGTGCACATTTACTACTGTTATACCTGTACGAATGTGTAAACCTGGTTGACTGTCTATGAAATCATTCTTACTTATGGTCTTTATAATCATTTTTTGTCCAGAAGTGTTCTTTTGTGATGAAATTGTTCATAATTATGCGTATTCCATAATAAACATTATTTATCCTATTATTAATATTAGACAATATGTTTCCAGCTTAAAAAAATGTGTATATATTTGTATTTTGTTGGATTTTCTCTTTTATTGATTTTTTTCTGTGGCATCATTATTTTTTTCTCGAATACTATTGCTATAGTCTATAATAAAAAACCCATAAAATTACGAATTAATTATTGTGATTATTCTTCTAAACTTATGTGACAGATGTTGTTTAGAACACCTGAAAAGTATTGGAATTTAACCCATGCTGTGTCGTCCTCATAAATCTTGTACTGTACTGTCATAAACTTGTATGCTCTGTACAAGATTTTTTGTGAACAGCCTATTCCTTAAAACTTGCATTTTGACTCCCTTTATGGCTGGAAGAAATGCGACAAAAAATGTAAATCACAAAGTTCATTACCACATTTTCAATTTAGGAAAACATCAATGTGTCTACTATTTGTATGTATGTGCCAAACATAGTTTACACCAGTTGTATTAATACAGTTCGCGTCAAAAGTGGGGCGTAATTGACTATTTTGCATTGACGCATTGTAACCAAAAAGCAGAAAATAATGCTATTTTGGAACAAAATGGGATGTATTTTGCAAGTAATTTAAACTAATCAAATGATATCATTCGAAAGACTGAATAACTAGAAACAATAGGCAAAAAATCTATATTTTATTTATTGAACAAGTTATCTTCGTTTTTTATTCGTCCCTATGTCTTTCTATTAAATGAAAAAGCCAATATATCTCACAAATACGTCACACAAGTCACATAATGTCGTACTTAGTAAATGATATGCTCAGAACATTTTATCGTGTAATACTTTTTTAAACTGTGACGAATAAATATTAATACATTAGTCATTTGTTGTTCTAATTGACAACGGTTCTGTAAATGACCTTTGACTGAGGGAGAGGAAATTAGTTCTTATTTTGATATTTGGCTGCGCTGAGCTGTAGCATGGACAGTGGATTTATTATTCAATGGAATTTAGATATTATAGCTGCATTTAAAAAGCAGTTTCATACAGAATTGATAAATAAATTTATTTATATAGTTTGTTAAATGTATTGGATATTTTTCAGCTGATTGTGCAAAGCCCATTTCTGGACTATTTTATGGGTGTTTGTGAGTTTCCTTGAATACCCTTCGGGGTTTCTAAATTTGCGAAAATAAATTTTTATCTGACATGACACCCGGAAAATTTAATGTGATATTAGTGAAATGATTTCGCTCGTTTTGAGGGGTCTCTCATTACTCAACGAAACTTGGTGCACGAGTCAGAGCAAACAATGTTAATAGTTTCCCCAATACGAAAATAATTAAGAGGCCGTTGTCAAGTTGAAATGTTGATTTTTTACATTATTGTCTAAAAGTTTGTATGTCAATTATGTTATTAGTTCAGCCAATGTAGCTATAATGCTGTAATTTTCACTTTATTTTGTCAGGAAACAGTAAACAATTAAAAAATACATGTTTCTGTCTAAAATTTACTCAAAAACATTAAAATTTATGGTTTTAAACAGCAAGTTACATGGCCTTGAATGGCATAAATTTGTCAGATTTCCATGTAGACAGAAACAACAAAGAATTTGAGGAAAAAGCTAAATTACTCAATGGAAAACAGAAGCAAAATTAATTTAGTAAGGTTAAACACTATTGCAACTAAATAAATTTTACTTTGAACAAAACCAAAAAAAAAAACCTTTAGGACAGCAAAACATAGCGCATGAACACATTCACCCTGGAAATCTGCGAGATAAGGTTCTATATGATATTGCTCACAATGTACTTTCAACCAAATCCATGATACTGTTTACCAAAAAATCATGCAAAGCCAGTAAAATATGGTTTGTATTTTATTTATATCATTAATTTTTGTCTGAAAAACTGATTCAGTAGCAACAGATATAGTCGGGTCATAATCTAGCACGTACTTTTCCACACAAACAAATTATGATTGCATGACCATTTCTGCAAGATGTATTTAAATCCAGCATTTTTCCTCAAATGCTTCATTTTACCAAGGGGAAACACTTGTAATCAACATTCATATTTCTATCTTTTGGCAATTAACAAAATAGACATTAATAAAGTTAAAAGTTAAAACCTTGTCAAACAAGGGAGATAATTGTAGGCACTGTAGAATGTAAACACACTATAAAATGAAGATTTTATTGTAAATATATGAAATTGATCCATATTTAAAGAACAAAATTAGAAGATAATAATCTGATTCCTATTTTAGAAATACAATCACAGAAATGTCTTCCTGAGATTACAAAGATAGCTTATACATTGTTAAACAATGTGTTGGGGGGGGGGGTGCACATGTAGATGGAATAAGCCAGGATATGCGCATATATATAAAAGTGACATATTAGTAGGTGGAGTGGTTTCAATATATGGTTACAACATCAAAGCATTATGACGTCACAGTTTGTATGATGTCATAAAGGGTACTTCAAAACTCCTGGCGGTGTAAATCTTTTTTTTAAAGAAACTTCTTTGGAAATATTGCTATTAACCTATTAATAATCAGTTGCATTTTAGTAAATACAAATGTACACCCATTTTTGAGCCATAATTATTTGATTTATATATTGAGTACTGTTTAAGAATGTTTGATTGTGCAATTAATACAAAAATTAGAAAGTAAATGTAAAAATTTGTTCTAAAAGATAAATAATGTGCCCATTTTTCTTCTAAAAAAGTTAAAATTTTTATTACTTTGGAATTCAGTATTGATATTATTTAAAGATATAGCCTTCCTATGGTTTATTATGACATATATATAGGTTTACACGAAAATTAATTATGACATCAAATTTTTTATCGTCCGGTATCCAGCTTACAAAGCTTTTTATGCCAATAAGGTTAACGATACCATGAAACAATATAAGGTCACCGACTGTATATCACAAATCTATATTAAAATGCATTTAGCTGCTTTAATTCTAGTCTTGAATATATTGTCATTGATAAATAGATATTAGTCCTCCTTTTGGTGTTTAAACTGTATTTATTCTTGTTGATTTGCTTGATAAACAAATTATCTTAGTTGTTTGCGCAGGTAGAAGTATGTAAACCTAGCGAACTACAAAAACACAATGACAATTTGGAACACTAACATTAGTTTGCAAAAAATTAGATATATATTATTTTTTAACGGAAAATAAATATTATTATATTATATATTATTATAGAACAATCGCTGTCTGAAAAACCACACTTATCAATTATCGATTAAATTGTTCTTATTTCCGTTGATCTTTCTGCCAAATATTTTTGTGCGTCCTGTACATTTCATGATAGTGAGAAATTAAATAATAATTGTGACGTAATTCTAGGATAAAATTGCTTTTTGAAACCAATAAATCTGCACCAAACAGTGTTAAAACTTCATGTATTTAATTTTCTAATTATTGGAATGCAGACATCAGTTTGAAATAAATGTATAAAAAAATTGAACACCTCACCTTCTTTAGCTTCTATATTAAGTTAGTACCATAGCTGTAGTTGCTTCATATTTAGTTGTTGGTTCTCTAGTCTGCCGTTTTGGACTTTGATTTATTGCTTTTTATCTTTTTTGACAGATTCCTTGGTGTTTTGTATTTTGTTATTACCTTCATATACAATAGAAAAGATAAAATCACTAGAAATCTGTTGGGCCCATCTAAATATTCCACATGATATAGTCACTATCATAAACAAAGTACATATTATGTATATATTACAGAATATTTTCTTGGCAACGGTTGTGGGTTTTCATTAAATACTCCTTTAAAAAACTAGACGCCATGATATAGCTACAAAGTTGATCAAAGTGGAGTTCTGTATATTGTTAAATCCATCTACCACGTATTACATAGACATATCACAATTCATAGTTATCATTCTTACGGAGAAGCTTCATTAGATAAAGCATAGATGCGTTTTCGAAATTGTAAACGGTGACTTTAAAAATGATTGAAATTTAATCAAGGTACCGAATGAGAAATCTATAAATTGTATGCACAGTGTGTACAATTGTTAGTAAAATGTAAATATGATACTGCAGCCAATCAGGTAATGCGTACACACATTTTTGCATATACTACTGTACGTGCTTTTTATTTCTAACATTTCAAACGATAATAATACTGTAAGGTTTTAATAGCGAGCACAGCTCGCAGCGGGCAGCGAAGCTGTCCGCAAAGAGCGGTGAGATTTACGGCAATTACGTGTCACTTGATCAAAATCTGCTTACTGCTGATATTGATTTTTGTTTGTCAGGAAGTTGATATCGTCAAAAAACTGTAACAAAGTGAATAAAGAAGGTCACTTAAATTAATTTTAAAGAATGACTTAAAAATAAAGTTGACATCCCTAAAAAATAAATGTTATATTTAAAAATAACAACAAACATTTCATACTATAATTTAAATCAATCTTTAAAAACTGACAATCATATAACATTTCATGTGACGTCTCCATTACAAAGAAAGACGTCGCGTGACCACTGGAATGTAGCGGCACCATTAGGCTGTTCGGAAGTTACGTCAATTATGAAATGCACATTATATATAAATAATAAAGGACTATTTTGTCTGTGCTCGCATTTTGGCAATGCCTACTCCATATAATAATATTTTATTATTTCAACACATGACATGATAGCCGGCATTTGTATAGGTCAAGCGATAAAATGACGTAACAAACAAATATATTATCCGACCACAGATCACTATCGCAATTTGAACATATCTCTTCATTTCCCTTCAAGTGTAGGAAAAGGGACCCGGAACATTAGTTAATTCTAATTTCAGCTGTTTTCAGTCATTATCAATGAAGTAGATTTATTATGTCATGGCAAAATAGCTCAGTGTTTTTACGTCAAATTGTAAACAAATAATTCTTCTTTATATGTTACATGTACTTGGAAGGAATTCTTACAATGCTAGCAAATTAGGTTTAAAAATATTTGTTCAAAAGTCTAATCTGTATAATTGACTTAGTGATAAGTAATAGATTTTATTGCAGTAAATAGGCTAAAAGTGTTTTAGGACAGTGGTACCAAAATACTGTTCGATCACTAAAACAGAAAAAAGTAATTTTTATACTTCTATTGTACAGCAGATGCATTTATAAATATTTTCAATTCCTGCATCACCGGAGACATAAACTTAATCAGCTATGCCCATCAAGTAGTCCAAAAATGGTAATCGCTTGCAAATAAATTACGATGAAATGTTGAATGTTAAACAAATGATGGATGACAATTGAAGATAACAATACTTTCTTGTTTTTCTTGTAGCTTCCGGCGCTGTAAATAAACTTATTGTTCCTGCTGCCAGTCGAATACTTGCAAAAAACAACGATCAAATAGCATTGTATTAATACTATATTTAAGTATTATGCATCACATACATTTTTGTTAATTTGATAAAACATTTAATTTTACCGCTTATAATAACAGTTTGATTTCAATTATTCTTGAGGTTTATCCCTAACTTTGACATAAAAATGTGAACTCAATTAAATTTTGGAACACCAATTTTCTTTTTTTGAGGAAAAAGTTGTTTCGACTTCGAGCATAAATAATTTTGTAGTTTTCTCATTTACCTGAAAGAACTGATATATATTTGGTTCAGTGCTAAAATTCTTTGTTTTCATTTAACTACGAAATTTACGAAAAGCTATTTAACACAAATAAATATACAATATGTGTATATTGTCAGAAAATATATGTTATTTGTACGAGGTTTAGAAACAGATAGAAATTCGAGGCTCTGCAGGCATTTGTCACCTGTTTAACGGCGAATACAAACAAACATTTCTTTTATCCTGCAACCCTAAAATACATTTGACACTGATTGAAAACATGAAAAATGTGCACTTCTAGCCGATTTTTTACTTAAAATTTTCCGCTCGTTTTCTAGTAATAGCCTGACGTAACACACACATATCGTATTCAACAACATGTCGTAAACCAGACAGAATACTAAATAGTGTTAGAAGTTTGAGCGAAGGTACCAAGAGACTGTATTCGGCACTGGCAAAGAAAGCAAAAATCTATATACCTTTATTGTACAAAAAATGCAATGATTGCAGGATAATTGTTAAAATCTACCAATATATAATATAACCGAATTCTTAGGCTAAGGACAGTTTTTCTGAGTAATAAATTTTAGAACTCGAGATTATTAGTGTTTTAGTCAATACAATTATCGAGTTCAGTATGGTAGGTTACTTAAAGAATACAAGTGATGTTTCCACCATGATAATTTTAAAAGCCCATACCATTATTCAATATATCTAAAACCACAAAAAAACATATTAGCCTTACTAAATCATCTTCGTTTAAATGAATTTCGTTTTTTCACACGTTCCGCCATTTTTCGTCTTTATAATGGCGTTAAGATTTTCTTCGAAAACAAGCAAGAGTACCGGATACCTAAGTCTGCCCTCCGTAATCATTATTTGAAACACGAGGCAAAACATAGACGTCATTCTAACAATCAAGACAATTACAGTTCTTCGTATGTGGAATGTTATTAATTCAGAACCTGAGATGTGGTTCCAGAACTAAACAATTGGCGACGTCAGTTGGTACTTTTAAGACATGTTTAAGCAGGACGTCCGTAACCCTTTAAATTTGATTTAATTGAATCTGATATAAAGACACTTCTAAACAGGAAACACTATAAAGGTATAAACATTAAAAGGTTTAAACTATAGAAAACATTCTAAACCAACTCCTTAAGAAAAAAAAATCTTAAATATTAAATAGGTTTATTCCTTCCATTACGCTTTAAAAGTGTTTTGTTGTCATAGACTTACAACATCTACTTTTTAATGCAATTTAAGTTTGAATGAGCAACATATTAGTTTTTTCATTTTACTGGATAATTCGTACTCGAATGAATATTGTAATTAATAATATATTCTATATTTATATATGCACATTATGATCTTTATAGATATGAAAATCTGGGATCTGTAATTACATCTGATAATGGTAACGATAATTATTGTGCAACGTCGTTTGCTTCTGCCCAAACTTCGTATGTCTGGATTCTGACAGATAATAATAGAGAGCACGCTATACAGGCAACGATTGTTCCAAGTAGGTAAAATCTGGTTTTACCCACCATTTCTTTTGAAATGCCTGTACCAATTCAGGACCATTGCTGTAGTTACTATATTTTTGGTTGTTGGTTCTGGAGGTGCCGGTTTCTCAGACTGCAGTTTGTGGATTGTCAGTTTTGACAGTTTCATCGGTGTTCGGTATTTTGTTATTACTTTCAATTACTATCTGTATATTAAAAATTTTTGTGTAGTGAAGTAACATCTAAGTGTTAAAACATACATAGCAATTTTCGATTAATTAAAATCGCTAATCTAATGATAACGAATATTCTGTATTTTTTATTTACCTATTTATATGCATTGACCTTCCCCAATCACGCTATCGACTATGTTCCCATATAAATACTGAAACTAAAGAATTAATACAAATATAGTGTAAACACATATCAAAGATCGAATTATTTCTTTTTTACTGCAATATATTGAATGCCATATTTGTGTAATTTAGATTGTTAGAGCTTTTTCTCGAGTAAATGATTATGTAAGAATTGTACCCCTATCGATTAGTTATGTAAAAGCTTTGTCTCTTTTGTGAATGAATGTTTGGGCAGTGCATATAAAAATAATTTCTTTGTTTCACCCTCATTCCTAAAACTAATCTTGCTCTTCTCATGATGCGATTTTTATAGACTTTATATTCTACTTAAAATCTCTTTATATTTTGCCACAAGGTAGATCATTTGTTTTTACATTACGCAAATCATTGCATGCAAACAATGTTTAAATTTCAGCTATACAGCAAATATGGGCACTAACAACAACTGTAAATGCAAAAATTGTTGCAAGCTAAAACCAATTACTTCACGCTGCCTATCAGATATTCATATACAAAAAAAAATCAATTTACATACAAAATATATTACTTTTTATTGCATAAAAATATCTTTTCTACAAACTTTCTAATGCTTTATATCACAGGTATCGCTCCTACAATTACCAACTTGGACGATAAGACAACCATAGAAAATACACTGGCTGGAGGATCCATTGTGTTTAACTTAACTTTTAACGATACCGACTCTGAGGATGTACCAAAGTTAATAGTTGCCATTGATGCTACCACACAAAATGCTGCTACTTTTTTTATCTGGATACTATTACACGTAAGCACAATTTAAGGAGAAAAGGGGGCTGTAAATGTTTACGTATTGACACACACATTTTCATGATTAATATTTTACATTCCGCAAAACTCGATTCTAGACAAAAAGAGTAAAAGATATCTTAACTTGACAGAAACAAAGATCGATAAACATATAAATAATTGTATTGCTCTTGCCGCAACGCATAGCGGGATTAAAACAAATTCCAAGCATCTTTTCTACATGGGTCTGTCGTGTGGATTGCAAGTGCACAAAAGTATACATTTTATTTCGTCAGATTTTTATTCAATTTAAATCTATGCTAAATCAGCATTATCATGTTATATCAAAATCAGCACTCTTCGATCATTTATGTTAGAATTATTGTCCTTAGAATGTACCTCTATATATCTGGTCAGATTTGTATGAAATTTAGTTGGCTTCATCCATAATAAAACAAGACGTTTTAAACATCATTTAGACATAACAAACGAAACGGCGAAATGTATGATATCAGATTATATCAACATTATCGAAGGGATGTGGTTTATGACTTTTTGTATAGTTTATAGTTCTAGGTATCTGTTTACCTTGCTTTAAATCATTTATTATAGATGGATTTTTATGTGTTTATAATGATATTATAAAGGAAATTGAGACGTATATGGGTAACAACAACAACAAATAATTAAATTTAGGCTTTTATATGGATAAACCCTAAGGGTTTAAAATCAGTCTTGATTACTTCTACTTAATATAAAAAATTGTTTATACTGGCACCTGTCCTTGGTAATATTTAACAGGAGATACAGGTTATCTCAACGTTAACTTTATATTTTGTTATCATTGTTTAAATTCGTTGTTTAAATTAACAACGAATTATCCCAGAAGTCAGCAATATTTAATTAGTTAATACCAATTGTCAGCCTGAGGTGACCTATGATGACACGTTCTTTAATCGCTATATTTTGTTTCTATTTAGATCAAGTCAAGGTTAAGGCTGGAGTCAAACTGATACCTAATACCTATACAATGACCTACAAGGTTACCGACCAATGTGGACTGACCGATACTGGCAATCTAACAATAATTGTTGAAAATACGGTAAAAAATAAGTGAATAGTTAAATGAACACTTTTGGACGTGCTGCACGAATTGAAAACCCGAGTTGTAGTATGGTAAAGACAGGCGGACGCGTAACATAGGGTCGTTATGTTTTCCTTAAGTTTTTAATACAGATCACCAAAAATGTCACAGAATGAACTGAAGCATATTGAAGTTGTTGCGCACCTGTTATTATTGAATTGTTCGAGAAGGTTTCTAGATTTTTTCAATTTTCTTTGTCATTTTTAGCAATTTTACAGAAGACAGTATCTTTTTGAGGAATCGACTGTTACATTTCAAACACAGGCTACGAACGCTTTTCCAATTTATAAATTGCACGTGCTATCGAACCGGCAGATTCAAAAGTTTGTCAAAAGTATTTTCAAGTTCTTTGGTTTAACAGACACAATGAGCTGAACATGTGCTGCTACATTAAACGCAATTTCAACGATATCACGTGACTTGCATCCTGGCTCCACGACTTTTTACACTGCTATTAAACTGAACAGTTCTCGGTTATACGTGTCTTTTGTGATTTAAGCAAATTCTCTGAGTTTTTGTCTATTCGCAAGTTTTATATAGCCTAAGCTGGATTTGGTATAACTTTTTTGAATTTTGATGGTTAAAGTTCCGCAGCATCTTAGCTATTGTAATATCAAATAAATATATTTAAAATCCAAGATACTTAATATGTTGCAGTCGGTTATGACATGTATCATGAAATTTCATTGGTGTAGATATAAATTTGATTTTAACCTTTGCCCCTAAATATATAATTTAATTTTGTGCTTTAATTGTAATTTTGGAATATAATACTTGGACATTTAATATTGTTTTAATTTGGAACCTGATTGACATAAAATATTTTGCACTTGTCAGTAGCTCTGTCACGATAATTATAGTTATCTCCCCCATATATTTTTAGTGCTTGCTACATTAATATTACTTATAAGCTTTTGTTTTTTTACAAAATAAGCCACCAGTGATGGACAGCCTGGCCGTGTCAGCTAATATTACCATATCAGAAATGCTATCCACATCTACGTTATTGCAAACATTGTTGGTCACAGAGACTGATGCCTACACATGTACGTTAATATCTACTGGAGTTCCATTTGAAATAAAAATCATACCTGGAAGTACAAGTAAGTTTGTAATAGACTTAATTCGTGGAAAGTGGTTACGATTATGCTGTTGTTATAAAGTTTATTAGTATGTTTTTTTTTATTCTAATTGCCTTTATATTATCACTTTGCGTTCGTCGTCGTCGTCTGTAAGTTTAAAGGTCCATTATAATGTTGATGTTTTCTTTCCGCATCCGCATTTTAAAGATGAGACATTTGAGAAACATGTTAAGTTGTCCTTTTCTCATAAACTGCAAGGCTAATTAAAGCCATATTGTATGTTGGTGTTTTTGTACAGTCCCTTAAAATTTTACCCCACTCTGAAATTAAAAAAGTCCACCCCTACAGGGCGTAGCTTAATATAGGACCCTATGAAAACACTGTTGAAAGAAGCTTGTACTCTAAAACCAGTAAACTAATTGAGAACAAGCTCAATAGAATCAACAATTGTATGTCCTTTATAAGTTTATAAATACCCTAAAAAGGATACCAATGCTGACAGGTTGGCGATACTAGCAGATACTGCTTATGATACAGAATCACTGGTTTATCGTGTCGATCTATGATTTCTAGAATAAAAAAAATTCAGCTTGGACTTTGTGGGTCTGATGTTATAATTGAAGTCTTTATCGTTTCCCTAACAATTCAACGTCTTTGCTAAATTTTTGTAATTTCTATAATCCTTTCAACCCTTGGTATTATGCCTAAAGTTTTGCAAAATTTTGATTTCTAATATCTTAACCATGTAATATGTATCTAGATATTGTTTATTATTGTAGATCTAGCTAAATTTAGTAAATGTTAACTATTTCCTTTATTAGTTTATTACAATTATTTATAAAAAAAGTATAAATTAGTTTGTGGAAATCTCGTAGTTTGATCTTGATATTTGTTTCCTGCATGTTAATGTGACCTTATTGGTTTATTTTTGGTTATATTTCTTATCATAATGTATTTGTATTGATATTAGAGTGTTGGACGTGTGTTGGTATGTACGTTTTTTGGAAAAAGAATTGCTTGATTTGATTGGGTATTGGGTAGTGTTTTCATGTCTGTGTTGTTAGGGTATTACAATAAGGCTTGGGTTGAAATAATTGATTCATGTTTGTGTGCTTGTACAAATATTGATGATATCAACCATTATTCAAAAGAGTTTATGTCGCATTCTTTCTTTGTATCTTTATAATTTCTTGCTTGAAAGGGTAATTCGCTTTGTAATCTTTTGTAACTAATTGTTTGTATCTACAGATTGTGGAATCTACCTGAAAAACGGTGCAACAATGGACTTTGATACTCGAAATGCTTATGTGTTGTCCTTGTCTTGTTCCGACTTATATGCTACGACACTTGGAGAATTTACAGTGTACCTCATCAGAAATGAGGTAATATGACAGAATGCATTACATTTCTTGGCAATTTGTTTCATGAAATAAGAAATGCCCATTTGTTCCTGTCAGTCTAGGCGAGAAATTGAATTTGTTGAGCTATGAAATTCGCCGATTGCACGTCCAATTCAAACAAAATCATTGAAAATTAATATCCAGCGATATATGTTCTCACTTAATAAAGCACAAACAGGTGTAGTTAGACCAACACCACAGTAAAATAAGATTATTAAAATTAGGCTTAATTTTCTTTTTTAACTGTGTTTTGTCGCAGTTATGAAATTCATATAATTAATTAAAATTGTTTCCAGACATTTTTTACTGTATACCAGTCTGAGTGTTACTTTAAAAATATGATAACCTACAAGCATGAACTATAACATACATGCTTATGTGTTTATTGTTTATATAATAATATCTTTCCAGTGTTTTATATAATAGACTTTTATGTGATCTTGTTCAATAAGTTAGATTCAAGTTTTCAAGTTATATGTCTTTTTATCCAACTCAAAACGTATGTTTTGTTTACAGCCTCCAGTGATCAACAGTTTGCCTCTTGCCATAGATGTCACAGAAGATACGTTTATGGAAACAACGCTCTATACATTTTCTGTTACAGATCCAGAGAACAATGTAGTCCGCTGTTCAGTATGTCGACCTTTCCAGCTTCTGCAACAATTATTTACCTCAAACAGAACAACAAGTTTAATGGTACATGCCATGACAGATTAGAAGGATAATTTTAGAATGCAGATTTCAGTTTCCTTATATAATTAACTTCAAATTTTCAAAATCAAAGAACACAAGTCAAATAGCCCCACAGAAAAATCGCCCAGTCAAACCCCCCTTTTAAAAACGCCACCATTATTGGAAAGTCACCGCTGTAAAATCGCGCCCTGTAAAAACGCCCGACCTTAAAAAAAATCGCTCCGGTCAAAAACGCCCCCACTTTTTGCAAAATCGCTCCCACTGTAAAATATTCCCGTTTAAATCGGCCCCCACATTTAGCAAAATCGTAAAATATATACGTTTAAAGTTTTTGATCGTTCTTCTTTTTATACGAAAAGACGGAGACACGACAACAACAATTTCATTTTATTTTATACTTTTATATTTTTACAATTTTATACTATAGTAATTGTTGTAAATGGAGCAATTTTGCTGAAATTGGTGGCGATTTTGCTTTTGGTGGGGATGTTTTTGACAGCGATGTTTATATTAAGTGGGGCAATTGCTTTTGGTAGGGGCGTTTTTACAAAAGGCGGGGGGGGGGGTTGTTTACAGGGGGGACTGCCACGTTATGTCTGTTATGCCTGTCTAGTGTGGTGTCAAAACCGCAGTAATGTACTGTTCGCAGAAAATTTAAAGTTGATATTTTCGACCTAACCTCATGACACCGTCTCCGCACGCAATTTTTTAAGTTGTCAGCATAATTTGTGTTTTAACTTAAAACAATGTTTATACAATACAACATAGTGAAATTAGAAGAAAAAACCCAATTATTTGAAGTTATGAATGTTTATTTTAGATTCGATATAATTTTACAATCCAATCCCAAACTTAATTACGATACTCTGAGAACGTACAGACTCAACATTTCCTGTACAGACGGGAAGCGCAGTGATTCCAGCATATTCTTCATGAATGTAAAGCGAAATCAGTCCCCAATGTTTACGAATCTTCAAAGTAAGTAGGATAAATGTTAATATGATGATGTGTGTTAGGTTTGAAAAGGGCTCAACAACACTTTTAAAAATCCTTCATCTATATAATGGACAACTGATAGTTATTTCTATAAGAAGTAGAGCACACCCTCAATATAGTGGGTAATTACATTATAACACATTTACAGCTAACGTCATACAAAGCTCAGAATGTATTAGGATAACAAGATATGCAATTTTAAACAACATTCTGACAATAGTACAAAACCTGGCTGAAATTAGTTGTCTATTATGAAACAAATTTAAAATGTGATAAGTGAATGATTAGAAAACCACTCGTTACAATAAAATATTTTGTTTGATGAAATGACCAACTTTTTTGTTTATTGTGGATTTGGGGTAAATACCAATGATTTGCCATAATAATCTTTCTTCCAGAATAATGTGTTTCTAATGTATCGCTTCATTAGATATATTTCCATGTGCAATAAGTTGTTTCTTGTTGAAGTTTACACAAATTATCTATTAAAAATCAACAAATTATGCCATTTGAAATGGCAAATAACCGTAATTAATAATTTTGAAAAAAATTTATTGGTCACTTTCGTGGGGATAAACCCACTGCCGAATTGCGATTATTTTCTTGTTAAATATAAAAACACGATATAAGCATAAATGGAGGTATTGAAGGTGAATCCCCTAACCCTGGGAAGATGTAACAGACCTTACATCAGAGACTAATGAACCTCAACAGAATTTTGATTTCATAATAGTACACTTACAATTGTAATTAAGTTTTATTAAGGAATTTTATAATATTAACATGTTAACTTTTTTTCAGATACCACTACTTTGTCAAGTGTATCGTCTTTTATCGGACAAATAGTATTTGTTGTCAGCCACAAAGATCCTGAAAACGACCAAGTGACATACAAGATATCAAGTGTTCCTTCCACTAGTTGTCCGTTCAAAATATATGATTGTAGGTTTACAATGGATTTAATATTATTATTTTTAATATTCAACCAACATCATTAACTAAAAACGGGTTACCATCAAAATGACACATTTAAGAAATCAGGTAAAAATCAGGTGTGATGTCTAACCAGCTGTGTTACTCTGGCAGGTTAACGCTTTAAACTTTTTTATATCCAAAAATAATCATCCTTTTTTTTCTTCTTGGCTTTTTCTTTTAATCTCACATACCACAGAATTACAATCTACCGGTCTGGAGAAGATTTTACTCTGCAGATTGATTTGCCTTAAAGTTGCTTTGTTGCAGGTGGCATCGGGTTACCATATCCGTAATAAGGACCTATACCACTCGATCAAATGATTTGAACATTTAATTGCTTTTGTAATGTATTAAAAGGTACAAAATGGATGTTTTATTTCAAAAGAGTCATAAAGAAACCTGTAACATTCAGTTTTAAATGGCAATCTTAAACGTTTTCATGAATATTGATATTCTTAAATAAAAACCAAACACAATCCATATTTTTACCCGAACAGTGGGCAACGTACCAGAGATTTTAGACTGAATATATTGCATATAAATATAAACAATAACAGAGAAAAGAAACTAATATAGATGTGTGCAATGTTTACAGCTGGGGAAATACTTCTTCAAAGACAAATTATTGGGGAATTTGTTCCAGCTTATGATTTATATGTTAACGTTTCTGATTGGAAATCAACAACTGGTCCAAGATCTCTTACAGTCCATATTTTGGGTAAGAAATTGATAAATTTATTTATTATATCAATAAGGTTGTAAAATTTTATAACAGCATTCACTGTGTTCCTCCTACTGATTATGATAAAATCTCCTACTTTGCATGTTATATTCATTGCTAATTGTTGCCATGATTTTCGCATTTAAATTGTTTTAAATTGTCGTCTTATAAGAAACAAATACACCATTATGAAAAAAAACAACACTGAATGAAATGCGTTCCAAGTTTTTATGCTGTTCCATAATCTGTAACGTTTTCTGAAACTGAAGGTCCTGTGGTTTTTTGTATGTCAGGCTATACAAAACAATTTTAATTTGATTATGTATAAAGCCGAAAGCTTACATAGTATAATAGGTATGATTAGTTTGCGTATCTCAGCGTGCAGGAAAAACATAATCAAACTAAAATAATAAGCACGTTCAAATAAAAAGGCAGGAAAAACCAAAATAATGACAAATTTATATTAAATTACAGATATGGGGTAAAATATAAATATAAAATTTAAAACACAAACTCAACAACATAGAACATGACACAGTTAAAAAGGTACAAACTCGCGGTGAACTTAGGTGCTTGGATGAGCACGCGTTTTCCGCTGTACATATGACAGCCGCAAATACTTAAGATTAAGATAATTAAAAAGAAAATGAACACATGGATACCATCTAATATAGCGTACAAGTCCATGTCCAGATGTTCATATGAGATATTGTCAAACTTGACCTTTGTTGTGGTCACACTTGTATTATCGTCTTCCAGAGTTTGCAACATTATTAAATAATGATAAAAAATTATGGTGTTTTGCCTAAATTATTTCTTTGTTTTGGCTATTATGTTAAAACTATAATAGATGATGAAAAACAACAAATAAATAGAAAAAGACGGAGTCAACAAAACTAGTTATCAAAAAAAAAAAAAGAATTGATTACCATAATTACTTATATCAAGTACCTCTAAATGAATATTTCTTATCATTCTTCCATTCTAGCTATTATCTTGACAGCCAAAAACAACTGTTAACCGCTTAGCGACAAGTTTTAGATATATGTTTAAGTGACTTTTGTCATCGACTCTTACAGGATTTATTGCCTTTTGAAGA
The DNA here is from genome assembly GCA_944474755.1 of Limnoperna fortunei. Classification (NCBI taxonomy): domain Eukaryota; kingdom Metazoa; phylum Mollusca; class Bivalvia; order Mytilida; family Modiolidae; genus Limnoperna; species Limnoperna fortunei. The sequence goes on from OX104125.1 coordinate 32,948,638, forward strand.
TAACGTTTCGATTATTGTCGTTGATGTCTTATATTTTAATTTTAATGAAACTATACTATAATTTTATGACGATCGCCTTCCAGCTAATTAAGAGGTCACGTACACATCTGGTTTTGTTTTAAATTACTAAGGTTCTACACCTTATTAGTAATGATGTCTTGTTGCGTCTCCTCTTCACAGTAATGAAACAGTTTTAGTAGGAATTCTTGGCTTTTTTCTTGTTCACATTCTTTTAACAAATTTTATAACATGCTTTTTCGGACATGCACCATTATTTGTATGCATGACATAAAGCTCTAATGTAACACAGAATAATAATCATATTATAATATTAATTTTAATTAATTTTTCACATTTAATCCAGTCAGGGTAATGTGTCCTTTTGTTTCTTTATACCAGTCTTATTTTATTAACTGATTTTTCCATTTGTCCTTTTTTATAATGTTTATTTATATTTTACTCCTACCGATGTTCAGGTTTTTTCTGGGTTCTACGGCTTCCTTCCCTTTTAAAAACGCATTGAGACATACCTGAATAATTGCTGAAAGTGGCGTTACACAGCTATCAAACAAACAATATAATATTTTACAGAATGCCATTTAAATTTCAGATATCAATTACGTGCCAGTAATTAGGAATTTACCATTACCTTCTGCGTTAGTGGTACCAGAAAATTCTAAACCAAGTCTTACCATATTTCAAGTTTATGTACAAGATAACAATGGTGGTGATACTCATACCTATACGATGACCTCTGACCCCGGAGAAGGAATGACGTATTTTAAGATTGATGCTTCTAGTAAGTAGCAGAGACTGTAATTAAATGTTGACACTTTGGATAATTTAAAGAGTACCAAAAATTTTATTCCAGTCACGTGATTTTTAGCTGCAATATTAATGTCAGAAAGTTGTGTATTAGAAGTAAGTTATTTACATTTTGCTGGTGTTTTAATCAATGTACACGGCCGTAAATTCACTAAATTTTGAAGATATAGTTTTTTCGAGGCTCGAGAAAACTTGTGCTACTGCCAGAAATCTTAATATAGTAGATTTGTCATTTGCTCCATAAAAACGATGACATTAATTTATGGCTGATTACTTAAGTGCGTGATTATTATCATATACAATAAAAATAGACTATAATATTTTTCTCTATTAGCTGGTCTGGTATCAACGTCGTCAACTAACATTAATTACGAGGCTTTAAGTTCCACCACTTACAGATTTTCGATAACTGTTAGCGATTCTAAAGATTCGTCATCAAAAATCCTTACAATCAACATCGTCAACATAAACGAGGCTCCAGTGTTTACGAAGAAGAGCTATGTTGTGAGTGTAGACGAAGGTCTGGTATGTATCTGTAATAAATCTAAATGCGTGAAATTATTTACATAAAAAAGATCACGTGACAGCAAATTACATGCAAGTATGTATTACTTCGATACTGATTGAATAGATTTTTGATGACCTGGATATCCAAAGTATTATACTTACAAAAATTTATGGAAACAGTAAAAATATCAAACTTTTAATCTTTTGTTGAAATTCTGTCCATAATATAATATCCTGTAAATTCAAGCAAAGATTTTCTTTGACTTAGGTTAATAGTTTACCAGATTTTATGATCGACATCTTAAGGAGGATGTGTTTTTAAATTTTCTTTTTGTTTGAATGGTGTTTTAACGCCACTTTCAGCAATTTTTCAGCTATTTCATGGCGTCCAGTTTTTATTGGGGGAGGAAGCCGGAGTATCCGGAGAGAACCCCCGACCTGCGGTAGGAAAACTGGCAATCCTTGTCAATTTTGTTTTTATATCAGGCAGTTCGAATTCCATTGTGTATAAAATGTGTCTCACTCTTGCTTGTTTCGTCCTGTATTCTTATGAAACTGTGTTTTTTTCGACGTCTGACTAAAGACAAGAAAATAGCAGAACATAGGTCCTTTAATTTCATGTAGAGATATTATGACGATATCAATTTACAACCATCAATTTGCCGATTGGCTTCCGTTAATATATCCTTCAGAACTCTATTTAAACATGCCACTCAAGCAACCTAATAAAAGTACATTACTGTTGATCTGGAATGGAATGGAATTGTTTCTTTTGAAATGCCTGTACCAAGTCAGGCCCATGGCTGTAGTTGCAATTTTTTGGTTGTTAGTTCCCAAGTTTGTCGGTACCCTTCGAGTTTGGTATTGTGTAATAACTTTCATTTAGTTTTTATAACGAGATTGATTTAGAGCAAATTGTATTCATCTAAGGAGAGAACTAAAACATGTTTTATTATGATCCTTCATTACAACGCATTAACGTTCAGGTTCTGAATGATCAGTTGACACAATCAAAAAGATATGTAACAGAGATGAATAAAATGATGGTCAGTGCCATTGGCGTAAAATATTAATATTAAAAGGATACAATGTTCTAGTAATAAAATGTTCATAAGTCGGAGAATATTCATTAATAACACCAATACACCTTGTTGGTTTTGCGAACTTAAAACTACAACCAAATATTATTTATATCTCACTATTATAAAAATATTACAGCGCCAAAATCAAAATAAATTGCATATTTATATTTTTAGGCCGGAAGTTCTTTTACCTCTCCGGGGTATCTATACACGGACCAGGATGCAGGTAGCACGCACACATTTTTCATGACCTGTGGGGCCAACGTTGGTTATTTTTCAATATCTCCCACGACAGGAGACATAAGCCTTGCAACAGTCCTTGACGTTGATGCCCCTGGTCTTCCCGCGTCCTACAAATGTACAGTAACGGTTACGGATGGCGCTCTAACAGACAGTGCTAGTCTCGTTATCAATGTTAACAACATCAACGACAACGCTCCAACATTTTCAACAAATTTTTTAACATTTTATGTCAACCTAAATACAGCTGTCAACACTGTTATTGGTACTGTTGTTGCCACTGATGCCGACGCAGGAGCGTTCGGTATGTACATTGTATGATGTAAATAGACATTTGACACAAATTAAAGCAAACAGCGTGATCATAAATACTTATATTTTTCCATTGTCTCCTTGCTTAAAGAAATGTGAGTTATTAACAATAAAACATGTATTATCTCTCTTAAACATTTTCAAGCATAAAAAGCCAAACAGTAATTTATAACTACATTAAACTTCATTATTAACTAAATTCTCATCTAAAACGAAAACTAAAGCAAAGTAAAATAATGTATTCTGATGGACTGTATGTTTGTTTTTATCCGGATTTGTAGTCGTCTATTGAATTTTGGCTTTTGTTGTTCTGTAGGTTTCTCGCTTAATCATTGCAGTCCTAAAATCTTAAAATCTTAAAATAGTATTTGTTTTCTCTTACATTGTTGCTTTCAAAATCATTTAAATAAAGCTATATGAGTTTTATGCAACAGAAGTGAAATAGGTTAAAGTAAAATTTCAGTGAATCGTGATGTTTACAAATAATAATAGTAAATGTATTTGGTATTCATGTAAATTCCATGTTGTCATTTGCAGGAACATTTTTATACAGTCTTGACCAAACTGCGATAGGAGGTAATGTCTTTGGTATTAAGACAAATGGAGATTTGTATGTTAAGACTGCACTCAGTAATAGTTATACATATGGTACCAGTCTGACATTTACCGCCGTAGCTACTGACACAGGAGGTCTACAGGGAACTACAACTATTTACGTCTTAATACCACAAACAACAACACCTACAAGTACTACAACGGATCGCTATGTAACCTTTTGGGAATATCCAGGCAATCCACCATGGGTTATTGTTGCATTAAGTTTTGGTATCATCATCTGCATATTGCCTTGCTATATGATTTGGAGAAATGGAGGAAAATGCACCAATAGTAGAAGGTAAAGTTATAAGGGTGTTTTCATTCATACTGGTGTGAAAGGTACTTGTCCACAAATAGGAAGTTAATACTTGATAAACATAATTTCTGTATCATTACAACATTTGTCCCTAATAATTTTACAGTATACTAAATAGATAAGTATAAAATGAATTTTAAGTAAATAAACACACTGGATTCAGAACTGAACGTAGCTACTAATAACAGATTCCGGAATTGAAACGAAATATTTCTGTACGGATTCACAACAAATGTACGTGATCACAATATTTGATTTCAGAAAACTATGAAAAAAAATTGTGCTAACATATTATAGAAGTCGTGTCTTTACTGGTTTGAAACTATTATACTTTATCCATATCACATTTATTAAAATATGGCAATAAGCATATAAAAAAAAGATATTCTTATAAATTTCGGAAAAAAATACACAGCGTCCATCCAGTATGAGATAACATTAAATTTACTGTACCAGTACACATTATCGGGATAATGTTACAAAAACTGTCAAAGCTCTTTCATTTATTTTTTAGGCCCAAACCGTTGTCTACAAACAGACACTCCAGTAAGTATATAACTTTGGCTTGCTTCTGGTTCCTGTCTTTGATTCTTAAACTTAATTAACAATCTTTCCTACCTAATGATAAAGGTCGTGGCTTTATAAGCTTTCTTTAAATGGAAGCCAAAAATAGTTAAAAGTGGCGTAAAACATTATTCAAAATACCAGTGTCACAGTCTAAAATTTGTTTATTTATTATAATGCAACATTTTAACCTATTGTAGCGATATAAGTAATACTACAAGCAAATTAATATTGCAAAATGGATGACAATTTTGGCTTTTCGTTTTACAAAATTTAACATTATGTTAGAATCATCAAAGTGACACAGCTACCTGAATAACCTTCGACTTTTATGTATGGAAATGACAACAAACCTTTGTTGTAGTAACTTAGTGATCAACAGCAGTGACCGATCAAGAAAATCGGAATACCGAATACATGATCTAGCATAATGTAGAAGTTGTGAAATATACCCACCATACGCCGGAACTGCTAAAATGTTATTATCGATAACCGGGAAGTTGACAATTGGAACGTTGAGACGTCACGTTTATCTTGTGGTCTAGTTTGTATTTTTTAGACGTAAGTCCCAGTAAGGGTCCGACCTAAATTTTTTGAGTGCTTATTAACTGTTAGCAACGAGAGTATCACCAAACCAGTAGTCACACTCCGGTACTGACAGGAATAACCATTGATTCTGTCAGTGATGTTGTCATTGTTCAAATGAACTGCCCTAAGCCAATTTAATTTATTGTAATTCTGAGGTTTATCTATTTTCAAGGTGCAGATAGCCATAGCAACTTAGTAAAGCGTTTTGGAATCTTGATGATAAAAACTTTACAACATCCTAATCATTTAGATTTTTAATATTGTTTGGATCCATGTGTTATTTATGAGTCTTGATTGGACGAAAAGCGCGTCAGGCGTATAACATTATTTTAAATTTGGTATATTTAATGACATTTTTTATAACAAAAAATCGCATTTAATGGAGGTGCTGGTTTTAAAATTTTGTACAATTATAGTATTAAAATGTAGTTTAGAAGTCCCATGATATTTTTTTCGGAAATCAAGCATTATAATGAATCAATCTTTTTGCTGACGAAGGTAATAACATTTCAAATATATGGCATCTTTTAAATATCGACCCAGTGATTGATATAAAATGTCATTAAAATACTTTCACTACAAGTGTGTGCTGTCCAACTTAGTTGTGCAGTACTGGCAAATCTAAGAGTCATGCTATAAAGGAAATACTGATGGCAAGATTGAACATAGTTTTTCTTGATTTTCATTTTAAAATGAGGAAATAAAAAAACTAATTTAATATGCATTGCAATATATGTTTAAGTTTAGAATGTAAGCTCATGCCACAGTACAAAAGATGTGTAAGGATATCTGCCATATTAAAGGAAAATCTTTCTAATCTAGACTTTATTAGTTGAAGACTTTAATGAAGTTTTGTTCTTATATCTAATCCGTGTTCGAAATTGTGTGAGTGTTGTTTTATAGAAGAATATCTTCCATATATATTTTGGAGGATAACTCAAAAATGCCCATAAATGCATTATATAATGTAGTAAATTTCATTGTTTATTACTTATTATGAAAAGTGCAAGAATCTTAAAGCTATTGCTATTATTTAAATATTGTTCATAACTTTTGCAGGAATAAATATTATCGATGGAGAAACGAGCAATGAGAGAGGCGGTACAAATTGGAAGTATAGTCAAGAATGATGCCATGGAAACGGATAGAACATCTTCATCATGAAAATTCATAGTTCCGAGACATTTCCGATTATTTTTGCTATTTGTAATGCATTTCAATAATAGAGCTGATACAATAACCCCTCTGTGCAGATTTTCACTTCATTTTATCTTGCTAGTCATGATAAAGAACAAATTGTAATTTATCGTGATCAACAACCACTGGAGAAATAGTCGAAGTAATTTTTTTACTTTTTTTAATAAAAAAATGACGACAATATTAAACCTCAATTTTAAGTGACATGGAAACAATATTCATATCACAAGCTGATATAAGCATCTCAGGGTCACCTTTGACGATATATATTATGGCACAAGCACAGTGGAAACTGTGTGTGTTTCAGACAAATAACAAAACAATTAAGTAGAAATACTTTAGAAAATGTATACTAATGTTTTTGATTGGACCATTATTTGAATATGCAACTGAAGTGTGGGATGATTGTGGCTTTGGTAATGATAATAGACTTGAACAATTACAGTTGAAATCAACTAGAATAGTAACCAACTGTCAATATTTACAAAAGAATTAAGTGGGAAATATTAGCTGTAAGAAAAAAGAAGGACACGACATATATTCTTTCAATATTATGATAGCCACGCCCCTTATTTATCTCTGTTATCTAATACCTCGGATATTAATGTATAAATCATATCCCTTACGAAATAGTGGTGATATTATTATACCAAGTCAGGACCATTGCTGTAGATATTATAATTTTGGTTGTTGGTTCTAGAGTTTTCTCGGACTTTAATTTTTAGATTGTTTTTTTTGACAGTTTCCTAGGTGTTCGGTATTTTGTTATAACCTTCATTCTGCAGTCTTGACCTGTTAATTCAATATTCAAAGTATATATCACTTCTTCACTGTAGTATAGGTGTATCGGATAAAAATAATCAATTATTAATTAATCATTTAGTAATCTAACTTTTTCTAAATTAATGTCAATCTAGTAGTTTTTTGGAAACGAGAGTTAAATGTAGCTGCCAATAAAATTTTATTTAACTCCGTTTTTGTTTTTTTCAAGCTTCTTATCTTAAACCCTTATATATATTCATTTATTTTATATTATATTACTATAATAATAATTATTATCTGCCAACCGAGAGCCATCGTTGGGCCAATGTCATCATATCTATCCATCAATTGATAGTGAATGTTGGCCCATCTTTATCAAAACAGTGCCGACTGTAACCCAATCATAATCAATAAGCTACCAACATTGGACCAACATATTGGTTTTATGTTTTGCTAATCTATATCAAAACGTGTCAAACTAGAAAGGAAACATAGATGTACCAAACATATAGTTTTTACATTCTTGGTAGAACAGCCGAATTGTATTTGCATTATGTACTAATAACAGTTACACATTCCTATGAATCCAAACAAAATGATACTAGCTGAGGATAATTATTAAATACATTGAGGACATTAAGATTTTCCCTCCCTATAATTAAGCAGATATTTATCATTGGTCATCGATATCACCATTTATTATTCAATGTTGAAAGGAATGAAAATTCTTGTAGATGTAAAAGTACTCCTTGTACAGACATAGTTCTATGATAACCAAACGATACAGAACACACTATGTTTTTTCGTATTTTATAGAAATACATGATTAATATACAAAACTGTACATTTTGCAAAACTAAACTTGATTTGGGAGTATGAAAATATACACAAATTTATTATGGATAATGAAAATTCCCGTACGAAAAGATCCGCCTGTAATTTAGACGGATTACAGGCGTTATTATTAGATGTAATCCGCCTTAATGGTATTTTACCAAAGAATGAAGAGGCTAGGCGGAATCCAGCCGGGATTTGAAGGCGGAATATGTAAATTAGTCCGCTTATCTTAGACGGAATTTTTAAAAATCCGTCTATTTGCAGAAATCCGCTTAAATCAGATCTTAGGCGGAGTTATTAGACGGAATTACCAAAATATATTTAGAAATACACCTAATGGTTGACTCAGAATGAATTAAGTGTGTGTAGGGTGGGTGACAATTTTTGTCTCCATCACTAATGAAATGATATTCTTCATTAACAAATTATGTTATCCAATATCCACCATACATGTGTTTTTAAGAGCCTGTCATGCCTACACACATTCAATTCTGCAACAACCCTTTAAGAAAAGAGAGAAAAAAAATGAAAACAAATTTAATAATCATTAACATTGTGTAAACAAAACATGTAACACCAATAAACTATTATACATTATCAACTATGCATATAAAATGTAACTTGACATAAGGTAAGAATAAAACAAAACATTTTCCCCTAATGTCAGTGTTTGGGGTTTACCATAATGCAGTTAAACAATCTTTTCAATAAAAATTATGTAAATTGAATAATTTTTGTGTTAAAAATCATTTAATTAATATGATTGCCCTGGGTTAAATTTCATAGTGCCAAAGTGACTCCTATATGTTAACATAACAAGTGTGGAGAAATACACAAAATGGAAATGTTTAAACATATGCCATTTAAAATATGATTTTATACATAACAAAATAATATTCTGTCAGTTATTGTTTTTTAAGTTTCTTTCTGGCATAACTGACTTGTTCGGTAATTGCATCATTTATCTCTGATTCAAGTGCCTCTTCATTTTTGAAAAATGAAAATGTTTAAACATAACAAGTGTTGCTGAAAATAATATTCTGTCAGTTATTGTTTTTTAAGTTTCTTTCTGGCATAATTAACTTGTTCGGTAATTGCATCATTTATCTCTGATTCAAGTGCCTCTTCATTTTTGAAAAATGAAAATGTTTAAACATATGCCATTTAAAATATGATTTTATACATTACAAAATAATATTCTGTCAGTAATTGTTTTTTAAGTTTCTTTCTGGCATAACTGACTTGTTCGGTAATTGCATCATTTATCTCTGATTCAAGTGCCTCTCCATTTTTGAAAAATGAAAATGTTTAAACATATGCCATTTAAAATATGATTTTATACATTACAAAATAATATTCTGTCAGTTATTGTTTTTTAATTTTCTTTCTGGCATAACTGACTTGTTCGGTAATTGCATCATTTATCTCTGATTCAAGTGCCTCTCCATTTTTGAAAAATGAAAATGTTTAAACATATGCCATTTAAAATATGATTTTATACATTACAAAATAATAGTATGTCAGTTATTGTTTTTTAAGTTTCTTTCTGGCATAACTGACTTGTTCGGTAATTGCATCATTTATCTCCGATTCAAGTGCCTGTTCATTTCTGTGCTTTTTTGACCATACCGTCACATAATCTGAAAATAAAAAAACAATAAGATGCAGCTACAATTATTGAGTATAGCAGTCTTGGCTAAAGTGGCTGCTTATATTATGTAGTTCGTTATGCAAAATTTAGTTTGAGATGATATATTTTTAGATTGCTGTTTATATTTATTAAAATTTTTGGAGTGTCAGTGTTGCAGTCATATTTTGAAACATGAAAAATTGCAGTTCTAGCCGATTTTTGACTTAAAAATTTTCGGCGCGTATTCGAGTGATAGCCTGACGTCACAAACAAATATTGTATTCAATATCATACCGTAAACCAGAACAGAATACTAAATATCATTAGAAGTAAGAAAAAGAGTACCAGGAGTGACGTCATTATTGTAATCGTCTGTAGACACTGGTTTATGTGCAATAACATTAATTCTAGTTCACCAATTGTTATAAAATTTGGATATAAGGTTACTTACCACTAAAGGAAGGTTGGCATTGCATTTTTTGGATTTTTCAGCTACATAATAGTCAATGTTTAAACCTCAAATTTGGTAGCAAAATTATTACTGCAACTTTTTAAGGTTGATCTACAAGTCACTTTCTAATTATAATTTATTTCTAATTTAAAAGTAGAATATTAAAGGGTCATTTGGTATCAAAGGTAAAAGTGAGATTTTGTGGCAACAATCTGAGAGAAATTTCTTATCAGGGCTATTCAAGATAAAAATGTCTCCCAGGGGAAGAACACACTTGAAATTACCACCAATAAATTTAAATTAAAAATTACCGGTAACCCCCTCCCATCTACAATTTTCCTATACCAAATTAAGCCCCACCTTTTTTTTGAACACCCACCCAACAAATTTCAATAATTAACTCCCCCCCCACATTATTTTATCAATGGTGTCCTACCCCCGCGTACATTTTTTTCTGGAATAGCCCTCAGTGGTATATAATTAGAAAATGATTTTACTACAGAAATGGAGGAAAATGCACCAATAGTAGAAGGTAAAGTTATAAGGGTGTTTTCATTCATACTGGTGTGAAAGGTACTTGTCCACAAAAAGGAAGTTAATACTTGATAAACATAATTTCAGTATCATTACAACATTTGTCCCTAATAATTTTACAGTATACTAAATAGATAAGTATAAAATGAATTTTAAGTAAATAAACACACTGGATTCAGAACTGAACGTAGCTACTAATAACAGATTCCGGAATTGAAACGAAATATTTCTGTACGGATTCACAACAAATGTACGTGATCACAATATTTGATTTCAGAAAACTATGAAAAAAAATTGTGCTAACATATTATAGAAGTCGTGTCTTTACTGGTTTGAAACTATTATACTTTATCCATATCACATTTATTAAAATATGGCAATAAGCATATAAAAAAAGATATTCTTATAAATTTCGGAAAAAAATACACAGCGTCCATCCAGTATGAGATAACATTAAATTTACTGTACCAGTACACATTATCGGGATAATGTTACAAAAACTGTCAAAGCTCTTTCATTTATTTTTTAGGCCCAAACCGTTGTCTACAAACAGACACTCCAGTAAGTATATAACTTTGGCTTGCTTCTGGTTCCTGTCTTTGATTCTTAAACTTAATTAACAATCTTTCCTACCTAATGATAAAGGTCGTGGCTTTATAAGCTTTCTTTAAATGGAAGCCAAAAATAGTTAAAAGTGGCGTAAAACATTATTCAAAATACCAGTGTCACAGTCTAAAATTTGTTTATTTATTATAATGCAACATTTTAACCTATTGTAGCGATATAAGTAATACTACAAGCAAATTAATATTGCAAAATGGATGACAATTTTGGCTTTTCGTTTTACAAAATTTAACATTATGTTAGAATCATCAAAGTGACACAGCTACCTGAATAACCTTCGACTTTTATGTATGGAAATGACAACAAACCTTTGTTGTAGTAACTTAGTGATCAACAGCAGTGACCGATCAAGAAAATCGGAATACCGAATACATGATCTAGCATAATGTAGAAGTTGTGAAATATACCCACCATACGCCGGAACTGCTAAAATGTTGTTATCGATAACCGGGAAGTTGACAATTGGAACGTTGAGACGTCACGTTTATCTTGTGGTCTAGTTTGTATTTTTTAGACGTAAGTCCCAGTAAGGGTCCGACCTAAATTTTTTGAGTGCTTATTAACTGTTAGCAACGAGAGTATCACCAAACCAGTAGTCACACTCCGGTACTGACAGGAATAACCATTGATTCTGTCAGTGATGTTGTCATTGTTCAAATGAACTGCCCTAAGCCAATTTAATTTATTGTAATTCTGAGGTTTATCTATTTTCAAGGTGCAGATAGCCATAGCAACTTAGTAAAGCGTTTTGGAATCTTGATGATAAAAACTTTACAACATCCTAATCATTTAGATTTTTAATATTGTTTGGATCCATGTGTTATTTATGAGTCTTGATTGGACGAAAAGCGCGTCAGGCGTATAACATTATTTTAAATTTGGTATATTTAATGACATTTTTTATAACAAAAAATCGCATTTAATGGAGGTGCTGGTTTTAAAATTTTGTACAATTATAGTATTAAAATGTAGTTTAGAAGTCCCATGATATTTTTTTCGGAAATCAAGCATTATAATGAATCAATCTTTTTGCTGACGAAGGTAATAACATTTCAAATATATGGCATCTTTTAAATATCGACCCAGTGATTGATATAAAATGTCATTAAAATACTTTCACTACAAGTGTGTGCTGTCCAACTTAGTTGTGCAGTACTGGCAAATCTAAGAGTCATGCTATAAAGGAAATACTGATGGCAAGATTGAACATAGTTTTTCTTGATTTTCATTTTAAAATGAGGAAATAAAAAAACTAATTTAATATGCATTGCAATATATGTTTAAGTTTAGAATGTAAGCTCATGCCACAGTACAAAAGATGTGTAAGGATATCTGCCATATTAAAGGAAAATCTTTCTAATCTAGACTTTATTAGTTGAAGACTTTAATGAAGTTTTGTTCTTATATCTAATCCGTGTTCGAAATTGTGTGAGTGTTGTTTTATAGAAGAATATCTTCCATATATATTTTGGAGGATAACTCAAAAATGCCCATAAATGCATTATATAATGTAGTAAATTTCATTGTTTATTACTTATTATGAAAAGTGCAAGAATCTTAAAGCTATTGCTATTATTTAAATATTGTTCATAACTTTTGCAGGAATAAATATTATCGATGGAGAAACGAGCAATGAGAGAGGCGGTACAAATTGGAAGTATAGTCAAGAATGATGCCATGGAAACGGATAGAACATCTTCATCATGAAAATTCATAGTTCCGAGACATTTCCGATTATTTTTGCTATTTGTAATGCATTTCAATAATAGAGCTGATACAATAACCCCTCTGTGCAGATTTTCACTTCATTTTATCTTGCTAGTCATGATAAAGAACAAATTGTAATTTATCGTGATCAACAACCACTGGAGAAATAGTCGAAGTAATTTTTTTACTTTTTTTAATAAAAAAATGACGACAATATTAAACCTCAATTTTAAGTGACATGGAAACAATATTCATATCACAAGCTGATATAAGCATCTCAGGGTCACCTTTGACGATATACATTATGGCACAAGCACAGTGGAAACTGTGTGTGTTTCAGACAAATAACAAAACAATTAAGTAGAAATACTTTAGAAAATTTATACTAATGTTTTTGATTGGACCATTATTTGAATATGCAACTGAAGTGTGGGATGATTGTGGCTTTGGTAATGATAATAGACTTGAACAATTACAGTTGAAATCAACTAGAATAGTAACCAACTGTCAATATTTACAAAAGAATTAAGTGGGAAATATTAGCTGTAAGAAAAAAGAAGGACACAACATATATTCTTTCAATATTATGATAGCCACGCCCCTTATTTATCTCTGTTATCTAATACCCCGGATATTAATGTATAAATCATATCCCTTACGAAATAGTGGTGATATTATTATACCAAGTCAGGACCATTGCTGTAGATATTATAATTTTGGTTGTTGGTTCTAGAGTTTTCTCGGACTTTAATTTTTAGATTGTTTTTTTTTGACAGTTTCCTCGGTGTTCGGTATTTTGTTATAACCTTCATTCTGCAGTCTTGACCTGTTAATTCAATATTCAAAGTATATATCACTTCTTCACTGTAGTATAGGTGTATCGGATAAAAATAATCAATTATTAATTAATCATTTAGTAATCTAACTTTTTCTAAATTAATGTTAATCTAGTAGTTTTTTGGAAACGAGAGTTAAATGTAGCTGCCAATAAAATTTTATTTAACTCCGTTTTTGTTTTTTTCAAGCTTCTTATCTTAAACCCTTATATATATTCATTTATTTTATATTATATTACTATAATAATAATTATTATCTGCCAACCGAGAGCCATCGTTGGGCCAATGTCATCATATCTATCCATCAATTGATAGTGAATGTTGGCCCATCTTTATCAAAACAGTGCCGACTGTAACCCAATCATAATCAATAAGCTACCAACATTGGACCAACATATTGGTTTTATGTTTTGCTAATCTATATCAAAACGTGTCAAACTAGAAAGGAAACATAGATGTACCAAACATATAGTTTTTACATTCTTGGTAGAACAGCCGAATTGTATTTGCATTATGTACTAATAACAGTTACACATTCCTATGAATCCAAACAAAATGATACTAGCTGAGGATAATTATTAAATACATTGAGGACATTAAGATTTTCCCTCCTATAATTAAGCAGATATTTATCATTGGTCATCGATATCACCATTTATTATTCAATGTTGAAAGGAATGAAAATCCTTGTAGATGTAAAAGTACTCCTTGTACAGACATAGTTCTATGATAACCAAACGATACAGAACACACTATGTTTTTTCGTATTTTATAGAAATACATGATTAATATACAAAACTGTACATTTTGCAAAACTAAACTTGATTTGGGAGTATGAAAATATACACAAATTTATTATGGATAATGAAAATTCCCGTACGAAAAGATCCGCCTGTAATTTAGACGGATTACAGGCGTTATTATTAGATGTAATCCGCCTTAATGGTATTTTACCAAAGAATGAAGAGGCTAGGCGGAATCCAGCCGGGATTTGAAGGCGGAATATGTAAATTAGTCCGCTTATCTTAGACGGAATTTTTAAAAATCCGTCTATTTGCAGAAATCCGCTTAAATCAGATCTTAGGCGGAGTTATTAGACGGAATTACCAAAATATATTTAGAAATACACCTAATGGTTGACTCAGAATGAATTAAGTGTGTGTAGGGTGGGTGACAATTTTTGTCTCCATCACTAATGAAATGATATTCTTCATTAACAAATTATGTTATCCAATATCCACCATACATGTGTTTTTAAGAGCCTGTCATGCCTACACACATTCAATTCTGCAACAACCCTTTAAGAAAAGAGAGAAAAAAATGAAAACAAATTTAATAATCATTAACATTGTGTAAACAAAACATGTAACACCAATAAACTATTATACATTATCAACTATGCATATAAAATGTAACTTGACATAAGGTAAGAATAAAACAAAACATTTTCCCCTAATGTCAGTGTTTGGGGTTTACCATAATGCAGTTAAACAATCTTTTCAATAAAAATTATGTAAATTGAATAATTTTTGTGTTAAAAATCATTTAATTAATATGATTGCCCTGGGTTAAATTTCATAGTGCCAAAGTGACTCCTATATGTTAACATAACAAGTGTGGAGAAATACACAAAATGGAAATGTTTAAACATATGCCATTTAAAATATGATTTTATACATAACAAAATAATATTCTGTCAGTTATTGTTTTTTAAGTTTCTTTCTGGCATAACTGACTTGTTCGGTAATTGCATCATTTATCTCTGATTCAAGTGCCTCTTCATTTTTGAAAAATGAAAATGTTTAAACATAACAAGTGTTGCTGAAAATAATATTCTGTCAGTTATTGTTTTTTAAGTTTCTTTCTGGCATAATTAACTTGTTCGGTAATTGCATCATTTATCTCTGATTCAAGTGCCTCTTCATTTTTGAAAAATGAAAATGTTTAAACATATGCCATTTAAAATATGATTTTATACATTACAAAATAATATTCTGTCAGTAATTGTTTTTTAAGTTTCTTTCTGGCATAACTGACTTGTTCGGTAATTGCATCATTTATCTCTGATTCAAGTGCCTCTCCATTTTTGAAAAATGAAAATGTTTAAACATATGCCATTTAAAATATGATTTTATACATTACAAAATAATATTCTGTCAGTTATTGTTTTTTAATTTTCTTTCTGGCATAACTGACTTGTTCGGTAATTGCATCATTTATCTCTGATTCAAGTGCCTCTCCATTTTTGAAAAATGAAAATGTTTAAACATATGCCATTTAAAATATGATTTTATACATTACAAAATAATAGTATGTCAGTTATTGTTTTTTAAGTTTCTTTCTGGCATAACTGACTTGTTCGGTAATTGCATCATTTATCTCCGATTCAAGTGCCTGTTCATTTCTGTGCTTTTTTGACCATACCGTCACATAATCTGAAAATAAAAAAACAATAAGATGCAGCTACAATTATTGAGTATAGCAGTCTTGGCTAAAGTGGCTGCTTATATTATGTAGTTCGTTATGCAAAATTTAGTTTGAGATGATATATTTTTAGATTGCTGTTTATATTTATTAAAATTTTTGGAGTGTCAGTGTTGCAGTCATATTTTGAAACATGAAAAATTGCAGTTCTAGCCGATTTTTGACTTAAAAATTTTCGGCGCGTATTCGAGTGATAGCCTGACGTCACAAACAAATATTGTATTCAATATCATACCGTAAACCAGAACAGAATACTAAATATCATTAGAAGTAAGAAAAAGAGTACCAGGAGTGACGTCATTATTGTAATCGTCTGTAGACACTGGTTTATGTGCAATAACATTAATTCTAGTTCACCAATTGTTATAAAATTTGGATATAAGGTTACTTACCACTAAAGGAAGGTTGGCATTGCATTTTTTGGATTTTTCAGCTACATAATAGTCAATGTTTAAACCTCAAATTTGGTAGCAAAATTATTACTGCAACTTTTTAAGGTTGATCTACAAGTCACTTTCTAATTATAATTTATTTCTAATTTAAAAGTAGAATATTAAAGGGTCATTTGGTATCAAAGGTAAAAGTGAGATTTTGTGGCAACAATCTGAGAGAAATTTCTTATCAGGGCTATTCAAGATAAAAATGTCTCCCAGGGGAAGAACACACTTGAAATTACCACCAATAAATTTAAATTAAAAATTACCGGTAACCCCCTCCCATCTACAATTTTCCTATACCAAATTAAGCCCCACCTTTTTTTTGAACACCCACCCAACAAATTTCAATAATTAACTCCCCCCCCCCCACATTATTTTATCAATGGTGTCCTACCCCCGCGTACATTTTTTTCTGGAATAGCCCTCAGTGGTATATAATTAGAAAATGATTTTACTACAGAAATGGAGGAAAATGCACCAATAGTAGAAGGTAAAGTTATAAGGGTGTTTTCATTCATACTGGTGTGAAAGGTACTTGTCCACAAAAAGGAAGTTAATACTTGATAAACATAATTTCAGTATCATTACAACATTTGTCCCTAATAATTTTACAGTATACTAAATAGATAAGTATAAAATGAATTTTAAGTAAATAAACACACTGGATTCAGAACTGAACGTAGCTACTAATAACAGATTCCGGAATTGAAACGAAATATTTCTGTACGGATGCACAACAAATGTACGTGATCACAATATTTGATTTCAGAAAACTATGAAAAAAAATTGTGCTAACATATTATAGAAGTCGTGTCTTTACTGGTTTGAAACTATTATACTTTATCCATATCACATTTATTAAAATATGGCAATAAGCATATAAAAAAAAGATATTCTTATAAATTTCGGAAAAAAATACACAGCGTCCATCCAGTATGAGATAACATTAAATTTACTGTACCAGTACACATTATCGGGATAATGTTACAAAAACTGTCAAAGCTCTTTCATTTATTTTTTAGGCCCAAACCGTTGTCTACAAACAGACACTCCAGTAAGTATATAACTTTGGCTTGCTTCTGGTTCCTGTCTTTGATTCTTAAACTTAATTAACAATCTTTCCTACCTAATGATAAAGGTCGTGGCTTTATAAGCTTTCTTTAAATGGAAGCCAAAAATAGTTAAAAGTGGCGTAAAACATTATTCAAAATACCAGTGTCACAGTCTAAAATTTGTTTATTTATTATAATGCAACATTTTAACCTATTGTAGCGATATAAGTAATACTACAAGCAAATTAATATTGCAAAATGGATGACAATTTTGGCTTTTCGTTTTACAAAATTTAACATTATGTTAGAATCATCAAAGTGACACAGCTACCTGAATAACCTTCGACTTTTATGTATGGAAATGACAACAAACCTTTGTTGTAGTAACTTAGTGATCAACAGCAGTGACCGATCAAGAAAATCGGAATACCGAATACATGATCTAGCATAATGTAGAAGTTGTGAAATATACCCACCATACGCCGGAACTGCTAAAATGTTATTATCGATAACCGGGAAGTTGACAATTGGAACGTTGAGACGTCACGTTTATCTTGTGGTCTAGTTTGTATTTTTTAGACGTAAGTCCCAGTAAGGGTCCGACCTAAATTTTTTGAGTGCTTATTAACTGTTAGCAACGAGAGTATCACCAAACCAGTAGTCACACTCCGGTACTGACAGGAATAACCATTGATTCTGTCAGTGATGTTGTCATTGTTCAAATGAACTGCCCTAAGCCAATTTAATTTATTGTAATTCTGAGGTTTATCTATTTTCAAGGTGCAGATAGCCATAGCAACTTAGTAAAGCGTTTTGGAATCTTGATGATAAAAACTTTACAACATCCTAATCATTTAGATTTTTAATATTGTTTGGATCCATGTGTTATTTATGAGTCTTGATTGGACGAAAAGCGCGTCAGGCGTATAACATTATTTTAAATTTGGTATATTTAATGACATTTTTTATAACAAAAAATCGCATTTAATGGAGGTGCTGGTTTTAAAATTTTGTACAATTATAGTATTAAAATGTAGTTTAGAAGTCCCATGATATTTTTTTCGGAAATCAAGCATTATAATGAATCAATCTTTTTGCTGACGAAGGTAATAACATTTCAAATATATGGCATCTTTTAAATATCGACCCAGTGATTGATATAAAATGTCATTAAAATACTTTCACTACAAGTGTGTGCTGTCCAACTTAGTTGTGCAGTACTGGCAAATCTAAGAGTCATGCTATAAAGGAAATACTGATGGCAAGATTGAACATAGTTTTTCTTGATTTTCATTTTAAAATGAGGAAATAAAAAAACTAATTTAATATGCATTGCAATATATGTTTAAGTTTAGAATGTAAGCTCATGCCACAGTACAAAAGATGTGTAAGGATATCTGCCATATTAAAGGAAAATCTTTCTAATCTAGACTTTATTAGTTGAAGACTTTAATGAAGTTTTGTTCTTATATCTAATCCGTGTTCGAAATTGTGTGAGTGTTGTTTTATAGAAGAATATCTTCCATATATATTTTGGAGGATAACTCAAAAATGCCCATAAATGCATTATATAATGTAGTAAATTTCATTGTTTATTACTTATTATGAAAAGTGCAAGAATCTTAAAGCTATTGCTATTATTTAAATATTGTTCATAACTTTTGCAGGAATAAATATTATCGATGGAGAAACGAGCAATGAGAGAGGCGGTACAAATTGGAAGTATAGTCAAGAATGATGCCATGGAAACGGATAGAACATCTTCATCATGAAAATTCATAGTTCCGAGACATTTCCGATTATTTTTGCTATTTGTAATGCATTTCAATAATAGAGCTGATACAATAACCCCTCTGTGCAGATTTTCACTTCATTTTATCTTGCTAGTCATGATAAAGAACAAATTGTAATTTATCGTGATCAACAACCACTGGAGAAATAGTCGAAGTAATTTTTTTACTTTTTTTAATAAAAAAATGACGACAATATTAAACCTCAATTTTAAGTGACATGGAAACAATATTCATATCACAAGCTGATATAAGCATCTCAGGGTCACCTTTGACGATATATATTATGGCACAAGCACAGTGGAAACTGTGTGTGTTTCAGACAAATAACAAAACAATTAAGTAGAAATACTTTAGAAAATGTATACTAATGTTTTTGATTGGACCATTATTTGAATATGCAACTGAAGTGTGGGATGATTGTGGCTTTGGTAATGATAATAGACTTGAACAATTACAGTTGAAATCAACTAGAATAGTAACCAACTGTCAATATTTACAAAAGAATTAAGTGGGAAATATTAGCTGTAAGAAAAAAGAAGGACACGACATATATTCTTTCAATATTATGATAGCCACGCCCCTTATTTATCTCTGTTATCTAATACCTCGGATATTAATGTATAAATCATATCCCTTACGAAATAGTGGTGATATTATTATACCAAGTCAGGACCATTGCTGTAGATATTATAATTTTGGTTGTTGGTTCTAGAGTTTTCTCGGACTTTAATTTTTAGATTGTTTTTTTTGACAGTTTCCTAGGTGTTCGGTATTTTGTTATAACCTTCATTCTGCAGTCTTGACCTGTTAATTCAATATTCAAAGTATATATCACTTCTTCACTGTAGTATAGGTGTATCGGATAAAAATAATCAATTATTAATTAATCATTTAGTAATCTAACTTTTTCTAAATTAATGTCAATCTAGTAGTTTTTTGGAAACGAGAGTTAAATGTAGCTGCCAATAAAATTTTATTTAACTCCGTTTTTGTTTTTTTCAAGCTTCTTATCTTAAACCCTTATATATATTCATTTATTTTATATTATATTACTATAATAATAATTATTATCTGCCAACCGAGAGCCATCGTTGGGCCAATGTCATCATATCTATCCATCAATTGATAGTGAATGTTGGCCCATCTTTATCAAAACAGTGCCGACTGTAACCCAATCATAATCAATAAGCTACCAACATTGGACCAACATATTGGTTTTATGTTTTGCTAATCTATATCAAAACGTGTCAAACTAGAAAGGAAACATAGATGTACCAAACATATAGTTTTTACATTCTTGGTAGAACAGCCGAATTGTATTTGCATTATGTACTAATAACAGTTACACATTCCTATGAATCCAAACAAAATGATACTAGCTGAGGATAATTATTAAATACATTGAGGACATTAAGATTTTCCCTCCTATAATTAAGCAGATATTTATCATTGGTCATCGATATCACCATTTATTATTCAATGTTGAAAGGAATGAAAATCCTGGTAGATGTAAAAGTACTCCTTGTACAGACATAGTTCTATGATAACCAAACGATACAGAACACACTATGTTTTTTCGTATTTTATAGAAATACATGATTAATATACAAAACTGTACATTTTGCAAAACTAAACTTGATTTGGGAGTATGAAAATATACACAAATTTATTATGGATAATGAAAATTCCCGTACGAAAAGATCCGCCTGTAATTTAGACGGATTACAGGCGTTATTATTAGATGTAATCCGCCTTAATGGTATTTTACCAAAGAATGAAGAGGCTAGGCGGAATCCAGCCGGGATTTGAAGGCGGAATATGTAAATTAGTCCGCTTATCTTAGACGGAATTTTTAAAAATCCGTCTATTTGCAGAAATCCGCTTAAATCAGATCTTAGGCGGAGTTATTAGACGGAATTACCAAAATATATTTAGAAATACACCTAATGGTTGACTCAGAATGAATTAAGTGTGTGTAGGGTGGGTGACAATTTTTGTCTCCATCACTAATGAAATGATATTCTTCATTAACAAATTATGTTATCCAATATCCACCATACATGTGTTTTTAAGAGCCTGTCATGCCTACACACATTCAATTCTGCAACAACCCTTTAAGAAAAGAGAGAAAAAAAATGAAAACAAATTTAATAATCATTAACATTGTGTAAACAAAACATGTAACACCAATAAACTATTATACATTATCAACTATGCATATAAAATGTAACTTGACATAAGGTAAGAATAAAACAAAACATTTTCCCCTAATGTCAGTGTTTGGGGTTTACCATAATGCAGTTAAACAATCTTTTCAATAAAAATTATGTAAATTGAATAATTTTTGTGTTAAAAATCATTTAATTAATATGATTGCCCTGGGTTAAATTTCATAGTGCCAAAGTGACTCCTATATGTTAACATAACAAGTGTGGAGAAATACACAAAATGGAAATGTTTAAACATATGCCATTTAAAATATGATTTTATACATAACAAAATAATATTCTGTCAGTTATTGTTTTTTAAGTTTCTTTCTGGCATAACTGACTTGTTCGGTAATTGCATCATTTATCTCTGATTCAAGTGCCTCTTCATTTTTGAAAAATGAAAATGTTTAAACATAACAAGTGTTGCTGAAAATAATATTCTGTCAGTTATTGTTTTTTAAGTTTCTTTCTGGCATAATTAACTTGTTCGGTAATTGCATCATTTATCTCTGATTCATGTGCCTCTTCATTTTTGAAAAATGAAAATGTTTAAACATATGCCATTTAAAATATGATTTTATACATTACAAAATAATATTCTGTCAGTAATTGTTTTTTAAGTTTCTTTCTGGCATAACTGACTTGTTCGGTAATTGCATCATTTATCTCTGATTCAAGTGCCTCTTCATTTTTGAAAAATGAAAATGTTTAAACATAACAAGTGTTGCTGAAAATAATATTCTGTCAGTTATTGTTTTTTAAGTTTCTTTCTGGCATAATTAACTTGTTCGGTAATTGCATCATTTATCTCTGATTCAAGTGCCTCTTCATTTTTGAAAAATGAAAATGTTTAAACATATGCCATTTAAAATATGATTTTATACATTACAAAATAATATTCTGTCAGTAATTGTTTTTTAAGTTTCTTTCTGGCATAACTGACTTGTTCGGTAATTGCATCATTTATCTCTGATTCAAGTGCCTCTCCATTTTTGAAAAATGAAAATGTTTAAACATATGCCATTTAAAATATGATTTTATACATTACAAAATAATATTCTGTCAGTTATTGTTTTTTAATTTTCTTTCTGGCATAACTGACTTGTTCGGTAATTGCATCATTTATCTCTGATTCAAGTGCCTCTCCATTTTTGAAAAATGAAAATGTTTAAACATATGCCATTTAAAATATGATTTTATACATTACAAAATAATAGTATGTCAGTTATTGTTTTTTAAGTTTCTTTCTGGCATAACTGACTTGTTCGGTAATTGCATCATTTATCTCCGATTCAAGTGCCTGTTCATTTCTGTGCTTTTTTGACCATACCGTCACATAATCTGAAAATAAAAAAACAATAAGATGCAGCTACAATTATTGAGTATAGCAGTCTTGGCTAAAGTGGCTGCTTATATTATGTAGTTCGTTATGCAAAATTTAGTTTGAGATGATATATTTTTAGATTGCTGTTTATATTTATTAAAATTTTTGGAGTGTCAGTGTTGCAGTCATATTTTGAAACATGAAAAATTGCAGTTCTAGCCGATTTTTGACTTAAAAATTTTCGGCGCGTATTCGAGTGATAGCCTGACGTCACAAACAAATATTGTATTCAATATCATACCGTAAACCAGAACAGAATACTAAATATCATTAGAAGTAAGAAAAAGAGTACCAGGAGTGACGTCATTATTGTAATCGTCTGTAGACACTGGTTTATGTGCAATAACATTAATTCTAGTTCACCAATTGTTATAAAATTTGGATATAAGGTTACTTACCACTAAAGGAAGGTTGGCATTGCATTTTTTGGATTTTTCAGCTACATAATAGTCAATGTTTAAACCTCAAATTTGGTAGCAAAATTATTACTGCAACTTTTTAAGGTTGATCTACAAGTCACTTTCTAATTATAATTTATTTCTAATTTAAAAGTAGAATATTAAAGGGTCATTTGGTATCAAAGGTAAAAGTGAGATTTTGTGGCAACAATCTGAGAGAAATTTCTTATCAGGGCTATTCAAGATAAAAATGTCTCCCAGGGGAAGAACACACTTGAAATTACCACCAATAAATTTAAATTAAAAATTACCGGTAACCCCCTCCCATCTACAATTTTCCTATACCAAATTAAGCCCCACCTTTTTTTTGAACACCCACCCAACAAATTTCAATAATTAACTCCCCCCCCCCACACATTATTTTATCAATGGTGTCCTACCCCCGCGTACATTTTTTTCTGGAATAGCCCTCAGTGGTATATAATTAGAAAATGATTTTACTACAGAAATGGAGGAAAATGCACCAATAGTAGAAGGTAAAGTTATAAGGGTGTTTTCATTCATACTGGTGTGAAAGGTACTTGTCCACAAAAAGGAAGTTAATACTTGATAAACATAATTTCAGTATCATTACAACATTTGTCCCTAATAATTTTACAGTATACTAAATAGATAAGTATAAAATGAATTTTAAGTAAATAAACACACTGGATTCAGAACTGAACGTAGCTACTAATAACAGATTCCGGAATTGAAACGAAATATTTCTGTACGGATTCACAACAAATGTACGTGATCACAATATTTGATTTCAGAAAACTATGAAAAAAAATTGTGCTAACATATTATAGAAGTCGTGTCTTTACTGGTTTGAAACTATTATACTTTATCCATATCACATTTATTAAAATATGGCAATAAGCATATAAAAAAAAGATATTCTTATAAATTTCGGAAAAAAATACACAGCGTCCATCCAGTATGAGATAACATTAAATTTACTGTACCAGTACACATTATCGGGATAATGTTACAAAAACTGTCAAAGCTCTTTCATTTATTTTTTAGGCCCAAACCGTTGTCTACAAACAGACACTCCAGTAAGTATATAACTTTGGCTTGCTTCTGGTTCCTGTCTTTGATTCTTAAACTTAATTAACAATCTTTCCTACCTAATGATAAAGGTCGTGGCTTTATAAGCTTTCTTTAAATGGAAGCCAAAAATAGTTAAAAGTGGCGTAAAACATTATTCAAAATACCAGTGTCACAGTCTAAAATTTGTTTATTTATTATAATGCAACATTTTAACCTATTGTAGCGATATAAGTAATACTACAAGCAAATTAATATTGCAAAATGGATGACAATTTTGGCTTTTCGTTTTACAAAATTTAACATTATGTTAGAATCATCAAAGTGACACAGCTACCTGAATAACCTTCGACTTTTATGTATGGAAATGACAACAAACCTTTGTTGTAGTAACTTAGTGATCAACAGCAGTGACCGATCAAGAAAATCGGAATACCGAATACATGATCTAGCATAATGTAGAAGTTGTGAAATATACCCACCATACGCCGGAACTGCTAAAATGTTGTTATCGATAACCGGGAAGTTGACAATTGGAACGTTGAGACGTCACGTTTATCTTGTGGTCTAGTTTGTATTTTTTAGACGTAAGTCCCAGTAAGGGTCCGACCTAAATTTTTTGAGTGCTTATTAACTGTTAGCAACGAGAGTATCACCAAACCAGTAGTCACACTCCGGTACTGACAGGAATAACCATTGATTCTGTCAGTGATGTTGTCATTGTTCAAATGAACTGCCCTAAGCCAATTTAATTTATTGTAATTCTGAGGTTTATCTATTTTCAAGGTGCAGATAGCCATAGCAACTTAGTAAAGCGTTTTGGAATCTTGATGATAAAAACTTTACAACATCCTAATCATTTAGATTTTTAATATTGTTTGGATCCATGTGTTATTTATGAGTCTTGATTGGACGAAAAGCGCGTCAGGCGTATAACATTATTTTAAATTTGGTATATTTAATGACATTTTTTATAACAAAAAATCGCATTTAATGGAGGTGCTGGTTTTAAAATTTTGTACAATTATAGTATTAAAATGTAGTTTAGAAGTCCCATGATATTTTTTTCGGAAATCAAGCATTATAATGAATCAATCTTTTTGCTGACGAAGGTAATAACATTTCAAATATATGGCATCTTTTAAATATCGACCCAGTGATTGATATAAAATGTCATTAAAATACTTTCACTACAAGTGTGTGCTGTCCAACTTAGTTGTGCAGTACTGGCAAATCTAAGAGTCATGCTATAAAGGAAATACTGATGGCAAGATTGAACATAGTTTTTCTTGATTTTCATTTTAAAATGAGGAAATAAAAAAACTAATTTAATATGCATTGCAATATATGTTTAAGTTTAGAATGTAAGCTCATGCCACAGTACAAAAGATGTGTAAGGATATCTGCCATATTAAAGGAAAATCTTTCTAATCTAGACTTTATTAGTTGAAGACTTTAATGAAGTTTTGTTCTTATATCTAATCCGTGTTCGAAATTGTGTGAGTGTTGTTTTATAGAAGAATATCTTCCATATATATTTTGGAGGATAACTCAAAAATGCCCATAAATGCATTATATAATGTAGTAAATTTCATTGTTTATTACTTATTATGAAAAGTGCAAGAATCTTAAAGCTATTGCTATTATTTAAATATTGTTCATAACTTTTGCAGGAATAAATATTATCGATGGAGAAACGAGCAATGAGAGAGGCGGTACAAATTGGAAGTATAGTCAAGAATGATGCCATGGAAACGGATAGAACATCTTCATCATGAAAATTCATAGTTTCGAGACATTTCCGATTATTTTTGCTATTTGTAATGCATTTCAATAATAGAGCTGATACAATAACCCCTCTGTGCAGATTTTCACTTCATTTTATCTTGCTAGTCATGATAAAGAACAAATTGTAATTTATCGTGATCAACAACCACTGGAGAAATAGTCGAAGTAATTTTTTTACTTTTTTTAATAAAAAAATGACGACAATATTAAACCTCAATTTTAAGTGACATGGAAACAATATTCATATCACAAGCTGATATAAGCATCTCAGGGTCACCTTTGACGATATACATTATGGCACAAGCACAGTGGAAACTGTGTGTGTTTCAGACAAATAACAAAACAATTAAGTAGAAATACTTTAGAAAATTTATACTAATGTTTTTGATTGGACCATTATTTGAATATGCAACTGAAGTGTGGGATGATTGTGGCTTTGGTAATGATAATAGACTTGAACAATTACAGTTGAAATCAACTAGAATAGTAACCAACTGTCAATATTTACAAAAGAATTAAGTGGGAAATATTAGCTGTAAGAAAAAAGAAGGACACGACATATATTCTTTCAATATTATGATAGCCACGCCCCTTATTTATCTCTGTTATCTAATACCCCGGATATTAATGTAGCAAGACTAAAGGTTGATCATAATGAGTACCTTTTAAGACTCCAATCCTTGATGGGTCAAGTGGTGGCCTTATGTCATTTGCCTTTTTTTTCAATCCTTGACCACAGGAGATTGCCATTTCCTGTTTTGAGAATAAGATAGGCATAAGTGACATCGTCAGTCTGAAGGCAGCCTTGTTTCCTGAGGCTTTCCTTGCAATGTCGAGTGCCTTTCTAAGTTTACCTCGTGGCACCTTCTGATCAGAGGATGACAACAAACGAACTAACTGAAATTATATAGGGGAATGTTAATGCCTAAAATTGAAAATGCAAAGCCCAAGTTTCATCTTATGTTATATATATACATATATTAATGTATAAATTTCAAAAGTAAATATGTATCTGTGTATATACAGGTACATGATGTAACTTTATTAATGTAACATGAAATTTTTTTTATACCTATTTATATATATTGAGGAAAAAACCCTTTATTTAATATAAATCCTAATTCTTAAAGTCAAATGAAAAAAGAGAGTCCCCCAAAATCAATCCCATCCATCCTTTCAATTTAAGGAACCTCACTGTAAAATTTCAAAGCAATTGGATAACTATAACTTAGGTTATTGTGGGAACACGGAAGTTAACGGACGACAACTTCAACTGAAACATACCATAATACATGTGAAACTTTTTTGCAGATTTGTATAAAAATGAAATAAAATATACATGTAGACCTATCAGTCGACCATTAATTTTTTCAAGACATTTTATTTTATATATTTTTTATTGGCATAACTTCACCACTAACAAACTGTTATTTATTAGTCACTCACTGTATTATCATCCGAGTCCTTTTGATCATCACTCTCGATCACCGTCTTTTTGGGTAAGACAGGCACTGGTGTAGTTTGTAATGTATTATATTCAGGATTCAAGCCACAACTTTGGAAGTGGTTAATTGGACTGTAGGACGTCACCTCATGTTGCCTTGGGTATATGTACGACGTTTCCAGATGTTGATCAGGTTCTTCAAAGTAAAATGGCAACTGGGTTGCATTCTGATGATTAAATTGATATGAAAGATCAGTTAAACTGGTAACACTCTGTAACAGAAATAAATAAAAAAAATTTTGATACATGTAAATAATTAAAAATATATAATTTGCCCGGAGAGAAAAACTGTGCTCAACTCGTGCTTGGAATTTTTAAGGGAATAAAGGTAATTTCAGAACTACCGAGCTTGGAGGATCAATCTCAAATGTCCAAGAGAAAAGACAAAACAAGGAAGACATACCAGTGCAGAGAAATTAAAGATCGCAATGGTCCTGACTTACAGGCAAATTAATGAGAACTTTGACTTTATCAAATGTTTATAGCGAGTTTTGTAGAGCTACATGTATATATATTATAAAACTGAACATTTCAGCAAAGTTTTCCTCTATCTAATATATACATGTATTTTGTTCTCAAGTTATACAATGTAGGCCAAAGTGACACCAACTGATGACAAAAGCTCAGAGCTAAGAAGGTATTGATTGTTTTTTGCAATTAATGTTACCAATGGCAATGAAGAATTATTTTGTCATTATCCCAAAAAATGTTTTTGTGAAAAGTAATAATGTTCACTACCTCATTTTGGTATTCCTCATCAGTTGTGGCCCTACAATATTCTACCAACTGTTTGCAGAAGTTCTGTATAGCTGGTTTACTTGAGGAATCAGACAAAACCTCAATAACTTCAGGAGATGGCACTGAAATAATAAAACATTCAAGAATATATTCTTTTCTAGAATTTACTCATGTATGGTTTCTGTTAAAAGCTTGACGAAAATTTTGATGTAAATTTTCATATCGACACAGTCCCAAACAGGAAGAAGAAGTCCGACATGTCTGAAAATTGCTTAGGACATGCAGAATTCAAAATTTTAGACCTTTGTGCATCCTTCTCTAACTGATGGAGGGGGCCTTTGTGGCCGAGTGGTTATGTTAGTTCGTCTACTGTTGATCACGTGATCTATCAACACTGAGGTTGTGGGTTAGACCAGAATAGCTGTATATTTTACAATACAACTTTGTGTTTACTATACAATGTGTTTTGATTGACAATGCTTGTTCAACAGTTGAAAAATAGTTTAAAACAACAGTTTTATGATTGTATTAAAACATGTTGTAGACTAAATAAAAACATGCAGGCATACATTCAAGTAACTAGTAATTATGTCAAAAAGAGGCCAAGTCTTTTCCTAAATGTGAAATAAACCTGTTACTGATTGGGGGTCGGGTCGGTGATGCGCCTTAAATCGCTTAAGTTTTTTTAAGGTTTACAGGGCTCGACCAGCATATATGTCCTGCCTTAAAGAAAATGCTTAATTATATATTATAAAAAAATTATTTCTTTCTTTAAATATTTTTATTTCATTTATTTTTTAGAACGAGACATTGTATTAACTGTTCTTTTGAATACATGCGTTTATTTTATTATAAATGTTATTATAAATGCATATATAATATACTAATGACGCAGAATTCGTTTTATTTTTTAAATTATTAATTTATATGCATCCGTCAATAAACAGACCGATTTATGCATATAATTAAATGACGGATTCTGGATCGCACTGATCACTGATGGTTACCAAGGTAATGACGGATTCATAATTTAGGAACGATGTATTCATCATCAATCAGTCAGCGATCCGTCTTCGTTCAAAAATCCGTCAGCAATCAGTTATCAATTAGTAACCATTTCGTACCACAGCCATTTCGTACCATATGGGGAATTGTATTCAGACAATTTCGTATCATATGGGGAAGTGTATTAATGAAAACCTGTATGCAACTTCAGCATATATTGCTCTTTCGATCAAAGTGGTAAATAGAAATAAAAACTATTTTTATTTTTAATTTATAATTTATTAACAAAATCATTTCGTCATAACATAAAATATCAGATAACAACGTAATGACACAGATAAAAAATAATAAAAAATATCTTTTAAAGCTTAGCAACTATTCTAAACACGTGATTCTAAAATGAGCTACTATTTTCAATATTGTCACAATCAATTGTCTTTCATAACAGCACTGGGAAACAAACTTTTTACGGAAAGTCATTATTGCTTTCATATCTTATTAATGAATAATAAAGCCATATTTGTTTACACAACAATTATTTCAAATAACCTTTTTTAAATTAATAATTTTGAAAATATCTTCTTTAGATTAATTTAAAGATTTTTTTTTACGAATATTTGTTTATGTTATACATTAAAGTATTTCAATTTTTCGCATTCTACGACATTGTTTACATATGGTACGATATTATTTTCATATGGTACGAAATGGTAATAAGTTATGGTACGATATGGCATTTTGATGGTACGATTTGGTAATTTTGGGTACGAAATGGCAATGGTACGATTTGGTTATGGTACGAAATGACTGTAATTCCTTAGTTACCCCCCCCCCCCCACCCGTGGCCCCACAAGGGGGATTCACAAATACAAACACATATGAACAGTATATATAAATATAAGAAAAGATAAATGATATAATATGAAGTAATGAAAAATAATTAAAGCATGTAAATACGATCAGTTAATATGAAACCAGATTTTATTTTCAATGGAAATTAAACAGTATACCATTTTTATACATATAAAATTTATCTTAAAACTATACCAATGACCACCCATTTCAATATAAATTTTGAAACAAAAAACGATTTATATTTTTGGCACTCAGTACAACAGTTTATATTGGAAGTTCAACCTCCGGGATGTCAATATTTTACGTAAAAACTTGTGTCAATGTGATATAACTTACCGTTTATTTTTACGATTGTGCCTCTGAACAATTTGTCAGTCCCTGGCCATGAAAGTTCCACTGGTTCTTTTATTTTGAATTCTCCCAAGAGTTTTAATCTTTTACTATGTTTTCCAAGGACTGCCAAAGTATTATCATCACAGTAAACACACGCAAACATCCTAAAACTTTGTAAATCAAAATGGCGCTTACATCGCTTTGCAGCATCAGTTCAAATTCCGCCAAATTTCCATCCCAACATTGTGATTGGTCGCGATATAAGAACGCGGTACATTGAGGGGGATGAATCGGTAATTTATATTAGCAGAAATGCTGATTTAACATATGTCACGCGTAATTATATTTATATATCATTTTATTATCAAAAGTTTTTCTAGATAAACTAAGCTGAAACTAACGTTGCATTTAACTATTGCGTAAATTTCGGGGATATACCGAGATTCGAGAAACGTATTTACGTATTGAAAAATAAACGCACACAAAAAAAGAAAGAAGAAACACATGCATACAAAGTTCAAAGCAGAATTTTTTGGAAACATTCGAAAAAAATGGCTGATGTATATTTCACCATGCTGCTTTTACAAAACTTATTTAAAACGTAATTTGGTCAGTTCAGAACAAAAATGCCCCATATTTGCCTCTCTCCCCTTATTCCGTATATTCGGATTAACTCCCTTGGTCAACTCAAAATGGCTGAAAATTGTTGTCCTAAAAAAACGCGACGAGGTCCATATGGAAGAACTGTGATCAAAGCACCGATATCTGAGCTGCCTGGCGCACAGTGGACACTAACCCGGCATTTTACTGTGGACGAGAGTACACCGGACGAAAGTAATAGTGTCTTGTCGGTGAGTGCTGACCATAACTGTTCGCGAAACGAAGATGTAACCATGCCCATGGATGTAACTGTTGTTACAGGAGAAGAATCTTATGACGGCCTAAACGAGGATGAGAAGGTATACATGTATGATCTTAAAAATAGTTTAATTCTGTCCAATGTTGTAAATACTATCATATGAAAAATTGCAAAGAAAACCGACCGAACAAGAATTTTGTATTATGGTCACACACTCGAATTTCGGCGATTTTCCTCCATCAGCAATATAAAGAATGAGCCCAATGCTAAATTGCTTTTAAAATATCGTGCATTTATTGCTCTTATCAAATAACTCCAAAATAATAATATACAGCGTGTTTCAACGAAATTAACGTCCGTTAAAGTGACACACTTTCATCGCCGAAATAATGCTACTCGGGCGTTAAACACCATTAATCAATCAATCATTCTAATGCATTTCATGATGTAACGTCAATTCTGATTGGATAACGTGAAAAATTTCATGGCATCAATTTCACGATTGATGCCATCAGATTTTAACGCAAGCGCAGACGTTATTTCCGGCAAATAAAAAATTAACGTTTTATTCAGTTAATTTAGTTTTTTACTGCCGTAGCATTTGAATGGAGATAACTGTATTGTATTTGAAGATTTACCTGCATCAATTGGTGATTTTATGGTCGGAAATATCCGTTTACTGGCTCCGCTTACGCGTCGCCAATAAACTCAATTTCCGACCATCAAATCACCAATTGATGCCGGCAAATCTTCAAATACAATACAGTTATCTCCTAAATCATCGCCGAAATTCGAGTGTACTTGTATACCTGGGTCCTACTAAATGCAGGGAAGTGCAGAGAAATGCAGAGAAGTAATTAAAAAATTGTTTATTCGATTAAATAAAGGTTTATTATATATATATTTGTTATATTTTGTATAAATTTTATTACAACAATACAACTTATTTCTATATAATCTATATATGAATAGACGATTTCGCAGTTCCACGGTGTTTACATATAGGTTGTAATGGCTGACAAATTCATTCTACCAAGTGTAACAAGACATATTTATGACCCCGGAGCCAATTAACAGGAAATTTAATTATTTCGCCTCGATAATTTTAAACAGCAGGTGTCTTTCGCCGATTCGATGTTTTTACAGGTAATCCGATTAACACGATTAAGTGGTGCTCCTGGTCAATATACGCAAACAAAAGTGTCGTAGATCGTACTGATGCGCACAGACTTCTACCTTTCGATTAAATATGTATTAATGCAAATAAAAATTGCAAAGATTTTGCATATTTAACTCATTTTTCGTATGTTTTGCTGGTTTTCAACGGATTACGCGCCATTTGTGTACATCCGAGATAAGTCTAACTACCAATAGCTACCACTTAGAAAACAAAGAGTACAACGGCCCTTAATGAAAAATTGTAACCGATTTATATACAAACGCTTTTTAAATAAGTTTTAAAATTAAAATTCTTTGAGAAAATTTATAAACATTTTGTTATAATCATTTTTTAAAACAAATTTATACACTGCAATTGAAAGAATATAGTTTTTTATACTATGATATTTCACCAGTACAATGAATTCATGCTTTTGAGCAGAAGCTTATACAGCTCATCCGCTAAAGTGACTAAAGCCCTTAAAATCCTAAAAAAATTCCCTGGTTAATTGATAGAAAGTAAACCACATGTATGTAAAATATTAATTTACATCTCATTCTTTAAAACATTATTGAATGTTATTTAAATAAGGCAAATAAAATAATAAATTTTATATAATATATAACTGTTTATGCTATCAACATGATAAATGGAGTAAATGTATATATTTTCATGTGCTGTACCAATCACAAAGAAAAAATAGAAAGCATGTAATAGGCTCCTTATCTTATATTTCCTAAAACAAATAGTTTCTTTAATAGAATTAACACATTAAAAATGTCGAAAAGAGGCAGGGGATGATGTACATCACTACATGTACTACTCTATAAAAAAAAGTATACACTGTTCTTAAATCATGGTTTAGTATTATAAACATGATAACAGTGCACTGACATGACAAAGACTTTGATATAAGAATTCGGCACAAACCACGAAAGCACTTGACAGAGCCTTGCATGCTTTGCAGTGGTTCTAAGCCCTAAATGTGTACACAGTGAGTGTATCGGTTTTACATGTATGTCAAGTCACTCTGCACTATTATTATATGTATACATGACATAATTATACATGTTTATTTCTGTTATAGGCAAAAGATTTAGAGGAGGATCTCTGTGAATTTTACTTCAACACTATTTCTGAAAAGGATTTACAAATTGATGAACCAGAACTTGATGACATTCTCCATTTAATTCATAACGATAATGAAGAATTAGAAGGGGAACAATATGATGGGTCTCGCTCTGATGAAGAAGTCATGCTTACTGAAGATGATTTTAAAGAAGCTAAAGCAAATGGTTATGATTTTCGTCCCCTATATCCAGGTGCTTCAGTGACTGTTGGGGCATTTATGCTACTATTAGCCCTCTTTACTACAAATTTTGGTCTTGTTGGTGAAGGAACACAAGTTTTATTGAACATTATTGCTTTTGCTTTGCCGAATGGACACAATTTGTGTCATGAGTACAAAAAGTTCTTCACAAATCTACATATTCCACTTGTGTTTCATTATTACTGTGGTCACTGTTTAGGCTCTGATGAAAACACCTTGTTGAAAACTTGTCCATATACATTCTGCAATAAACCATTTGATAAAAAACATGGTAACTATTTTTTGGAAATACCATTGCACCATCAAATTAAAAATCTATTTGCACAGGAAGACTTCTATCATCGCTTTTCACGTAAAGTCCATGCTACTTATGAAGACATTTATGATGGGAAGATATACAAGTCACATTTTAAGAGTAACGGATTTCAAAGTGACCCAAACAATATTTCCTTTACATTTAATACTGATGGAGCAGCAGTTTTTAAGAGCAGTAAGGTGTCTGTCTGGCCTCTTTTCCTTGTAATAAATGAACTGCCTTATAAGATACGTATGAAGAGAGAAAATATGATATTAGCTAGTTTGTGGTTTGGCAGTCAAAAACCATCAATGGGTACATTTTTAAAACCTTTCCAGAAATCAATGAAGACATTATTTGATGGAATTGAGTGTTATTCGCCACAGAAGGGAACTTTATTTCTAAGGGTATATTATTGTGTGGAACTGCAGATCTACCTGCAAGAAGCTTATTATGCAACCACATTCAATATAATGGAGCATTTGCCTGTTGGAAATGTCAGCAAGAAGGTATTTCTGCAACAGTTGGTAAAGGTCAAACACGTGTTTTTCCTTTTGATATTGTAAATCCAAAGGGTCCAGAAAGAACTGAAAAAAATATTGTACAACATGCCCGAGA
Organism: Limnoperna fortunei; assembly: GCA_944474755.1. NCBI lineage: Eukaryota > Metazoa > Mollusca > Bivalvia > Mytilida > Modiolidae > Limnoperna > Limnoperna fortunei. The sequence continues at coordinate 32,983,581 of OX104125.1, forward strand.
AGCTCTTTCTAAAGGAGATTGTAAAAATCCCAGTGATCGTGTAGTAAAAGGCATTAAAGGACCATCCTGGTTATCATTTTTCACAAAATTCAATATTGTAAACGGGATCGCCATCGACTATATGCATGGGGTACTTTTAGGTGTACAAAAACCTTTTACTGGAATTATGGTTTCTTCAAAAATACTCATCAAAACCATTTAATTTTTACAGCAAATTATGCGAGGTAGATGAACGACTGCTAAATATTCACCCTACACTAGATATAACTCGGTTGCCCAGAACAATACAAAATGACTTGAAATATTGGAAGGCATCAGAGTATCGATCATTTTTACTATTTTACGGTGCACCTATGCTTGATGGAATTTTGGATAAAAATAGATTTCTACATTACCTCTTGTTAGTAAACTCTATGCACATTTTGTTAAAATGTGGATCTAGTGATGAAGATATTAATAAAGCTGAACAGATATTATTTGAATTTTGTAAAAATTTTGAGGTACTCTACGACAGATGTTTTATGCGCCTAAATGTTCATCAGCTTTTGCATTTAGCAGATAGTGTCCGTTACCTAGGTCCATTATACACCCACAGTTGCTTTTCCTTTGAAGACAAAAACGGTCATGGAATCAAAATTTAAGTGTTTTGACCGCATTGAATATAAGCAATGTATTATATATGGCAAAACATATTCGTGAAACGGGACAACTCAACAGTTGAATATGTTTGTCATCAAAAGGGTACAGTGAATTTTGGACATATTAGATTTTTCATCTCTTTGACAGAAAATGATTCACAATATTATTTAGCCATTGTTGAGAAATTGAAATGTTCTAATTATGGAGAAAAATGACACATTCATGCTGTTACAAAAACCAATGAACTAGAAATTCAACCAATTGTAAATATAATTGCATCTTGTATGACAATATCATATGATGCTGCGAAATCCTCATTTGTTTGCAGATTTCCAAATAGAATGGAATCAGATTAAGTTAAAATGCATGCAAAATGACTGCAATGTTAAAAAGTAAAAAATTAAAAAGGTCAAAACAGTTTACATGTTATCAATTGAGATTACAATTTTAATAGTTTTTTGTTGTTGTACCAACGATATTGATTTTAAGATCAGTATAAAAGCAATATTATAATTCATGTTATAATTGAAATATGTATACAGTCATATACATTTTTGTATCTTTCAAACATGACAGTACAGTATGTCACTCATGTAACAGTAAATATTTGTTAATGTTGTAAATTTTGTAGAACAAAAAATATCTCCCCTACCTACACAAATATCAAATGAATTTTTTTGTCACAAAAATACAATGCATTATTATATTTTGCCTAAAAGACTGTTAAAATTTATTCGAAATTGGTTCTCAACCAACTGAATATAAACTATGTTTTCTATAAAATTAATTTGTATGCCATGAAGCAAGAAACATTTTATTATTTATACATGTATTTTTGATGACAAATGTAACTGAAAGAATTTACCAAGAATAAGTTATACATCTATATTATTATGATTATTTAACTGCTTAATAATAGGTTCTGTCACATGTGTGACTGTTTATTTAGAATGTAATAATTAACCTACAGTGACTATATCTACATGTAGATCCTTTTAAAGATGTACACGAGAGGGTCGATCTGTACATATACATGCTAACACTGTATAAAACTGTTATACTAATCATGTTAATTATGTTTAACGTTCATCAATTTAAATGTAATTTACATGTACATGTATCTGATAATAAAAAAACAAGTATTGTAAATAGACATGTATTGTTTACCTTGGAGTTGTTATTTTAATTCATTGATTGTGGCTTGAAATGCCGCTAATGAGTTGCCCTTAGAATATTCAAATACATTAAGTACAACATACAGTGGCCTAAATATATGATGAAATGCCAGTAGTACTCCACCACTGTACATGTACTGCTCTACTATGATCTACTATGTATTATGTTTTTAGCCTTTTTGTAAAAACTGATACATGTAAATGGATTAAAAACAAAATTACCATGATGCACGCATTATCAATCTCAAAAATCAAAAAGAGGATGACAAAATCAGAGAAATCAAACTAGCAACATTGGTCCTCAAGCTTTAGTACATGTAAAAGCATTTCAAATCAGAAATGGTTGCTTACACAAGTTTTGCAGTGCAAAATCCTGGTTCATTCAACACATTTGATTATTGAACTGTCTAATCAAATCATTCTATTTTCAATTGCTAATGAAATAGAATGTTCAGCTTTTTTTGTTATTATTTGTTACACTGAATTTTAATAATTTCCCCTTTACATGCCTTATTTATTATGATTATTGCTGTATTAATTAACATGAATTACAAAGATTTTTTTAATTCCATAACCTTTTTCATTAACATAAGTATACAGTGCAAATATATTTATTTAACCTGTAATAGAGCTTGAATTATTATAGTGAAAATGTCTAAGTCCAAATTTCCGTCTAAGATTATTATGAAAACTTTTCTAAGTGTCAGATTTCTCTAACTGTTAGCAGGAATTGTGAATACCAAATTCTGATCCTTAGATGGATTCTGTCTTATCCTTAGACGGATTTTTGCCCCATTTTCCATGTACGCCTTAATTCCGTCTACATTGCTTAATTTTTAAGCGGATTGAGCCCAGAATCCGGCTAAAATTAGACGGAATACGCTCAAAATTTTCATACAGGTTGGTCTCTCTCAAATGGTACATGCATATCATTTAGCTGCCAAAAAATATCTGTTTGGTAATATAAATTATATCTATTATCAAAATGCTAAAAATATTATAATAATGCTCAGTATATAAACAATACATATACAATACGAGATGTTGCAAAGGAATTTATCAAGCCTGCAATCATTACAAAAAAGTACTTTATTGAAAGATGATGTTCGTCAGAAACAAAAATATCACTGTTTAATTACTTTGGAATATTTTCATATTTTACTCAATTAAATCTATTCATTTTGTATACGTATATGATGAATGTATTTATTATTGACAATTTTTTATTAAACAGGAAAATGCAAAACGTCACTTTAAAGAATAAGACTACTTTCCTATTTTTACTCCTTATGACACTTGCTCTTGCATTAATATAGAATTGAACACCGTTTTAAATGGATTTATCCTTAAATGGAATTAAGAGTGAGTTGGTCTTGTTGATATACAATGTTATTCCATAAACCATCTTCTGATTTAAAAAAAGAACTTTAACAAAAATCTTTAACTTTTTTTAACACCAAAAGAAAAGTTTTAAATTTATTTAAATTTAACAAATCATTAATGTCAATTCATCAATCAAATATTTTTGTAATTGTTGGCTGTAAATTTTCAATGCTGCATTCTTTGTTTACACTGGTTACAATAAAAGTAGTTTGGTCAACGTCATTTATCCAAAATAAATTTAGTAAACTTCAATTATAAAAAAAAATCTCTTAAAAACCCCAACAAGGAGTAATCTTAACCAATCAAATAAAGACATTTCTAAATATGCAAATCTTATAACAAATATACTCTTTAATTAAACAAACATAATTCAACAACTGTTGTTTTTATAGTTACTTCCCATGTACATGTAATTGTTAATTGTTACATCAATATGAAGGTAAAAACAAATGCTAATGTTTCACTCATTTGTATTTGATGCAGCTTGTTTTTGTTCATTTCTTTTTTTCCTCCCACCATTTCTATCTGCTGCATATGGTAGCCAGTCCTTGATAATGTCCTCTATTTCTTTATCTGTAGCCTGGCTACAGATTCTGTTTTGTCTCACTGTTTCTGTTGAGAACATAACAAAATTAGCATTACTTAAAACCCCTGATATTATTTATGGAAAAATCTTGGTATATCATTTAAAATCTAATAGGTAACAATGAAATTAATAATAGTATGGAGTTAATCAAAACTTAATTAACTGCATTACAATATTTATGTTCATGTTATGCTCTACACTAACAAGAGAATTAAACAATCAACACATACACCGTATCATTAGATTAGTTACTACTTACTTAGTATAACATCCTTCAATCGCAAGGATGAAAATGACTTCTTCGACCGATTTCCACGCCAGTTAAGCATTAAGTCTACAGTGTTTTCCAATACGTTAGATAAAAGTCTCCTAACTGTTTGCTTGAAGTCATTCCCACCTATTGTGCTCAAGATTAAGATCTGACCTGAAATACATATATTTTTCGTCAGGAAAAACAATAGATAATGCTCATATACATACATGCTTGATATACAACATTCAGGGTCCTTTAACACATGTCAAGTTTTTGAGTGTTCATATTTCTATTCTGTTCTTTTAGGTTTATTTATTACTTTTGAAAACCTCCTTTTTAATTTTGATTTAAAGGGAAAAGGTATTGTTTAGTTCTCATGTCTAAAAAGCAAAACTTCAAACCATTAACATACTTAGGTTATGTTTATCATCAACACATTAAATTATCTCAAATCTACCAACATAATTAGTATGAAATTCATACCATTTGTTTTTTGACATCTTCGTCACTGATGGCAGTTTTATAATTCATCCAGCTCAATCATCGTTCTGAGTGGAAGAGACGGAAGCTACACGTTTTTTATCAGATGTTTTGTACCCCATCAAGTTTTGTCAAGATTGATTGCAAAAACATGGTGTTTTGGTGAACTTGCATCTTGATTTGTTCCATATATGTCAGGAGTTAAACTTCAAAACCTAAAATTGAATAAACAAGAACATACTCAATAATATATATATGTATCATAAAAATAGCATGTTCGAGACTGTGACAGTCTTTAAATTAAACTAGATTTTTACCTTTTTATTGGATATTTGTTTGTTTGTTTGAATATTGTTAAACGCCACTTTCAGCAATATTTCAGCTATATCATAGCGTCCAGTTTTTATTGGGGGGATGAAGCCGGGGTACCCGGAGAAAACCTTACCTTTGGTAGGAAAACTGACAATCCTTGTCAATTAAGAGTGCTGTCGAGCACACACTGCCCGACATGAGACTCAAACCCACAACCTCAGTGTTGAAAGACCATGTGATCAATAGTAGACGAATTACCTTAACCTCTCGGCCACAGAGGCCACTATTTTTATTGGTATTTATACAATTAAAATATTCACCTTGAATTCTTGAAGTGGCAGTTGAGATTGGGGTTGAGGCTGATAATTTCTTTATGAACCGTACTGACTGAGATACAAGGTTGAGTTTAATTGCTGCGGTCGTGGTGGTGATTGTGGTTGTAGATATGGTGATGGTGGTGTCGACATTCTTTCTGTACAGGGGAAGCGTCTTGGTAATTTTGCTTTTCTGGGAGACTTCCTTACAGCCTCTGTATTTTTTTCTTGCTTTTAGAAGCTTGTCATGTCTATATTTAAATGACTGTCCATTTTCACTCTCCTCATCTGTTGTGCTCTCATATCTTTGATTTGGTCTTAATACTGAATAATGGAATCAATTTAAACTTAACACTTCTTCTAAAAGTTAAAAAAAATTGTGAAAATATTTTAAAATAATTTCAAATACATTTTGAACAATTTAAAAATATTTGTTTTATCTTGAACAAATCTAAAAGTATCCATGTTATATATCTTCGTTTTCTTTTATTGAGAACACCTGGACTTCCTTCTTCCTCTGTCTATAGATCTGAATGATATACAGCTTGACTCAACTTTTGTCTAGCCTTGTTGTAGTCACCTAAACATTAAGTTGTGAGAATGTTTTTATTCTTAAGAATGTTTCTTTCCTCAGAGTAAATCGCAAAGAGTATTCAAAATTTCAAGCATACATGCCTTTCCTATGATTAGCTTTTACTGAGCATTCCCCATCCAAATAACGCCATTTCGTACATAAATAGCCAACGACAACTTACAATTGGGATTGCTGTGGTGAAATACAATGGACATACTAGTGTTATGATCGTAATCAAATTGATGAAATTAAATAACTCCTTAGTACATGTAGGTTATACAGAATAATGTCAATGCAGATTAAAGCCATACTAGTAGTTTATTTTTGTTGTATTATTTCATTCTGCTAATACTTACTTGTCTCGTACATTATCTTGATATTCCATTTTTCGAAGTCCTGATTTGGAAAAATCGACTGCCGAACAGCTGTCTGTAATTTTGTTGTAGATTTGTAGTTGGGCCAGTGTCCCATTGTCTGTTATCCAGCTGTGCGGAACCACTTCAACTTCACTAATGTCAACAAATTCCACTATTGCAAACTTAGTCTCATCTCACCCCTTTTGAAAAAAATATATAATAAATACATGTACTGATTCGATTTCTATATCTAATGGTACAGTTTAAGAAAAATAATTAAATACATGTATGATAATATATTAACCAAATGGCTCCACACAGTGGAAAGGCAACATGATTGCCTCGATGATTTAGCAACACACATTTCGCTTTAATGTTTGTTATATATCAGTTACATGATAGGTATTTCCTAGTCCTGATACTTCGGTAATGCCCAAAGACCTGGATGGAAGAGGTAGATTAAAAAAGTCTCCTTCCTGTTTAAATTTTTGGTAGATGACACTCACAGCATTGCCCTGTTTTACAATGTTTTTAACACAACAGATATTTTTTTCCTATCATAACACATGAATCTTTTCTATCAAGGCGGAGGGTATAATCTCTGGTTTTAAGTGTCTGATATTGTGTAGCACCTGTTAATTGCGGAAGAATTGGTCCTACTGAATGTTCCTTATGCAGTGTAGGTACAACATTTACATCCTTCGTCTTTTCAGTTTGCTCTGATAGCCTTCTTATTACTTGTTGGAGAGGAAATTCTGGTTTCCTCACAAGTCATTTCAGTCTATGTAGACAATTTTCATATGGAAAGGAAGATGTGTTATCAAGGGTTTCAAATTTTCATGCATAATTTGCAAAATGAACTAATGCATGTACATTATACACAGCCTGGTCATAACTATACAGTTCATAAAAATGTTTCACAAATGTTCTAGTAGTTCCTTTGCATATTGATTATAGGCTGCATTCAAGTTTTCATTTAACAGAAAAGGAATTCCAGTTGACAAAAATATATATAATTTTTGTACATATTCGAATGAATTACATGCTTAAGGACTACAGGACCTGAGTATAAAAGAAATTGCCGAAATTCTTTAGCTTTCCATCTGTCTATGTCAGTAAGAGGCCTTGGTTTCCTGGCAAATTCGCTAGGAATGTTTGTTTTTAAATTTGTTAATGAAGTTGAAAATTCATCAACAGCACGAGGTCCAATTCTGCAATCTAAAGATCCTTTAATCCACATCAGCAGCATGCGCTTTGTGACACCTAGACAAACGAAATGCATATAATCTATAGGGAACTGACTACTGTGGTTTCATTTATTTTCGTGGGTTTCAATTTTCGTGTTTTAAGGAAAAAAGACATTTCGTGGGATTCCTAAATTCGTGGTTCCCGGAATTAAAAAAATCCAAAAATGAAAAATGAGGGAATTGCTTACAAATTTGCGGTATTCATACTGTGTTAGTCTGTACATTTTCAAATACATCATTTTCAAGATATAATTGCTCTCGAGAGGTGACAATTTTAATGCTGATCACATGATGTCATTACGGTAGTTTTATTGAAAAGCGGCGACATTAAAACGAAATGGGACGGTTTAAGAAAGACGATGCAAAACGAAGCCTGTTTTTGTTGTGGCGTGGTGCAAAGCCCACACTGAACATAAATGTATGAAAGGGGTTGCGTTTTTGCAGTTTTATGTCATTTGTAAACACAATTTTAAAAGACTGTGCGTTGAGTAAAGTGCCTTAAATAAAATCACACGATACCATATATCACGATAGTGTACATATAGCTACCTATCTTGAAATCGGCGTAATGACTGTTTTGTTTTCAAAGGAACATAAAGTAATAAAGATTAAACAGATTTTGTTTTGTAGCCGTAAACATAAATAACACAATAATAAACATGTCACTTTAATTCAAACCAATCTAAGTAAACAGTGCATTGTAAATTCGTCGTACGTTCCCTGGGGCACAGATTAAGTTTGTTTGTTTGACAATAAAATTGGTGATATAATTAGTGGTTTTGAAAGATAGAAATCAGTATAAAAGGTGTAAAATATAAATTGCTTTATTGATCATTATTTCAATTAAAAAGTTACTTTAATATGTGTGTATACATCAACACTTTACAACGAAAAGGCACAACAGGAAGTACGTTCATTACTGACGGGATTACGCAATTAAAAATAACAGATGTTTATTTAATTAACTTTATTTCTATTTAGTGTCATAAACACACCAAAGTTGTTCATAATGCAAAATTGTCATTATCTATTGAAAACATATCAATATCACGATGCATCCTGAACATTAGTCGTCATCATCCATGTAAACAACCGTCCCATAGCAGTTTCTCATGTCAGGTTGTAAGCGTACTTTTATTAAAAAATTAAACCACAGTAATCATTTCTAATCAAGCATGCACAAATGGAGATATGCCAGTGTGATATTCTTCATTTGAATGAAGAAGGAATCTGTTCGTGCAGTCGCATTCACCTCTGGAAATGTCATTTTCCCAACTCACCTTCCTTTTTGCTCGCATTTGTCACATCCGTAACTACCGGAAAATGTTTTGACACTTTTAAGAAAGGCACGGGCAAGGGAATCACATATGATAGAATGAATGTTTAGATTGAAATGCTTTGTATCAATAAAGAAGCCATTTTGTTTCTAGTCATTGTATTCATCAATAAATCTTTGTAAATAAGCATTCAAATTGTCTGGTTTTTTATTACCTGAAAATAGTGCAATTATGAAGGGATCTCTATCAGACACATTAACGAAGCTTCCTAAAATTGGCCAAAATTGTTGACTTGTATTCTTAAATAATGGTAAGCCATCAATATTTATTTGCAGCTCAAAAGAAAAATTCTCTGGAAGAATCTCACAGTAATTTGTTATAACTTTGTGAATACTGTTCAATATACCAAAAATGATAATGCTCACCACCACAGGTTTTAACAATTTCATAATGCTTCTGCGTTTTCATCAAGGTGCGCGGGTCTTTAGGTTATGATGGAACGAGTGGTCTCACAATATTCAATAAAACATCCAAAGCTCCGTGTGTTTTGAAATGTTACAGTCCATTCCGTTAACTTTTCCTGAAAATCAATTGCATTGCCTATGACATCAACATCAACATCTGAAGATGATGATGATGATTCGCTACAATAATTCATAAGCGACTCTTCATCTGAATCATTTCCGCTAGATCTTGAACTGTTCGGCTCACATTGTAGTTGCATTGATGATGTTGCTGATGCATTATTAACAACCATGGGCGCTAAAGAATTTTGGTACAATACTTCGTTTTCGACTGTCTCGTTAGAAAATTCGGCTTCATTACTTGCTTGCAATTCTAGGATATGCTGAGACAAATTTCGCTGTATTGGGACAAGTAAGATTTTCCTCCTCTTGTCCTATGTAATGAAATCTGACATGACATTAATGCTTCATTTCATACACCACACTGTTTTTTTGAATGACTGTTTATACAAGTCCCAAAGAAGTTTAAGTATTTTGTTAATCTGTCTAATAATTACAACTTTACTTATTAAATGCCATTTAGATAATATTCCTAAATGAAGTTTTGTATGACCTTGAAATACATAAACACATTCATTTTCATGTCTTAGTGATCGAAATACACCTAGCATAAATTATATTCATAAATACACCTAGAATGAATTATATTCTCCAGACAGAATTATATAAAACACGTTCTACACATATTGAAAGAAAAACTACTACAAATGTCAATTTAATCTGTAATGCAGTAAATTGCATGAACAATACTCACAGATTACTATTGTGTACTTCATGTTATTTTTAAAATTAATAAAAGACTTATTTTTGAATTTATTAATTTAATTTTTAATATTATTTACTTTTTTATATTTTGAACTAGAATAATAATGCAGATTTTTAAAAATGTTTAACAATTGTAATAATTAAAAAAAAACTTTTTAATAAATATCCAGATTTTAGACAGTGTTGGTTTATAGGATTAATAATTAATCCAATTAATGTTCTTCTTAACAGTTATGATCTTCCCAGGAAATATGGTAATTCTATACCATGTATATTCTGCATGTGATTTATGACTTAGCAGGGAGTGATTAATGTCAATTTCATTAAATATTTCAACATCTTTTTGATGTGCATTTAATTAATCTACAAGTTTTAGGTTTTGTGACTAAGTATATTTAAATATAAATTAGTAAGAATACATTTTATCTCCATCACTTAAATTTATTTCTGGATTAACACGATAGCCTACTGTTGACGACTTCACAATTCCAGCAAAATTATGTGAATCTAAATAGAATACTAGAATAGAATACAATCTCATACTAGAAAGAACGGCATGGCAAATTTTTTTTTATAATAATATGTCCCCGAATAAACTAATTTACTTACATGATTTCTTCTATCTTCTGAAGTTGTGTATACGTGCACACTGACATGACCTGTTGAATGCTGAACGCGGGAAATCCAGCGATGTTGGATGAAAGATAAGGTCATAGGTCATTACAATCCCAGCACATGCTGAGTAGTTATAGTTTAAAATAGATATGGAATGTAAAATTCAGAAAAATGGAAACAATGCACTTACTTCGAAATTTAAAGAAAAAGAATGAAAAAAATGAATTAATTGTAACAGAAACACATGTCTACTAAAACTAGGAATACATATAGTAATTATTAAAAACTCATTTTAAACATCATTGAACTTAAATATAATTAAATTAAAACTTTCCACATAAAGAAAAACATTATCTTCAATTATAGTTTTTTAATCAATTTAGAACAGAAGATATTTTATGTTTTAATTGTACAACGTTGGACCATCGTTGTACCAACGTTGGAAAAGCATATAGATGATATCTGGTACATGATAGCTGGAATCTCAACAATATTACTATTTAGACCTAAAGTATAGCGTTGTTATTACATGTTATTTATATAAAACAAACAAATAATGTATTAACCATTGACAACATCGGTATCATTTCAAGAACAAAAGATAAAATGTACCCATCGTTGGCCCAACGTCGGGTCAACATAAAATCGACTGTGGAAAAAAAATTATTATCAATAAAATAAGCAGACAATATGAGTAGTTTACCCAGTGTTGCACCAGTGTAACGGAACAAGCTGGGATAAAAAAAATTCTAAAATTTTTCGTAATAAATAAAACATTTTAAAACTAAACCGAATAACTTTGGTAATTATTAATTGACACACAGATTTAGATAGCACTTCCTACATATAAATTATTTTGAACCTGATAAATATCTTTATGTCTGGATCTTTTTCTCGATGTAACAGCCTTAAAACCTTCTATTTGTCGACTCTCTACACAACCACTCCCATATGCTGCAGCAAAACCAAGCTCGAGATCTTTTTAAACGCTGCTTTTTCCAGAAAAAAAGAAATGAGACGATATGGATATCTGATAGATAAACATGACATAACTTACAATGTCATCAAACTGAAAATCAAATGTAAGATTTTCTGATTGACAACATATTTTAAATATTGTTTGTTTGAATGGTGTTAACGCAATTTTCAGTAGGTTTTTTCAGCTATATAATGACATCCAGATTATGTAGGAACAATTATATCTATGTCAAGGCGTCGAGCTTTTACTGTGAAACGAAGACGAGGTAGCTAGTGAAAACTCCTAAAATTCGGTAGGAAAATGGCAACCTAAATCAACTAAGATTGGAATTGATTACACCCGCCTACAATGAGACTCGAACCCGCTAGCTCAGTGTTAACAGGCACGTGATTGAAAGTAGACGACTAGCTGCCTTAACTACTAAACTACCAAGGCCCATAAACCAACTGATATCATTGAATGAGATATTTACTGTCGCAAGGATATTGGGAACAAATATTCTTATTATCCATGTCTTGTCAATAAAGATTGATGTCAAACCCACACTACCAGCAGTAAGTTTCGATACCGCAGACTCAGTGTTGACGGACCACGTGATCAATATTCGACTACCTAATCCACTTGGCCACCGAGGCCCCTAGACAAATATGTTGCATGTCTCTCGGAGTCGACAAACAGGGATCACTATCCAAGAATTTATTATTTTGAAAGGTTCTGACTTCTTTCAACCTTGGTATATATAACCATATATTGAAAGCTTTACAAAAAACACCAGATTAGTCACCGTAAAAATTGCAACCGTACGGTCTTATAATAAATAATTGATTTTCTAATTGAAAGGTTGATGGACAGTTATTTTTATATCTGAAAAATTTGACAAAGGGATTTCTAGATTCTAGATATGGATTTTGAAATATTCACAATCTGTTAGGGAAGAAGAAAACATTTCAATTGTTCCCCTCCGATATGATCCTGAAAGCATAGAAGAGGTGACATTAGAAACGGGCGATGCATGTGACAGATTTAATGGTTTTCATTGATATTGAAATAAATGATCATGCATTTAATTTGACATTTCTAACTTACATATAACTTCTGCACAACACAAACAACAACTTACTCAAACGGATATATATTACAAATAACAATTTATTGTACATACATTATTCGACGGGAAATAATAAATTACATTTTTCACTAAAATTTTTTTATTGCTTTATATATTGTCATTTAAGTAACATTCATGAACTTAAGTTTTGGGGTTCACAATATCCGGTTTTATATGTCTTGTTTTCAACAAGTGTGTTTTAAATAATTGAATAATTTTCTTCTGATTTGTTAATATGTCGTTGTTATCCCGTAACAAAATTTCTTTTTGATGTCAGGTAAGTCAGGCTGAAATACGCTTCCCAACCATTAGTGAGTGACTTCATGTTTTTAATAATAAGTCGTTAACTATATTGAGGTGACGTGATGTTGTTTGAATTCATTTATATTAAATAATGTTTATATAACTTCAAGAGGATGACGAATATTACGGAAAACATTAATTTAATAGTATTTATCAATAGCTATATATTCTATGTTTAAATATTATACTGTAAGAAGAAAAGTTCATCATTACTTTTTACATCAGAGTTGTAATTAAATTTTTTTCTAGTAGGCTTAGTTCCAACGAATATCATAGACTGATACGAACAAATAAGAGACTTAAAAGTAGTTTATGATGATTCGAAATAAATTGTATTTTTGTTGATTTGAAGTTGATTTAATGTAAGATGATTTGTTTTCAATAAGACTATGCAATTTTAAAATGTGTAAGATTTATTTATTCACTTAAGCATGTTGTTTAGACGTTATAGTAGGTAACACTTAAATAAAACATTCTCTTTCGATATATGTTCAACAGACCAGAGAATACAGAATTTTTGTAAAAGCACGAAAATCACAGTGATTCAATTTCTAATATAGTAATAAATATTTCTTTATTTAAAAGAATTGAAAAAATATATTTCTGCATTTTCATGCAAGGTATCTTTCTAATTCAGAACAAATATGAGAACATTAAAAAAAGGGTTTTGAAATAATTGCATTGTTGTTGTCTGCTTAAAAAATAGCTTAACAAGACATTGCTAGGGTTCTGCAAAATTCAGAATGTTTTTAATTTATCAGCAGGAATCATATAATGCGATAATCAAAATTAGCAATCATACAAAAGATATATTTGCGTTCGTACATATCGGAGCATACAATCAGTGTCATATATAAACCATTATGAAATATAAAAAGAATTTTTTATTTAGGTTATTCAAAAAGTGTATTTAATGCACTGGTGTTTTTCATTTTAAAACTTATTTCGTAATAAAGTCATATTGAATTTGTTCATATATGCATTCAATCAATATCATCACGTTTGGTTACTAATATAGTTAACAAGCTTTGGGCTAATTTTCAACAAGTACTTGAGGAAAAGATTGAGGCAAAAATTACTGTAGTAAAAAGTGAACTGATGGAAAGAATTGATGCACTTTCTATTGAAAATGAAAGTTTGAAGCAACAGGTAGAATTTGCAAAGCAACAAATATGTAAAACAAGAACTGAAGTTAACAGCAACTCAAGAATGACTATGGATGCTATCACAAAGAGCAATTATAATGAACAATATTCAAGGAAAAATAACATAAAAGTATTGAACCTGAAATGGAAAGAGAAGCAAAATTTAAGAGAAGATTTTATTGAACTAGTCAAAAAAGATTTAAAAGTTGTACTTGAACCTAGAGATGTTGTTGCCATACATCGCTTACCATCTACCAGACCAGGAGAAAAACCTTGTATAGTGCGTTTATTCAACAGTGATGTCAAAAGAATGATTATGAGAGAAAAGAAACACTTGAAAAACAATGTAATAGTAATCGATGACATCACACAACAAAACTATGAACTAATGAAACGCTTAAGAAATTCACAAAGATTCTAATCAGTGTGGTTTTTTAACTGTCATATATATGGAAGGACTGAAAATGGTTTACAGCTGAAATTTGACTTGTTCGATGATATTGACTTGAAAATAAGGCAAGCCAAGTAAGTCCCAACCATCAACATCAAGTACTGTAAGTTGTTTATACATCTGACAACATATTTACAATGTTTAGAACTTAATGCTAACTCATTGAAACAAATATGTAATTTATTTATACCCTTCTTTTTCTTTTCTTAATATTAGATTTGCTCATTTATATTTTCTGTCTTTCAAATGATTAGACCAATATTCGATATATATATAAATATTTACATGAATATTCTCGAAGTTATATATAATTTATAACAATCTAAATTTTCTGTCTTTTATTTGCTTTTACATTATTAACAACTACTTATTTGATACTAAGTAACCTTAAAATATAAGAAGTGTATTAGCATCCGTGGTTGTCTCCCATCACCAATTTTGTCAATGTCAATTTATATGGCAAAATCCAAAAACATAAACTTCGGAGAGCTCCATTAACTGCTGCGAAAGCTGATGAACAGGAAATCTTTAAATTCACAAAATCTACCCCAAATTTAGTCTGACAATTTGTTTTTATTTTGTTCCTTTATTTCTTTCTACTCTGACATTCTTCTGTTACAATGCAGTGCATTATTTAAAAGTTTGTTGCCATGTCCATTTCCTCTTTAACCGCTTTACTTTTTGCCATCCTGCTTATACATGCACGTATTACATGTGTATATATATATGTATATAACCTTTTCTTATGATTATATGTATACTTGTGTTATTTGAATTTTCATCAACAGGAAAACATATACCATAGGTCTGTTTGTTTCCATGTTTACCATGATACTTATTTGTTGTACATGTATTGTTTTATTATATAACCCGCCATGTGTGCTTTGAAAATATTAACAGTTAATTGTCAAGGTTTAAGTGACCATGCAAAAAGGAAAGATGTTTTTAACTTTTTAAGAGCCAAAAATTATAATATATATTGCCTTCAAGACACTCATTTTACACCAGAAAATGAAAAATATATAAGAGCAATGTGGGGCTATGAATGCTTTTTTTCCTCCTATAGCTCTAACTCGAGAGGTGTATCTATTATGTTTAATAATAATTTTGAATTTAAAGTGCTTAAGGAAAAGAGAGATGTAAATGGAAACTACTTAGCTTTGGATTTAATTATTGACACTCTTAGAGTTACACTTGTCTCTTTATATGGCCCAAATACAGATTCTCCAAACTTTTTTGAGCAGATTATGGCAGTTATTGATCATTTTGAAAATGAGAGTTATATACTTTGTGGAGATTTTAACCTAGTTCTTAACCCAGAGATAGATTATTGTAATTATTTACATATAAATAATCCTAAAGCAAGAGATAAAATGTTAGAAATTATTGAAGAAAGGTGTCTTAATGATCCATTTCGTGAACTCTACCCGGACTTACAGAGATTTACCTGGCGTAAAAGAACCCCTTTTAAACAAGCAAGACTAGATTTTTTCCTATTTTCTGACAACATGCTAACAAATCTAAATAATTGTAAAGTAGAACCTAGTTATCGCTCAGATCACTCAATGGTTGTTTTAGATTTACATTTTAATTCTTTTATACGAGGAAAAGGACTGTGGAAATTCAACAATTCTCTACTCTATGATCTAGAATATTCTAATATGGTCAACAACAAAATTTTAGATATAAAAAAACAGTATGCTGCCCTGGTATATAATCTAGATAAATTAGAGGAGATTGATGATGATAAAATACATTTTAGAATAAACATACAATTATTCCTCGAAACTTTGTTAATGGAAATAAGAGGCATATCTATATCATATTCAAGCTACAAAAAAAGAGAAATGGTGAAAAGAGAGAATGAACTTAAAAAGGAAATATCAGATTTAGAGGGAAAAGTGGATGAAGGTTCTTTACAATATTTAGAAAATAAAAAAAAAGAATTGGAAAATTATAGAAGGAATAAATTAAAAGGCAAAATGATAAGAGCAAGAATACAGTGGATAGAGGAGGGGGAAAAACCTACTAATTATTTTTGTGGTCTAGAGTCAAAGAATTTTACTAGTAAAATAATTCCAAAAGTTGAAAAAGAAAATGGTGTTATAGTTACAAAGCAAAATGAAATATTAATGGAGGTCAAAACATTTTATCAAAATCTATATAAAAGTAGAGATCTAGAAAGAGGATGTGAATTACAGGACATTGAAAAAGGATTGAAAAATATGCAACTTAGAAAACTTACTTTAGATGAACAAAATAGTTTGGAAGGAAAAATTACCATTAAGGAAACAAGTGAAACCCTATTTAAAATGAAAAACAATAAATCCCCTGGGTCCGATGGATTTACATCAGAGTTTTTTAAGTTTTTCTGGAAAGACCTCAGGTTTTTTGTAACTGAATCTCTTAACTACGGGGCAGGAAAAGGGGAATTATCAGTAACTCAAAAACAAGGAATTATAACTTGTATTCCAAAAGGCAATAAACCTAGACACTTTCTTAATAATTGGAGACCTATTTCTCTTCTTAATACTGTTTACAAGATTGGTTCAGGAGTAATAGCAGGTAGATTTAAAAGTATTTTGGATAGGATTATTGATACAGACCAGACAGGATTTATAAGTGGGAGGTATATTGGGGAAAACCTACGACTCATATATGACATTATGCAATACACAGAAGAAAATGAGATCCCTGGCCTTTTATTACTTATTGATTTTGAAAAAGCATTTGATTCTATTTCTTGGGAGTTCCTTATAAATGTTTTGAAATTTTTTAATTTTGGTGAGTCAATAATAAACTGGGTTAAAGCTTTTTATCATAATATAAACTCTGCTGTTATTCAGGGTGGGAATCTGTCAGAATTTTTCAAAATAGGACGTGGGTGTCGGCAGGGGGATCCTCTATCTCCGTATCTTTTTATTCTTTGTGCAGAAATTTTAGCTGTCAAAATCAGGAACAATAAAAAAATTGCTGGGATATCTGTTACTAAAATAGAACATAAGCTTTCACTATTTGCTGACGATACATCCCTCATTTTAGATGGCACTAAAGAATCATTAAATGAGACATTAAAAGAATTGGATTGGTTCGCTGAAATATCAGGTCTAAACATAAACTTCTCTAAAACACAGGTCATTTGGATTGGCAGTAAAAAATACAGTGAAGAAGTACTCAGTTCAAACAGGAACCTTGCATGGGGGGAAACTTCTTTTAAATTATTAGGTATTACTTTTGACGTAGATTTAGATAAAATAAATAATATAAATTATAACGAGAAAATCTTGCAGATTAAAAATGTAATTAAGCAATGGTCCAAACGAAATCTTACTGTAATAGGCAGAATAACAGTGGTGAAATCACTCATCCTACCAATACTTAACAATTTGATTATTTCATTACCAAATCCAAGTGATGAGATTATTAAACAGGTAAATGATCTTCTGTATTCATTTATTTGGGCTACACCAGTTCACAAAGTTAAAAAAGAAGTATTACAAAAGGGATATGAAGAGGGTGGACTTAAAATGATTAATTTATATTCTTTTATCCTTGCGCTAAAAAGTACTTGGATAAGACGAATATTTCAAACTAACAGTAAATGGCAAAATATATTTCTATCTAGTATTAAAAGTACACAATTCTTCAGCTGTGGAATGAACTACATAAAACAGTTGCAAATGAAAATTAAAAATAAATTTTGGCAAGATGTTCTTAAATCATGGGAAATAATAATTGAAAAAGAACAAAATAATACATGGGAAAATTTTCTCTCAAGTCCAATTTGGATGAATGAGAAAGTTCAAATAGGGAACAAGCCACTTTTTTTACAAAGACTGGTGTAGCACAGGAATCAGACATATAAATGATTTAATGAATACAGATGGATCTTTTTACTCTTTGGAAGAGATTCAACAAAAGTTTCAAATAGATATAAATGTAATGAAGTATAATAGTATAATTGCAGCTCTTACACAAGCAGCAAAAATGTTTACAAAAGGAAATCATAAATTGAACACTCCATTTATCCCGTCAAATATTCAAGTGTTTTTTAAAAACAAAAAAGGTTCTAAAGATATGTACTTAGTTCTCAACAGAAATTTTGAGTATTCCAAATGGAAAAATTAAATGGTGTGACATCTTAAATATGAATGAACAAAACTGGAATAAATTTTTCAAGTTACCTTTTATGGTCACCAAGAACACAAAATTACAGTGGCTACAGTATAGAATCAATCACAGAATAATTGCAACAAATAAATTCCTTTGTAAAATAAAAATAACTAATGATTCAAGCTGTACTTTTTGCAAAACTAATATTGAAACTATCGAACACTTATTTTGGGAGTGTGAAAATGTACAATCATTTATTACAGATACTGAAAATTGGTTTCTCTCGAATGGTATAAGTATATCATTCAGCTGCCAAAACTTTCTGTTTGGTAATATAAATAATATTTATTATGGAAATGCTGAAAATATTATACTGCTCAATATAAAACAGTACATATATAATACTAGATGTAATAAAGGTACATTAAGTCTGCAATCATTAAAAGAAAAACTCAAAAACATGTACTTAATTGAAAAGATGATGTTTGTCAAAAACAAAAATATCACTCTCTTCAACAAACTATGGAATATATTTCATATTTTACTCAATTAAACTTCATTATGTATACATATATGATGATTGATGAATGAACAAATTGTATTTATTATTGATAACCTTTTTATATTTTTGTATATTTATGTAAGCAGGAATGGCAAAACTTCACTTCAAAGAATAAGACTACTTCCGATTGTTCCATTTCTCCTAAAATTACTCTTTTTTTAAACCCTATTAAAAAAAATTCAACAACTGTATTTTTTTTTTTTTGAAAGATACTACACATGTATAACATTTACTAGTATAATTTATAATTGCATGTAGATACAACTGTGATATCAATATGTGAATTCATTTATGTGTTGTTGAGAAGCAAAAAAATAAAGTTAAAAAAAAAAAATATCATCACGTTTAATATTCATTTAAAACACTATTAAGGAGGTAGGCCAAAACATGAACATCATAGAAATTTTAATTGTTTAATCTATCTTAAAGAAAGAATTTGAGCAAAAAAACAAAATTGGAAATCATTTGAACAGTTTAAAAATTTATGGTCATTTTAAGCTATTAAAAATTGACCGTTTTCAATTTTTTTGTACAAATTTTGCTAATAGGTGGGGTCAAATTAATTTTTGCAACATAGAAGAAGTATTATAATTTTTTTCTTGTTCTTGTACTAAACTTATGTTTTGTAACTCATGCATAAATATAAATATTCAAAAGAGATTTACAAAATCAAAACCTGTAAAATTACTCAATGAAACTTCACATTTAAATTGCAACAAAATTAATGACAATGTCTGAAAATCTCTTAACATTGCCAGTTAACGAAGATTTGTCCAAAAATAAAACCATAAATATGCTCATGATTCTACAATTTAACAAATAATGTACAACTGTAATGATGCCACCACAAATCTACTAAGTAAATACTATTTCAGATTTTAATTAAAGCCAAGATTGGCAAACTTGATTAAATGTTGCTTTAGAAAAAAAGGTGGGCAACATAGAATACATACAGATATCCGGTCATCAGTCATATGAAGACTTATTTTGTCATCCATGAGTTCAAACCTATAAAGTCAAACTTATGGAGAAATAAATAATGGATAAAGTATCTGATTGACAACATATCTGTAAAGTTTTAGTGGTCGTGTTTTGTCAATACACTATTAATATTCCAATAGGCGCTAAGTGAGCACTATTGCTTGCCCATTCGTTCCACCATTCATATAAAGCGGACTTATATCAATCATTTTCAGATAAAAACGCTCGCAAATTTTGCCAGTCATTTAGTCTTATATTTTGTTACATTGATGATGTCTTATCACGTCATGTACTTGTATAAAAATCTCGAGTGAAGTTTAACTGTAAGTTTGTTGTAGAGTTTGTGTAGTATGTACTTTACTGAACTTTATGTATGTATCAAATGTAATTTTTTCGGGATAAACTTATATGCCAAGATTACAAGAAAAAAGACCGTGCCTTAAAAAAGTTTTATTGTAGATACTATTTTCTTGTCGAAACATATCTATTTGAAAATATGGTTGCAGATAGTGTTCCAAAATTTTTAATTCACTATACAGTGAGTGTGCTACAATGATTGTTGGGTACACTTATAACTGACAGTGGCATATGATACACATCCATTTTAATCACCAAAACAACTCTCATACTACATTAATAGAACGGGAGATTGTGGCATGTCACAAAACACGGTTTCACTCACCATTTCTTTTGAAATGCCTGTACCAAATAAAAGTAAAGACATATCTATATTTGTGGTTGTTTGTTCTGGAGTTTGTCGGTTTTGCGGGCTTGATTTGTGGATTGACTTTTGACAGTTTCCTTGGTGTTCGGAATTTTCCTATTACCTTCATTTATCGCTGATTGACTGACAACGACCAGTAGGTTTGTTGAACAGGCAGAAACTTGTTACTTCTTCGGAGTCTCCGAGTTCACTCTCATGTTCGAGTCACTGGCTTTTATAGTTATAGGGTTGTTGTTGTGTGTCACAGATCTTTGTATTAGAGTTTTAAGTGTCACGTTAAATTCCGTCGCTTATTTCTTTAAAATTAAAATGATTGCTCCTTTTAAAATTAAAAGGCAATATAAGGTTACTGTTAAATGAGAACAAACGACTTAAAGTTCGATTTCCAAAATTAATAAGTTGTAGCTTAACCATGATAAGGCGACTTCCTTGCTCTAGTCGCCCTCAAACTGTAGCCCTATTTACTTATTCAGAACTGTTTTTGCAATGATGTGGAATGGCAGAAGAACAAAGACACTTAAAGTAAATAAATGTTTGCAATTAATTAAAACACCAATTAGGCAGAAATACTTTAGAAAATTTTCCACTGTACTTTTCTTGAATAAGACAGGAACAATTACAGTTGGAATGAACAAGACTAATCCACGGACGGTTTTAGTAACAAAAAAGAATTAATATATTATTAAATTACCATATATACTAATATTTCAAGATCTCTAAATTAGTATTTTTATGTAGAAAATTTATTGCACTTACCTACAATGTAACGATAATATAAATAATACTAATACTATTTAAAATATTCCTAAATAATGATGTTTTTTATTAGAGGTCTAACTAGTTAAATAACATTTTCGTTCATTAATGTATATGTTTATACAGGAAACGTTTATTATTTACGTTATATTTCGTCATATAACACTGCTAAATTATAAAATATTATTTTTAGCCCAACAGAACTTCTTTGACTACCATTATGTGCATTTCTGTTTTGATCTCACCCTTCCGGAACCATGATAATTCTTCTGTATTCCGAAAGGTTCATGCTTTTTGGTTTGTTGTATGTTGTGAGTGTTTGTTTTAGAATCTTAAGATTTTGATATTTCCAAAAATATATAAGCAAATGTCTTAAAAAATATGCTGCGTGTTTATTTTGTACAGACTTTCAGTATCCGGCTAGAGAACGTTTTAACCTTATTATTTCTGTTCCTGGTATGTACCCTTCTTGTTTCTTTTGTTTTTATATTTTTTGGTTTTATCCTTAATGATTGTTGGTTGTTCTGACAATGACTGTTAGTTTTCCTGACAAAAATTTAGGGGTTATCCCTACCAACTTTCTTTAAGAATAATTACGTGGGCAAAAAGTTATATTATTATTTATATGAATACAAATTTGCATTTAAAAGGAAAATCCTTTTAAAAAAATTTTCAACGCCTCTTTCAGTTAGTTTTCAGCTTTCTCGGCGTCCAGTTTTATTGGAGAGAAAGCCTGGGTATCCTGAGAAAACATCCAACCTCGTTAGAAAAACTGTCAGCCCTTGTCAATGCAGATTAGAGTCGCGCACACCCTACCCTCAGTGAAACTTGATACAGCAACCTCTGTGGTTAATTGTAAATGGACTACCTGATCCACTCGTGTCCTAGACAAATTTAACTATGTGACATGTCTCTCTGAGTCGACAAACTAGGATCACTATCCGGTGACTAGTCTGCATAACATATTTTATATTTAACTGCTAAAATATTTTATTATTTTGATAGATTCTGACTCCTTTTCAACTATGGCAGATACAAGTATATATTGAAAGCTATTGATAAGACTAAATTAAAATCTGAGACATCGAAAGGGGGATGCTTGTGAACAATTTAAGGGTTTTCATTGAAATTGGAATGCAGGGTGATGGATTTAGTTTTGATCTTTCTAACTAACATATATCTTCTACCAAAACAACAACTTATTCAAAACGGATATAGTATTATAAAGACCCTAATTTATTTATTGATTTTAAATGCGTTATTGTTAGGATGTAAAATGAAAAATTAAATAACTTTTCAGTAAGAAATATTTTACTGTATGTTTTGGCGTTATATTATTTTTTATTTAAGTAAGATTCATAATTTTTGGTTTTCAATATCTTGTTTTCTTTGTCGGTTGTCAGTAGGTTTTATGAAGGGATCGATTATTTGTAAGTTATCTCGGAATCGTAGCAAAATCTCTGTTTGATGTCATGTAGCCTAAGATTCAAAACACATCCAAATCATTAGTAAGTGACTTCTATTTTGATTAATTGGTCGTTAAATATTTTTATATAACGCGATTTCATTTAAATTCATTGATATTTAAGAATGTTTTACATAACTTTCAATAGCTTGACGAATATTACGAAAGACATTAATTTAATATTATGCATCAATAGCCGTATATTTTATGTTTAAATATTATAATGCAAGAAGAGTCGTAAATAATTATATTTGAAATTATTATTATTTAAATTTTTCTTTTTGTTGTTAAAACGAATATTCAAGACTTCAACGTGCAAAGAAGAAAGCGGAATAATATTCAGTTAGAGTGAAAAGTAGTTTTAAGATGGTCCGAAACAAAGTATTAAGCGTTTTGTTTTGCATTTTTGTGTATTGGAAGTTGATTTCAGGTAAGAGAATTTGTTTAAAACAAAAATCAGCAATTTAAAAAAGTGCAAAATTTAATTATTCATAAAATCATGTTGTTTATATATAATAATAGGTAATAGATACTGATTACATAAAACATTCATATATTAAAAACTGACAAGAGATTCGCAATGTTTGCATAAGAACGAAATCTAAGTGATTAATTCTCTAGTAATAAATTTTCCCCTTTTTAAATCAATAGGAACAAAGCATGCAATAAATTTCTGTTTTTTCAAGCAAAGTACGGTTCTTATCTGGAACAAATGCGAAAGCATTCCGAAATGTGCTATGAAACATTACATTGTTGTTGTCTTCTTGAAAAATAGCTTAACAAGTCATTGCTAGGGTTCTGCAAAATTGGATTAATTTATTTAGCATGAATCGAATAAAGCAACCATGAAAGTTGACAATCATCAAAATATATAGATTGTGAATTGTATCAAGCCAACTAGTGATCTAGCATGCCTTATGAAATATATAATTCATATTTGATTTTGGTTTTTTACAAAAGGGTCTTATCTTATGTTATACGCTGGTAATTTTTGCATTGTTTAATCTAATTTCGTAATAAAAACATATTGAACTTTTTCATATATAGATTGTCAATCAATATCAGCACTTTTTTCAATAATCACATAGTATATAATTAAGGAGGTAGAGAAAAAGTATAAAAACATTATGGAGATATAAGTGGGTTAATTTGTTAACTTAATGAATAATTCATCAGAACAAATGAAATCGGTTCAACAGTTGAAAAGTTATTACCATTTTAAGGGATCGAAATTTAACCGTTTTCTGTTTTTTTGCAAAAATTACAAAATTTTACCAATGTTCACTCTCATTTTCATGTCACTTGCTTTTATTTGTGTGTATTGTGTCGTTATAACTTTGATGTTGTGTATCCTGTTGCTTTATGCTAGTGCTTTGAGTGCCATTTTGATATTTCGTCGCTTCTTTGTTTAAAATGACTGACCTTTGTAAAATTGAAAGTCAATACAGGGCAATTTTAAGTTTGCTTTTGAAAATTAAATCGAAGTGGGACCATGATAAGGCGACTTTCTAGTTCTAATTATCCTCCAGAGTGAACCTTGATTACTTAATTCAGAGTCGTTAAAGCACTTGGATTAGGAATAAAATATGTACATTGCACGTTTTATTGTTTTTAACTTTTCAACTTTATACATAACTTAAACTTTGTACAATTGTACATAGAAACAGGTCTACACTAATCGCTAACAACCGATATTTTACTCAGCCTTGGGATATTTTCTTTTGTGCTGCCTTAAAACATGAAAAGTGTTTAGAAATGTGTAATTGTACATTTAAATACTTAGACTAGCAATATATGTATTAACTGTAATGCAGGTGAACACCTCGAGCGATAAACTGAAGTCGTTGTGATTGACTTTCGACGCGCACTACTGCGTTTTTACATATTATTAGATTTATAAATAATGTCTTATAATATTTTACACATATCTTTGATACAGTGTCTTCTATTACATGTATTAGTTAAATATTAAGATATTTTCATAACTTAACATGTACGTCTAATTAGTTTTTCAAAGAATGTAGGTTATTATCACACACAATATAAAATGTTTCCATATATGTCCGGTATGTTTACTCTCTTGTGTTCTCAAAACCTTCGAGAAGATTATTTTATCTCGCTTACAGTCTCTCGTATTAACTATTCCAAATCAACTTCAGCAAAGTTTTCAGAGGGGCCTAGGTTGTCTGACAGCATCCTTCATTGTTCATGAAACAATATATCATAATGTTGAATTAAATAGTATTGTATATACAGCTTTCCTAGATAGTAGAAAAGCCTTTGACACAGTGTGGCGCAAAGCCTTAATGTATAAATTATTTAATCTAAATGTTAAAGGTAGAGCTTGGAGTTTAATTAATGATATGTATATAGACACAGAAAGCGCAATTGTTTTGAATCAATGTCAATCAGAATACTTTACAGTGTCGGAAGGTGTAAGACAGGGAGGAGTTTTATCTGGTTTATTGTATACAGTTTTTATAAACGATCTACTTACTGAGTTAGAAAAGTGTAATAGTAAAATGGGTATAAATAATTTAACTTGTTGTGCACCTTGCCTTGCTGATGACATTGCATGCCTAGCTACCTCTCCGGCAAAACTTCAGCAGATGTTAGATATTTGTTCAAACTATGCAAATAAATGGCGCTTCGAGTTTAACGGACTTAAATCATGTGTTATGTGTTTTTCGAAGAAATATATCCGTCCAAACTATGAATGGAAAGTTTGCAACCAAATAATTCCTGTCACAGAAAACTACAAACATCTTGGAATCGAGATTAATAGTAACTTTAGATCTTATGATAGAACTATAAACGCATGTCGAAAAGGTAGAAACACATATTTTGCAGTTGCTAATATACGAAATGAAAACGTCAATCCGTTGTCAATCATCAAATTATACCGAACCGTTGTTTTACCTACCTGCCTATACGGATGTGAAATGTGGTGTAATTTGCGTAGTCAAGATATCGCTGTTCTTAATCGTTTCCAGCATATGATCGTGAAGAACGCACAAAGATTACCGATAAGATCTAGATCGGATATGTGCGAAAGTATGGTAGGACTTACTCCAATAACATGTGAAATCGAAAAACGTAAACTTTTGCTATTTGGAAAACTGTGCAGCCTAGATTGTAACATTTTACCAAAGAAAGTTTTTCTTTTTCGGTTATACACATATTTGCTTGATACCGGTAACATACCGTATAACTGGTAATTTTTTTGTAATTTAATTTTTGCGTTATTTCGCGGTTGACACTCGACCGCAAAATTTAAAATCGCATAAAAAAGTATGAATTATTCCTATCCGTAAATAAAGTTTCACAAACTTGTGTCGATCGATATTTTGTTACCCTTCGGGATATTAATTACATTAATGATCTCGGTGGTAAATAAAAATCATCGAAGCGATGTGAATAGTTTTCTCGTTTTCGGAGTTTAATGAAATATTCACTATAAAAACACTAATAATTTTTTCCTTTATTGTTATTGTCCATCAGATAGATACAAAATAAAGGATGGTTTTACAAGAAACAAAAAGACCAACAAATTTTCCTTTATTGTTATTGTCTACCGGTATAAAACAAAGGATGTTTATACAAGAAACTGTGATTAATCCGTTATTTAACAGTTATTATTACCTGTAAATATCGATTTCCAATTAAAATCCTACCTGTGTTTAAACTGTGTTGACAGAAGCTTGTCATACTCAATATGATTTTCTTTTAGCGTGGAACATAATTCATAGCCCAAATCACTGGGCTAACCAGGATACACAACAGAAATAAAAACTAGACAATTTGATGTAAAACCGCAAAAATAAAAATCAGCTAAAATAAAATATCAGAATTTCAATCCCAATCCGCAAAAATTTCACACCGCAAAAATTACCGGTTATACGGTACGTCATATGGGATTTATACCTGATCTGTTTAATATCTTACAAAAATACAGACTATTTGACACTGCTATTAATTATGTCAATTCTGGACAGTTTCCCGGAAAAAAGGAATGGAAACAGCTAGTCAAAACAGCTATTTACATACCGCAGCAGGAGAACTGGACTTCTCGTGTGAATGCTGACCAAGATTTCACAAGGTTCTATTTTATTCATAATTCAATTAACATTGCATCATGGGTATGGAAATATCCTTGCTCAGCAATCGATCTACAAAGAGCGTTCCAAATAGCTAAACGTTGGACTACAACTCCCGAAGAAAATATGAAAACTTGTCTTATATGTGGAAACATATTTACCGATGTAATGGTTCATGCAGCATGCGAATGCTCTTGCACAAAACATTTATGCGACGCATTATCCGACTTAATCATTGAAAACTTCAACCTCGATCTTTACGTTGAACTTTCTCGATACAGAAGTGAAACACTCTTCTGTATATACCTTGGAAAAGTGCCGGTAACTGTATTAACGGACTTGGAACTTGACAGCTTCCGCTCACTCTGCTATGCGCATATAATAAAATCGATTGCCTGGTACAAACGATTAACTCAGTGACATGCAATGTCATCAGAGGATTTCGTACCTAAAGGGTTAGAATAAGAACATTTAACTTCTGTTTAAACACTTTGTATTTTTTGTTTGCTTAATTGTTAATTTACTAAATGAATTTTGTTTTTTTTTGTATATTTATAAAATCATGATATAACTGATTGTCTGTAAATATAACAACCTTGTATGTAATATATTGTCATGAAATCTCCTTTATGGAGGAAATAAAGACATGATTGATTGATTGATTGATTGTACGGATGACTTATATTTCATATTAATGAAGGCATGTTTTTACCCTTTTTAAAATTCCTTCAAATAATAATAAGTTATTCTACGCACATCTAAAAATATTATCTTAAATTTCTGAAGTAAAAATTTTTCTGAATGTAAATATAATTCAAAAATCTACTTATTGGAACGAGAAGGAAAGAAAATATATATTTCAAATAAGAGAGATATTTAATATTAAAATACATTAAATCATGACATTCATATTCATCCAGGTTCACGATGGGACAATGTACAATAAATAGCACACAATGGGACAATGTACTAGAAATAGAACACAATGGGACAATGTACTATAAATAGTACATAATGGGACAATGTACTATAAATAGTACACAATGGGACAATGTACTATGAATAGTAAACAATGGGACAATGTACTATAAATAGTACACAATGGGACAATGTACTATAAAAGTACACGATGGGACAACGTACTCTAAATAGTACACGATGGGACAATGTACTATAAATATAACACAATGGGACAATGCAATATAAATAGTACACAATGGGAAAATGTACTCTAAATAGTACACAATGGACAATGTACTATAAATAGTACACAATGGGACAATGTACTATAAATAGTACACAATGGGACAATGTACTCTAAATAGTACACAATGGACAATGTACTATAAATAGTACCAATGGGACAATGTACTCTAAATAGTACACATTGGACAATGTACTATAAATAGTATACAATGGGACAATGTACTATAAATAGTACACAATGGACAATACACTCTAAATAGTACACAATGGACAATGTACTATAAATAGTACACAATGGACAATGTACTGTAAATAGTGCACAATGGGACAATGTACTATAAATAGTACACAATAGGACAATGTACTCTAAATAGTTCACAATGGACAATGTACTATAAATAGTACCAATAGGACAATGTACTCTAAATAGTACACAATGGACAATGTACTATAAATAGTATACAAGGGGACAATGTACTATAAATAGTACACAATGGACAATGAACTCTAAATATTACACAATGGATAATGTACTATAAATAGTACACAATGGGACAATGTATTATAAATAGTACACAATGGACAATGCACTATAAATAGTACACAATGGATAATGTACTATAAATAATACGCAATGGACAATGTACTATAAATAGTACACAATGGACAATGTACTATAAATAATACACTATGGACAATGTACTATGAATAGTAAACAATGGACAATGTACTATAAATAATACACCATGGACAATGTAATATGAATAGTATACAATGGACAATGTTCTATAAATAGTACTCAATGGACAATGTACTATAAATAGTACACAATGGGACAAATGATCAATTAATAGTAAACAAATCAACAATGTGCATTTGTTGTACAACGGACATTCCATCATACAGTTATATTACAAATATTTACCTATACTCAGTGAAGTTGCAACACCATAGCACCACTTAATCGATCAGTCTGGCTAAAAAGAGGAATTAAACACCTCGGGATTTCAAATTTTTGGAACGTTATCTTCCTTTTTCTGCCTTATAGCGAACACCCTTAAGGTTGGCCAAACATCTGTATTTGATGCGAAACCTACATTGATCCAAAATATTTAAAGTCTTGATGTACTGCAAATTCTGAAATTTGTGCGATGATTTTATTTTTGCTAATAATGCGATCGTTCTGTGATCGCAATAATTAAACCTCGATTGCAATTCTACGTTCATTTATCCTTTGACAAAATTACTCAACCTAGCACACATACATAAATCATCGGTAAAGCCCTACCATAGCCATTTAATGTGGATACTGTAATCTTTTTTTACACAACAAAATTGATTTTCTTTGATTTAACCGTTTTAGTACCCACGCTAAACCTCAATATACACACAAATCATGTTATTATTAAAGACACGTGAAAAGTTTTTCTGATCTTCAAAAGGAAAATCATTTTAGAAAATGAAATATGTATTCCGTTTGGTGTAGAGCGATTATTTACGGACGATAAAAATTTAACGAAAAACTGACTATTGCTGAGTAATAATTCGATGTCATTACATTTTTTGCTACATCAACCGATCACAAAAATATGAATTCGCATTTTCGAAGGGGACTGCGAATCGCAATAATAACTGCACACAATAATTTTCAAATTTACAGTATTTGTAGTGTAAAAATATAACGCATTGAATTGTTAACAGTTGGTAGGGGTTTTACTATAGTTAACTAATAACCTCCTCTGCTGTTTTCCAATGTCCTGCAATCCGGTGTAACTTTCAAGAAGCTCTCGTCAATACCCTGTCACGTTGTTTAATGGCCTCATTTTTGATCCTCCTAATTGTAAGTGCTGTTAGTCTGTTTACAATTGAAGCCTCTTTATCTGTGAACATCTCTGTCGTTGTTATCTGAAAACTTCTTGTGCCTTTTGTAAACGCTTGTGTGTATTCTTTACATCTGAACCGCTAAGCCAACTATTAGCATACGCAAATCGCTATATACGATCTTTTCCGTTGCACACAACTTGAAAGGAAAAAGGATGATGGTCTAATTAAACAATTATGCACTGCATCCTTCGTTCACAAAATAATCTCGAAATAAATTTCTTTTCTCTTTTCATCTCTTTTCATCAGTGATTCATCATTTGACAAATGTCTGAAAGCGTCATAAGGCTGTACATAGATGGTAGACTAATATCTTACATGCCCAATTCTGCTTTTTTTTCCTGATAAAGCAAATAATAAACTCATTGAGAGTTGTAAAGCTAAATATTAAACCTATAACTTTGAGATCCCAAACTCCCTTACACTCTACTCTGACAAGTTATGCCGAACTCACCTGATTTAGCTGTATACCATAAAAAGCAGTTCATAATTACATAACTATTTTTCTGCTTGCCTGACTGACAATGTGTCCAAGTTACCAATTACATCTAAACATACCTTCTCTTCTTAAGATTAAAAGAAGTGTTGCAATATTTTGTTGACACTGGCCTGTTCATTGACTGTTGTTTTAATCTTTGCTGCAGTCTGTGAAATCTCTGTATTGTCATCACCGGTCCGGTTATGTAATGATTCAACCAAGTAGTTTCTGGAAGGTTTCTGTATCAGCACATGCCGTGTAACGCCTTCCAAAATGTTGCAAATGTTAACCTCCCTACTGAATATCTACCATCTTTGCCTCTAATAACATGACATCAACCCTTATTCATATTAATTCCATGTAAACATCTTAGACAGTGTCAATATAGCGGCCACTTGAAAAGTTATTACCACATTATTATGCGTTTAAAAAGTATTTCATCTCCCATTAATTACTGCCCATAAGAGAATTCCACTTCCTCCAGAAGGTCGTTTATTTCCATGGATAATAAATCAGAACAAACTTAAGTTTTTCCCGAATGCTTATTATATTTTTACTTGTGCCTTAAGATTCCTTTTATTCAGTTTATTAAGGTCGCGAATGGTTTTCTGCATCATGTTAAAATTTGTAGCGTCCATGTGCTGCTGTCACACCAGTTTATCTAGCTCTTATTAAACCAAAATGTTGTATCTTTGTATTGATTTCTTGATCTTCCTGCAACTTTAGAACTACAAAACTGTGATCCAGTCGAATTTGTAATCCTTTCTGCTATGCGATTGACGTGAACAAGCCAACAACTATGGATGCTGGGAGGGAATTAAAAACATCCCAGGTCTTGTCGTTTAGATAAAGAACACCTGCTTAGATAAAAAGTATGCGTCTTCCCCAGGCAGTCTTTTAGAGTCGACAGGAATAGTAACCTCCTTTCCTACCATATTAATCATACATACCAATTGGTAAACCTCTGGCAACAAATCCGTTACATCACCTGCCACTCTTCGACTTACAGAAACCAAATATACCCTGAATACCGGTTGGAAAAAATATTACCCTAAATACATGTAAATAAATATGAAAAAAAATAATCAAATCTATCAACACAAACCTCTGCAAGTCAGGTACAGTTTGCAACATTGTTTATTACCACAGAATGCAAACAATTTATATAGATTTCATAAGAAATAAAAAGATATAGCATACTTAACAACTTACGACAAACCAAAATGTCTGCAAAATCAGCATAAATCAAACTAAACAAATTTAAATAAGGAATCATTCAGAAATAGCAAAATAATTCACATTTGTAAAACAAATGGACTGGTGTACATTTTAAAATAAATTGCAATACAAACACAAGGATTACACAAAAATATTAGAGTTATATTTAAGTTATCTAATAAATGTCAACTAATTGTTGAAATAGATATTCATGTTTGTTTGCTTGGAATGCGTGTTTTTTCTAGTATTTAATAATTGTAAAATTTTGATTATTATGTTCAGCTATAATTAAAATGTCATAAAATTATTATTAGTATTGCTATTAGTTTTGCGTTTACAGGAATAAACATTAAAAAATTAAGCTTTATAATCCTTGGGGAATAATGAAAACTCACAAGAGCAAATAGCTCAGATTAGGTTAGTTTATTAACGACCGTGATGTAAAAAAAAAGGATTAAAATACGTCATGAACATTTCCGCTTGATTGCAATTATTTATTACTAGAGAAAATTTACCCAATTTATTCAAAATTATAAATATCTACTTTTTAAAGTCGAAATAAAAATTCTAGAAATAAAACATATATTTGTTATTAAAAGATTAGCAATAATCATTTACATCTGCTTTATTTAATGCTTCTAAATGTTTTCGAGTATTTTTTTACGTTTTACTCAACAAATGATATCAGAAGTTGTTTTGAAACAAACCATAAGTGAACCACGAGGCTCAGTTTCCTCGTAAAGTCTTTTCGTTCAACTGAAACGCAAGTTTATTACACTTTACAAAAACTGTTTATTTTTCTAGTCTTGTTGCAATGGATTCGCGTTCGGGTTACCAAAGTTCAATGCTTATTCGACCCACAGAACGGGCAGAAAAGTCAGAAATTGTGGTCCTTGCATTCAATATCTGGATAACATGACCAACATGTCATATTGATATCGTCAGTATGAACCGAAAAATGGTTATATATCAATATGTCACTATTAATTTATTTTCATTGTTACTATAACATGGAAAGACACAGATACCTGCTACTATCGGTATTTTGATATTGACTTTTATATTGAAGGTAGCCAAAGACGATATAAAAGTCGTTCTTATATTAACAATATCGTCTTTATCAACAATCACCTTGCAATGAAACAGCTTTGTCGACAATATCGTGACAATGTCGATTGCCAGAGCATCGACAAAGCGATGCCGACAATATCGTTACTACAATTAGCTTAGATATACCCCATGATTTCCGCGAGTTAGCTTTTTGATCCAATAAAATCTTGATGAAACATCTGTATTTTATAGTCCTTGTATCCGTTTGATATCTCCTTCGGAAGAACGAAAATTACGATTTTTCCCACTGTTTTATAGTTTAGTATTTGTAATTTTTTGAATTTTGTATAAATCGGTATCTTGTTTATTTAGAAAATACACAAGATAATGAAAATTTTAAGCGATCGATGAACAAAATGAGCTGGTTAATAGCCAGAGGATTAAATTTTGAAATGATAATAATAATAATATAATATTGTACTCGCATGCTTGTGCAATATAAAAGCTGTTTTGAAAGAATTTGTATGTTGTATGAGCTCGAAAAACTCACAAAGTTAACTTCAAGTTGGGGAAATCATAAACCAATAAATACTGTAAAAGATTTCCGTTTCAGACAAAAGTTATTTACACAATAACATCGATTATTAGTTATAATCATATCCTTTTTATAATAATGTTAATTTTCAAGTTTGTATTGTATACAAATGAACAGATTATTTTATTGCAACGTGTAAATATGCACTAGATTTGTTCACATCTAACTTTACAATAAAGTATTGGAATTATTCGTGCAATAACTCTCGTAAAATATCATTCAAAATATGCATTTGCAATTATGTAATTGGCCCAGTGACACGATAGTGAGTTAATTATATTTGTTTAGAATGTTAGATTGTTTAGCGGTGAGCTCTACGGCAATTACGAGTCATGTTATTGCAATGAAATCACGTGATCAAAATCTGCTTAATGCTGATATTGATTTTTGTCGCCCGGAAGTTGATATCGTAAAAAAACTGGAACAAAGTGAATGAAGAAAAGTACTAAAAATAATTTTAAGAAAAACTTGAAAATAAAGTTGACATCGATAAAAATTAAATATTATATTTAAAATTAACAACAAACATTCATACTATTTTTTGCAATCTCTAAATCGATCTTTAAAAACTTACAATCAAATTACACTTCATGTGACCTCACAGTTACAAAGAAAGACGTCACGTGACTACTGGAATTTAGAGGCACTTTTAGGGTGATAGGAAGTAACGTCAATTATGAAATGCACATTTTAAATATATTGATAATTAAGTATATAAATATAAATAATATTGTCTGTGCTCGCATTTTGGCAATGCCTACTCCATATTATTTAAGAATAAAAAGATTTATTATCAATTCATGCAACTGTATTTACCGAAAAAGCGTTCTAAAAAGTGTTTATAAATGTATAATGTGATGACCAATTATTATATATTTTTGTTAATGTCAAACTTTTTAAGGAATAAAAAAGCTGGACTAATAATACAAGGACAACAATTTTCAGCGATTCCTTTAGCATTTTGTAAGTTACATAAATGACGTCTTGGCTTTAATTTGGGAGAAAGTCGGAAATACAGGATGACAACATTGAAGGAAAATTAATAATCTAGTCATTAAGGTTATTGCCAAGAGCACCCTGAACTTCAAATCTTTGTGTTGATGGTGAACAATAATAGCTACCTTTAATCACTCGACTCTGATTGGTTCCCCGATAAGTGGAAACACAAATATTACTTAATGTTAAATAATGTATTTTAAAATAATTGTTTTAGCAACGACGTAATTATAGGTCATATCTTTCAGGTCAGTGTACCACGTCGTCGATCATAGGTTCTAAGAATGTAGACAAGAAGTCAGTAAACAGCTACTTCGGAACAGGAAGTATGTGGTTGACACTGTTCTTTTACTATAAAATTTATCTGTTATCAAAATATTTGTAACATAATGGCGTAAATTTTTTGAAAAGTGTTTTGTTTACATATATTAATACTCAATGATCGTTCGGTACGGCAAAATAAGAGGGATCTTTCAAACCTGTATGGATATGATCGATACTATTGCACGGACGTTTTCGGCGTAAATACAAGTAACTATTCTTATTTTTCTTTTCGCACATTGCACTCCGTTCCTAATCAAAATCCCATGCATCTTATATCTGAACGTCTGAAAGTAGCTCGTCAAATGGCGATCCATGTCATCCATCTTTTAATGTATAACCAATATAAGAGTAGGCAGACATTGTCTGTCTAATACATGTCTATTGTATCCATTTTTCAAAGCAGTTTTATTACTATGAATGAAACGAACGTGGTCTGCCTGTTAAAGTGCTATCCTTTTTATCCATCTTTAAGCTTAGTTTCTTCACTATAAAAGAATGACGACGATCTGTGCGTTAAAGGTAATCTCATATGCCAATTTTATAATGCAGCACAACGAAGAAAACACCCGTAATCTGTCTAGCTTATGCCTATCCGGGGTAACTATATTCAATTCTTTAATGCAACACAATAATTAATTTGTGTACTGACGTTAGTATTTTTTGAAAGAGCAATGTATTTTTATTCATTATTAACTACATCATCATTATTTTATACATCTTTAAATGCAGAACGCTCACAATTCATTGCTAGAATGACACTTTTAATGAAGTAAAATCGTAAAGGTCGCCTGCTGAATTACATTAACATAATTTATTCTGTATCGCATTTATGCACCAGGGTTGAAAAGTACTGCAATTTGGGTATGTGTGAATGTTTCATTGATATGTCTTGTGCATAAATACCATTAGATTCATAGATTTTGTGAATGTTGCTGCCAACATAATTATAGCTCTATCATAGGCTGCTAAAGGTGAAATACCAAATTTATTTTAGTAAATGCTGTGCTGCTGCCAGATGATCAGCTGTACGAGTTTGGATGTTGTGGATTTATTTCCACATGGAAAGTTTATGCACGTAGTGGTATTCCTATATTGCCAACTTCAGTGAAAGGTCAGGTCTGGTATTATACGGGAACAGGAAATGTATGGAATCTTAGAGGAGAAAACACCATACCAATTTCAAGTATTTAATATTTATCGTTTAGCTATTTTTGGGCTTGAGTGCTACTGATAAGTCTTGATCATCATTTTCAGACAGTATCTAGAATTTTGTAAGAAAATCAGATTTTCAAAAACTAAGGACTTTGCTTACGATCGTCATAAAACAATATATAAAATGGAGACTAAAACAGGGCAAAAGCGAGGCTATATCGAGCATTTTCCCCAGTTTTTGCAAGTTCTAATATTTTTTCGTGTCAATATGATATTATGTTTATCTTTCAATATATCGTACGACGTATCACTGCATGGTACATTTTTCGTATTATCTATTAAATTGCGAACTACTTTTAAATTTATAATATGGCATCGAAACCAAACTTTTATAGCATCCTAATGCAGTTCGAATTTCGTACGAAAATCTACTGTGACGTCAAATAAAGACCGTCAGGGATTAAGTTTTCCAAAGATTTTTCCAGGTCAATATGTTTAAAGATACCATAAGATACTGACACCGACAGTATCAAAATAAATATATAGGCATGCATTTAAGCGGCGGACTTTATACAAACGAAGAATAAACATCATTGTGTACATATTGTCATCGAAAAGCAGATTTCAAAGATTTACCTTACCTTCTTTACAATAGACAGGATGAACAGAAATGACATTTTACTGCATATCTAAAAAAATGAGATTTAATAGTCTGATCAACAAAATTATATCAAGGACATAAAATGCCCTTTGGGCTCATTTCAATTATTCCAAATGATATAGTAAACTATTATTTTGTATATATAACAGTGAATAATAAATATAACTCGTTGATGTTTGAATACTTATTCATTAACTCTCCTAACACTTTCTATATAACAACTTATTATTTCTTAGGTTTCAAAGTTAAAGTTGTATTTGTTATTTTCATTCAGTAGCTTGTTTTATTTTTGTTTGAATAATGTTTAACGCGGCTTTAAGCAATTTTTCAGCTATTTCATGGTGTCCAGTTTTTTTGGTGGAGGAAGCCGTAGTACCCAGAGAGAATCCCCGACCTTCGATAGGCAATCCTTGTCAATTAGGATTGGAGTCGAGTACACCCCGACCGCAGTGCGACTCGAACCCGCAACCTTCATTCAGTAGCAGTGAAAGTATAAAGTGACATGTCTCATTACGCAAATATCGTTTTCACGGCGTCACCTCAGCAAACGGAGCATAGAAAGCATAGATACCTACTCTAAATTGAATAAGGTGACCTTATGAATTTGAAATATAAACTCGTCATTGAAAGGAAAATCTATAAATTACGTGCACGACGTGTTTAATTCTTTTCATATTGGAAAGTAAATTGCTGAAACTGTACCAACATTTCAGCATATAATACTGTACGTGTTTTTTTTTTTCAAATGCAAAAGGCAGTAACGTTAGATCATACCAAGAGGGCTACTTGTACACTACCCACAGAGCCACCCAGAGAATCCCCGGGTAACGGATAAGGGATGCCCTCTCGTTGAGCATTGTGGGGTCATTTTAAGGAAGCCTGGCCGCAGCCTCAGTGGGTGACGTGTTTGTAGGGACACACTTCTTGCACGATCAAAACCACTTTTTGTAGATTTCGAAAAAGAGTAGGCTCATTGTAGCCAAACGGCCAAAATTTCCGTTTTTGCTTGATAATTTATACTTTTACGGTTGCATTCGAAATTTGATAAGCCCATTCCGACTTCCATTGATTATTTGTGTGATTACCTGTTCTCGTACCGAATACAGCTAAAACATTGCTCGCTGGACGTAAAGCAAACATGCATCGATGAAATAGCTGTAATTCTATCAGGTTTCATCTTAATTTATATTCAAAAGGTTTATTATTTAAACAAATAACGTACTAGTCGATATTTGTATGGCATGAATACTATGTCATAATCAAGTGATAAAATGAGGTCACAAAAATATACTATTGAACAACAAATCACGTTTCCAATTGGTACATCTCTCAGTCATTTTCGTTACTCAAAATGAATCTGATCATTACGTGAGTGATTATATTTTGAACTATATTCAATCACTATCAATGAAACAATATAAGATCTAGTACGTCATGGCTTTCTTCTGACGTTTTTGTTCGTGTCATTTTATTGGTTCGAAAGTGACCGTTATCTCATGAAAGCAAAATGTAAACAACTCAATACCTCTCCCGTAAATTAAACAAAAAAATCAATTTCGACTATGAGCAAATTTAGTATAAAAATATTTGATTTGTGCAAAGAATTGTCAGCACATTTGAACAATTAAAACGTTAAACATTTCAAAGCAGTGAAATTCTGTTCCTAAGTTAATAGGACTAATCGGAATACATTTTAGCGAATTTGGTTTAAGATACATTTTCAACCTTCGACGCTTTTCGACGGTCGGAGGAATTATCAATTTGCAGGACAGTGGTACCAAGAGACTTTAATCTGTTACTTACAGAAGAAAGGTAAAAGCTATTTGTACCTATATTATGACCTCTATTGTACAGCAAATGTAATTATTAATATTCGTAATTCCCCGCATTCTTCCAATGCAGTAACATGTATAACGTTTGTTGTTTTGTAGCTGCTGATGCTACAAATACATATACAGTTCCTGTTGGCAGTCGAATAGTTGCAAAAACATTGGACAAAATAGGATTGTATGTATTTTATCTTTACTTCTTATAATAACAGTGTATTGCATTAGGAAGATTTTTAGGTTTATTCTTAACCAATACAAAAACTATTGACAAATAAAATTATTCCTGTAAACACCTATTATCGTTATATAAAAGAAAGTTATTGTTACGAGCATATAATTTTCTAGTAGAGGAAAATATACTTAATTGAGTCCTGAAATTCATGGATTTTGGCTGTCCCAGCAAAAATTACGAAAACTAGCATTACGAAACGAAAATGAAATCAATTTCACGCAAAACATATATTAAACACGGATAATAATAAAGCAACGATATCCAAAATCTTGCAAAAAATATAAAACCGATTTCTTAAAGAAAGACCTATTTCAGATGGTAAATAATCTATTAAACTCGGTATTTGTTTGTACAAGAGTTATGCATGGTGGATTTTTAAAAGTTAGGAGAGAGTGATGCTTCGTTCATGGTAATGCTTAAGTCCTATAACATAATTCAATACATCTAAAGCAATACGACTTAAATTGACAAAAGTATTTTTGATGTTATTCATTTGTTTGATTTTAGTTTTTTTAAATTTTTACTTATCCAGTTCTGTTGGTGATCCAGCAGGAGTAGCGGGTGATAAGTCCCACCCATCACTATCCTGATGAAAAACATCAATGTTGGATACACAACAAAGCCGCATCAATAACTCTAATGAGGAATATTATAAATATTTAGAAAATTGATTAGTTTGGTTTCGCTTTGACCAGTTTTTGACTACATTCACTAATATTAAACGTTTTAAGTTGAAGTCCAGAACCTTTTAAAACAGAAAACGTCATGAACAGTTAAAAGGTGTAATTCGAGAAGACATTACCTACCAACATCTCGAAATAATATGCACACTCCTCGCATTACACCTTTATACTTCAGTGCTGTCATATCCTACATTTAATTGTTCCTTTTGTTCATATTTCTTCATAGATATATCACCACATCTTTTGCTTTTTATACTTTTCAATCGTTCTTGCTAAACATAGTGGTTCTTTTGTTTTAATTGAATTTTTGCTTTTACAACAATAATCATATGAATATTGTAATTTGTACAGATCATCTATGCTTATAAATGACCATTGGTATCTTTATAGCTATGAAGATCAAGGCGTTTCAGTAATAACATATGATAATGGTAATAATAACAACCTATTTTCTACAACGACGTTTACTTCTCCCCAAACCTCGTATAACTGGACAGCTACAAATAACAGGAGGGAACACGTTATACAGGCAACGATTGACCCAAGCACGTATAAATTACTACATGTATATTTAAAATTGTTATCTTTTAATGAAAAAGACTAAATATTTTTCAAAGTGATTCGAATGCATTGTATTTTAATTTTCGCAATCTTAAGAAGTGAAACGTAATTAACAATTTTCAATTTTTTCAGGATCAGTAATTTATTAATGATGACTATTGCAAATCATTAATTAAGTTTCTTTCTATATTCTGACATTCTCAAAACGTGTTACCTACAAAGGTCAGAGGTTAGGATTTACATACATGTATAAGAATCGTCGAAACTCTAACAAGATAGCCTCAACTATCCGCCATATGTGGTGGATACCTGATGCCCAAGTATCCAAAACGAAGTGGTTATTTGGAGTATATGTAACGTAAACATCTGTGTCATACAGAATTGAATAATTTTGTAATTACTGAAATTTTGATAAATACATATCTAGTGTTAAACACATTTATCTAATGCCCTCTTTGATCTACCAGCTATATAAACAGATACACAGGCGTTTTTTCTGTATAATTGTTCAACATATTATCTTTTATGTCTTTTTTGAAAAAAAACAAACTTATTTTGAATCAAACCACAGGTATTGCCCCAAAAGTTACAAATTTACCTGATACGACAACTATACCAAATACACTGGTTGGGGAAACGGTTGTGTTCAACTTAATGTTTAACGATTTCGACTCTGAGGATGTACCAACGTTAACAGTTGCCATTGACGGTACCACCGGAAATGCCGCTACTCTGTTTGATCTGGATTCTGTTACACGTAAGCGTTATTTAGTGAGAAAAGTAGGCTGGAAACGTATTGGGACAAA
Organism: Limnoperna fortunei; assembly: GCA_944474755.1. Lineage (NCBI taxonomy): Eukaryota > Metazoa > Mollusca > Bivalvia > Mytilida > Modiolidae > Limnoperna > Limnoperna fortunei. Next base: position 33,024,437 of record OX104125.1, read on the forward strand.
ACGTTCTCACAATTGATTATCTCAAATTTAACAGTTTATTATAAAAAATAGTAATAATCGTTTTGGAAACACGAAAGAAAAATTCGACAGAGCTTTTGCTTCTTCTTGTTTTTAACGCTCGGTGAAATAAATTTCAAACACAATAATTACACCCTACATGTATGCAGATACATGTATAGTTAGGTAATTTTCATAGAAATACGATTGAGTGGTCATGGAATTCATCATGATAATCAAGGCTGTAATTTTAATCCTTTAACTCGGAGAAGGAAACAAACCTTTGTCAGTCTGTTGAATCGTCCGTCCGGATTATGGGGCCTCTTTTTATTTGTCCGATTATTTATGAAATTGAAATCAATATTGCATCAACAATACCTTGCAAATGTGTAAAACATCAGCACTGACGGAATTTTGTTTATATAAATCACTTCTAAATTTATCCCATAACCAATCATTAACTGTATGTTTACATATTAGGTATGATTTATTAAATGCCTTTCACATTATATTCACAATAGCGGAGAGTTTTTAAACAGCCCAGTATAGTTCAAAAGTTATGCAAGTCCATATGTGTGTCTACCTTTTTTACTTGATTGCCCTTGCATGAATTCAATTTGGGTTAATCGGTGGTATTAGAAAACGGGTTCTGCATTATAGATTACGTGTGTTAGATATGTATTTATTATATCATGTACAAAATTAGGCTTTTACAACAACAAAACATAAATAAAATAAGGCTTTGAAATGAAAAACCCCAAAGAGATTTGAGATCTGTCGTGATTAGTATGACTTAAATATATGTTACTATACCAAATTACTTAAGATTCTCATGTTTAAGGGATAAAAGACTATCTAAACGTTAACTTAACCTTTTGATATGTATCATTGTTAAATCAACGGTTACCTAGGATGTCAGCGATTTAATGAGTTAATACACATTGACAGCCTAGGATTACCCATAATGACATGTTCTTTTATCGTTTATATTTTGTTTTCTGTTCAGATCAAGTCAAGGTCAAGGCTGGGGTCAAACTGATACCTGGTACCCATACGATGACCTTTAGGGTTACCGACCAATGTGGACTGAGCAATACTGGCATTCTAACAATTGTTATTGAAAATAAGGTAATAAATAATATTTAAACGAACCCGTTTTTGGCCCGGCGGCACGAGTTTAGTTGTACAGACAGGAGGGCGGTATTATATTTTGTAATTAACTCTTCTTACAGTTTTTAAACCAAATTACTGTAATGTTACATAATAAACTCAGGCATATAGACGTTGTCCTGCCGTTATTATGATTTAATTGTCTAATTAATGTATCTCCATTTTTCTATACGTTGGGAATTTTAGCGTCATTTTTCAGCAAATATTTACAGAAGACAGTATATGTTTGTATAATCTACTTTTACATTTTCAACAAGGCTGTGAGCGTTTATCAATCAACATTGTAAATCCTTTCCTTAATATGAAACCGCTATGTTTTTTACTTTTGAGTCTTTTTGTTAAAAGTATTCTTTATAATCTTTGTTACACAAAATAAAAAGAGCTAAACAGTCATTGTACACTGAACAGTTCAATAATATCACGTTACTTACATCCAGACTACTTAAAATATACACTTCTATATAACAGAACAGTCATCACTTACGCATGTCTTATCATTTGATCAAATTATCTCGACATCTAATATATGAACAGAGCCATAACACACAAAACAAAATTAAAAGCTTTGCCTTACTTTTCAAAACCATTGGCTTAGTTCGTATTCGAGATTAACCTCTCGAAACTAGGGTTGTTAACTTTTTACAAAGCCTTAAAAATCAACATGCGTAAACAAAAAGTTAGCTAATGCTTTTTATTTCATGCATGATGTTTTTTCATCGATTTCTTTTAAAACGTATTGCGATAATTTTAATAAATATTGCGATGCTTAACAAATTATGAATGCTTTTAACAAGTATCACAATTCTTGTCAAAAGTAAGCCGATAAAAAAAACAAGCAGATTATTGCGATACTTGTCAAAAGTAATCGGATCGAAAAAAGTTAGCCGTTATACATATTCCTATTGTGAAATAAATAACAACTTATATATACAGTCCCTGGAACGTATAAGTTAACAAAACGCAGGAAGCACGAACGATGTACGAACGATTGTAACATTGTTGCGGTTTAAAAAAAATATTATTAAACTCTTTCTGTTGCCATATGTGTACCTGAAAATTTCTTTTTGTGCTGAGGGTAAATTGATTCAACATAAATCTTAGATCCCTATCATTAAATATGTACTTTGTTTATATGTTAATTCAAATATTCATAATTCCCGAAAATAAGCTAAAATATTGTTTGCTGGAAGTCAAGCAATCCATCAATCAATCAATCAAATATTCATATATTCAGCTATAATAGTTTATTCTTTAAACTATATTTTATTCATTAATATTACTGACACCTCTTTCTAAAATATAAAAAGATCGTTAACTATATGCACAGACGCGTCTTTTGTACAGTAGCACTAAGTATTAAACTATAAAATTGTTGTCACTACATGTTCTTTGTTTTAGATAGAACTATTTTTGTTTTCTTATCTACATCTACTGATTGTTTATATGTCTTAGGGGGTAAATAAGTGTGCGTCGCCGGGAACTTACAAATCGTAAAGAATGACACATTTGTATATTTTATGACAGGTAATTTTGCGCGATCATCCAAGACAACGATTCAGATTCATACTTTATAATGTAATTCATTCATTTGCAGTTATGAATTTAATATAAGTGTCTTTTAACAAGAATTTTTTTCGTCCCTGTTGTAAATATCGTAAAACTGTATGTAGCGTTGTGAAGGTTAATTCTTCTTTATTGTCGAAAGTATACCAAACTAGCTTTAAAATCGAACACTTCAAATCTGTACATAGGACGACAGAGAGAATCACCGACCCTGGACAAGTACCTGACAAACATGAATTCAAATCGAGTGCACCATTTTTTTTTCATTATAATGTCACGCACTATACAATACGTATGCATTTATAACATAGAGAATTCAGTTTATAGATAACATCTGAGCTAATCAATTAACCTTAAAAAATAACAGGACTGCGATTTAAGTGAGACAAAAAAATAAAGATTGTAATTAGCTCTGAATAAACAAAACGCAAGACGTATTTCCAAACAATTCCAATCGCCACAATGTCTTAACAGTTTAATGCGTTGTTAATACACTTTAAAGCTCAAAATATTTGCTCTAAAGTTTACCATGAGTTTAGGTTTTGTGATTACCTGAAAAATAATTTCATTTCTTGTTTGAAGTTATAAGCCACTCTCAGCACTTTTCAGCATGGTGGGGGAGGGGGCTCGAATTTTAATGGAGAATGAATAGCGAGGACCTGGTGGAAGCCCTTAACTTGTCGGCAAGGAAAGGGGGATGAAGTCGAGCACACACTTTTTAGTAAGTTTTTAGTTGCACAGTATTTGAATATTCTCTTCACAGCACTTTGATAATACAAGACCATAGATGAATTTTGTGTTCCAAACATACGTTTTTTTTAAAATAAATTTCAATATATAAAATAAAATTTAAAAAATAAGCGTGATTCGTCATGCACAATAAAGTTAGTTGAAAATTCGAACACGTAATTTTATTGTAATGATTCTTACTATGTATAAAAGGTGTTATTTATTTAATGTATACGTGTCATTTACGTGTTGCTACCTGGGATGCAAAGGTGCACAAGTAAGATACGTTAATTGCAATCACCACAGGTAATAGAGGATAACGTGTCCCTTTGAAGTGATTTTATTACAGTGTAATTTATATAACAACTTGATTATCTTTTGATAAGTACTTTAATTTCGAAGTAACCATGTCATACGACCGAAATCATATTTAGTTGATGAAATGGTGGAGATATGTGTATTTATTTTAGATACCTCGTAAACTATCTGTTAGATAAGACAAAAAAAACTCTTCATTGTCGGTATTTATATTTCATCGTTTTGATAGAATGTTATTAGACATACGAGTAAATATTGTGGATTAATGTAACATAGTTTTAAATCAATTCGGATGCAAGCGGTCATATTCAAAGTTCGAAAAAATACATCAAGTTTTCGTTTAATTACAAACTAACATAGGTACTTATGAAAAAATCCTTATATTTTAACAAACATAATATACTAGTCCCCCTTGTTACATGCGTATGCAAAACCAGGCTCCTACATATATGTACAAATACTCAGCCATAAGATTAATTAAATATAGAAAAAATATATTAAAAGGTATAAAATCATTTTGAAATAGGAGTGTCTCAAACATGCAATTACGCACAAAAGCTACATTAATTAACTCCTTTGAACATTGTTTTATGTCGGCGGAGCTACATTACTGTGGCTATTGTACTGCTATCTGTAGCATCTACTATAAATATTTTATTTATAATTTATCATTGAATTTATTTAATTTAAAAAATCGGTATCATATCTCCTGTTCAGTGTACATGTTTATTACTTGTATCATTGAAGTGTAATATATATATAAACTACACATAAATGGTCATGTTCCCTAGGACAATGTCGGTTAAACAGCTCATGAGATAGCTGGTGTTCTTATTTTATAAATTATATTGACTTTAAATAAAACTTTGTTATATGTTCCGATGTATTCGTATTTATTTATTTATTTATTTATTTATTTATTTATTTATTTATTTATTTATTTATTTATTTAAGACAACTCAATTGGAGTTTATATTATGTAAAAAGAAAATTCAGATCTCGTTTAATGCAATAAACATTTTTACATCAATGATTCAAAGTTATTTACAAAAAATTAAGTTATTATCTTTAGAGCAGAAATATGTTATTTAATGCAGTTTACTAAACGTAAATAACGATGTACATGTAAAATCAAATTACCCAAGCATTATACAATGTACGCTTATTTAACAGAAGAACAATATGGCGAACGATAACGCAAACGATAAACCATACGATGTACGATAAACCATACGATATACGCCAACATAAACGAAAAACCATACGATAAACGATAGAACAAACGATCCACCATACGATGCACGCTAGTGAAAACGATGCACGATATACTTACTATACGTTATACGGTACCATATACGAACTATACACGCACGATGTACGGACGTTGTACGAACGATTAACGCACGATGTACAAACGATAAAATCGTTAACTTATACGTTCCAGGGACTGTACTTACCAGTGTTCAATAAGTTATATCTATTGATTTTAACATAGAATATACTAACACCATCAACAGTGCTACTGCACCTTAGCTGTCCACAGGTACCCATGCTACCTGACTCTAACAAATTAGTACAGTCCTACTACAAAATAAATAAAATGACAAATAACAATTTAACGCAACTTAGACTATTAGATTATGACAACGATCAAAATCCAGAATCCCGATCTTAGTGAAGTCTTTGTAATTATAGCCAGGTTTACAGTAAACTTTCAGTTAGATAATTATTTTAATTCAATACGCTAACGAAGATAGTAAAAACATGTAAACATCTATAAAACGCTAATATTTTGTGTTTTAATTTTATGTTGGATATTTATTATTCTATGACTTTATAGAAATTTTTGTTTTGATTTGGACACAATGTAATATCCAGCATTTTCAAGAGGTTTGGAAAGACAAGAATAGCATTTCGGCTTATATTTGCAGTGCAAGCTATATGTATACCGTTTATGAGTTTATACATTTTCGTTTGCAGATTTATATTGAAATATACTTTACTTTAAAAGTTTTGCTTTTTACTAAATAAGCCACCAGTACTAGCCAGCCTGTCTGTGTCGGATAATACTACCATATCAGAAATGCTGTCAGCATCTACGTTATTGCACACATTGTTGGTCACAGAAGCTGATCCATACACATGTACGTTAGAAACTACAAGTGTTCCATTTGAAATAAAGGTTATTCCTGGAAGTACATGTAAGTACTTGTAGACTTAATTCGTAGAAAAGTGTTACGAATGTAAATTTCGTTATTAATTTTTTTATTACTTTTTATTATTTCTCCGCATCCGTTATCGGCGTTACGCGTTGTATGTAAATTTAATGGTTTTAAGAAGGTTAAATTTTATGTTTTTAGTTTGATGTACCCAGTTTCATATAGTAACCTATGGTAAAAATTTTCAAAAGACTTCTTGGCAGAAAGACCATATTGAAGTGTGTTCAATAGAAATGTTTACCAATTAGATAATCCAATGAAATTCTATTTAGAAGGTTTTAATTAGCTCCAAAATAATAATAATTAAAAATTGCACTTGATTATCTTATAAAAGGATATGCGATTCAAAAGCATCGAGCTATTTTATTGGTAAATGTAATAACGGTATAACTCTATTCGTTTTAAGCAATAAAGAAACAGACTATAGTCTAAGAGAGTCATTTGCTACAAATAAAAAATGGACCATGACCACAAAAAAAACATCGGATAAAAACAGATAGGTCTCTTATAATAATAAAATAAAAAACAAAATAAAGGACATATACATATATATATATATATATATATATATATATATATATATATATATATATATATATATATATATATATATATATATATATATTTTCAGAAAAGCCCGCTTTTTGATGATACCATGCCTTTAAGTATTTTATTTTTTACACTAAATATGATGGGTCACACCAGGATTGCCGATAAAAGTCTAATTATTACGTTGAGTTAGAGAACTGCTTACATTAGGCTGTCCAATTATTAAAATATATCCAATTAAATAAAATTGTAAACTTCTCAATTCTTTTGGTATTTTCACGTCAGATGTATTTCCTAAATCACAGCTTCCGGTTCATAAAGTTATCTCCCATTTAGGTGAGTTGAACAGCCTATATATTGTAGGAAGATGTTTCTTCAATAGTCTTTATGAAAATAATGAATACAAAAATTGCACTTACAGCAGGTCTTTAACATATTAACCTATATGAAAAATGTTAAAAGGGCTTCAGTTTAGAACTACTTTAAACAAGCGTATCTATAATACTCATAGGATTGTCTTCTTTAAAGTTTATAATTGTTTATGCCAATCGAAAAATAAAAATGACACTGACTGCAGGAGTTAATCATGACTCTTCATGGAAAAAATGTTTAAAAGGCCTCTTCTCTTACAACGCCTAGCAAGTTGAAATTAAACGTAGTAAGGAATTTTAGTTGGATGATGCTTTGTAAGATGTATGTTCTTTTACCCATTCACAGCCGCATACTCAACATCGAACTAAAGCGTAACTAATGCTAAATTACATTCTTCACAGAAACGGCAAAGATGATTCCAGTCCATATAGTGTAGGCATATTAGATTGTCTTTTAAAAACTGTGTTTTCATTCCAATTTCGGAATTGAAAATTTCCACTGCTGCAGGTCTTGATTGAAATAAGACCTTTGTTTTAAAGAAGTCTACTATAAAACCATATATAAATAATTGGATTTTCTCTATAAAGTTTATGAATTACGCCGATTCAAAATTCAAATGACGACCACTACTAATAGGTGATTGACATACATAATTACTGGCCTATCGTTTCAATAAATGGATTTCGAGAATACAATTAACAAGAGTTATAAAACATATTGAACAGTTGGTTTGAAGGTATACTTGAGATCATTATGTTTTCTGCAACAATTCAATGTCTTTGCTAAATTTTAGTTATTTTTAGAACCCTTTCGACGCTGGCTGTCATGTCTAACGTTGTGTTAAGCAGTTGGGTCTGATATCTCAATCAGTGCGAGCATATATCTATATATTGTTAATTGTTACAGATCCATTTGAATTTAACCTATAAATAATATTTGTCAAATTTTTTTATTACCAATAATAACAGGTAAAAATTATTTGCAATCTTTCAAATTCAAAATTCTTTTCTTAATACTATTATCTACCGTGTGTCTTCGTTTTATTTTTTTTGTTGCTTCATGTGCTTGACTTGTGTTTGTACAAGCGTTCTTAGGTTTTTAAAAAGTGGCCGCTTGTATGGATTCTATGGATTGGGCAAATATAGTTTTTAGTTGTTTGTTTTTCCATGTCTGTGTTTTAATTGTGCAAAAACACAAACGAAATGGTATGAAAATTGATTTAAATGTGTGTGCCTGCACCAATACACGGTACCCTTGGATAGTTGGATACTTCTGTGTATGCTCGTAGGTGTAAATGAATATATTGCTGTATTAGTGGGATACATAGCGGAGTATTTGTGTGTATCATTTATGTTTATATATCTTCGTTATTTTTGTGATGTGTTGTTCTGTGTTTTAACTATTCATTGATTTGTTAGAGTTGTGATTAACTTCGTTTTGTTTCTGTGTGTAGATTATGTATGAAGCTTTAATTAAGATGATTAAGGACAAATTGCAGTCAGAGAGATACTTTTGCGTTAATCTGTTCATTCCATTGTTTAATAGTATTGTCTTTATTTATCGGTGTTGTTGTTTTGTTTGTATTTAAGCTTTTGCTTTTAGTACACTTTTATAGGTTTCAACTATAGGTAATCCTTATTTAAGAGATAATGTTACATGATTAAGATAACAAAAAAAATAAAGAATAATGTTGTTTATTTATTAAGCTACTTTTGGCCTTTGATATTAAATTCTGACAATAACTGCAATTCTAACAGTGCTCTCCTTAATACTGGATTGTAAGCTTCTAACCACATAAAATAAAGAATAATGTTGTTTATTATTAAAAATCTTTATTAAAAGAAGCTAATTTTGGCCTTTGACATTAAATTCTGACAATAAATGCAACCCTATCATAAGAAACTATGTACAAAACAAAAATCGGAACGAGTATTCATTCCGGACGTCACAAACGAAAAAGTGGAAAAAGGAAAGTAACTCTATAAAAATTATGAGAACTCCGCGACCATGCCAAAGTACAATATTACATTTATAATGTAGTGCCTGTCTTGTTTATTTTGCGATGATATCTTCTCTATGATCATTTCTCTTCAGATTATAGTATCTATCTGAAAGACGGTGCCGCTATGGACTATGATACCCAAAATGCTTATGTATTGTCTCTGTCTTGTTCCGACCCGTATGACAAGACCCCTGGAACATTTACAGTGTACCTTATCAGAAATGAGGTAATATCACATAATGCATTACCTGTTATGTGCAAACTTTTCCATATAATAAGAAAAAGGTGTTTAGCGGATATCATTCATTTGCTCTTTTTTGTCCAGAAGAGCTCTGAAATTCTGTATCATTGAAAAACGTGTATAGGAAGACACAAACCACAATAAAATATAATACATACACTATAACACTTAGAAAGTAGGCTATAACGTTTTTGTGCATGCTATGAATTCGATATGAATAAATAAAAATTGCATCGAAACATGTTTCATCTTATACCAGTCCGAGTGTTAATTAAAAAATCTGATTACTAACAGGCGAGAAATAAAGCATACATTCATATGCAATTATTGTTAATTTAATATTTTTTATTATTACATGCATTGAAGTTTGCTTGTTATTGATTGGTCTAAAACAACATTCGGGTCTCGTAAAATATGTAAGTTTGTGTCCGTTCCACGATTCCGCTGCACAGTGGTCAAGCGAATCAAATTTTTACCTGCTTTGTTTCTAAAATGGTTGGAAAAGTCATTTATTTGGTAACTGATTTGTGTGGTCATTGTATTTGATCATCTGTAATTATAAATATACAGTTAAAAATTTGTAGCATAAAATTATTGATTTATGTATATTGTTCTCAATATTTGAAATGTGATGTAACTGGAATCTCATGGTTATCAGACTTTCATATGACGGTGGTTAACAAGTTAGATTCAAGGTTTCAAAAGATGTATTGCTTTTATCCAGCTAAATAATTGTATTTGTTTACAGCCACCAGTGATCAACAGTTTGCCACTTGCCATAGATGTCACAGAAGATACGTTTGTGGAAACAACGCTCTATACCTTCTCTGTTACGGATCCGACGAACGATGTAGTCCGCTGTTCAGTTGTATCGACTGTTCCAGCTTCAACAACAATTATTTTTCTCAAACAAAACCGAAAGTTTAATGGTAATCGTCGTGTAGCAATACAGGATAAAAGGAGAAATTTTTAAAAAGTTGATTTTAAACTCCGGACACACACACACACCCCCATACACACACACATATAAGTGTCTAATGAATTAACCAAACAATGTCGTTGTAATTTCCACTCTGAAAATCATCTGTACACACAGATTTGATTTTTGAGCCGTCCCACCTCGGGAATCGAACTCGTGTCAGTTTATAACATCGATGGCTACTGCGCCTAGCATTTAAAGACAGAGATGTAACCTCTAGACCAGATCCGTCCGCTAAAAAATGGAGTTTCACTGGCCTAGTGTTACTTTTGGTTGAACATGTATGTCATTTTACATACACAATGTTTTTGTGCGACCTGATGCTAAAAAGTTTTATTTGACTTTTCCTATACATGACTATAAGTAGCTCGACGGGTGTCTTATAAGAAGCAGGCACTGCTTATTAGTATAAATCACCAGAGTGCACCCATGTTTTTTATTGGGTTCCAGTTATTCACTTTTTGTTTTGTTTTATTTATTTTGTCTACATCCGGATTAGTATTTGTCCGTTGAGATTCGGCTCTTGTTGTTCGGCCGGCTTCTTAATGTAAATTGATATTTGTAATAATGTAATCGTTCAATGCAACGTAGTAAAATAAAAAGAAGATATCTAACGACTAAACGCCATTTTGCCTTGATCTGATTGTTACTTTACTTCAGAATTCGACATTATTTTACAATCCAATCCAAAACTTAATTACGATACAAGGAGAACGTACAGACTAAACATTGACTCTACTGACGGCAAGCGCAGTGATTCTAGCATATTCTTCATGAATGTTAAACGAAATCAGCCACCAGTGTTTACGAATCTTCAACGTAAGTATGATAATTGTAAAGTGGTTGTGCTTAGTTTGAAAATGGCTAATGACCCTTAAAAATTTATGCTATCACGGCGTCCAGTTTTTAATTGGAGAAAAGCCAGAAAATAGAAAACCCTAAATCTGCAGCTAAACAGCTGACAATCATTTTTTAATTATAAAGTCAAGCACGTCAGCCATCATAGCAAAAATATTGAGAGTAATCAACTATACAAAACACAGAAATTATTAGGAGAAGAAGATGTGCAGTTTTAAACTTCATTTTTTTTTTCAAGAATACTACGAAACGTGACTGATATTAGTTCTCCTTTTTAAAAAAAAAATTAGAAATGAATGTATGATAAGAAAACTTAATTTGGATTTTACGCAGTGTAATATTAAACAGCAAATAGTAACGTCAATTGGTATTGCAGTTATTCGTAGCTAATAATTTCGACACATTTTATTGGTTATTTTAATGGGGCAATTCACAGGCCACTTATATAATTTCGATACTCATTTCTGCAAATATGAATAAATTTTGTCAGCAGTAATCGAGGGATTGCAATTAGAACCATTGCCTCGGGAAGATATAACAGACAAAACAACAATGAACATTGAACCTCAAATATGTTTTGATTATACACTGTATAATCATATAGTTCCAATATAATATGAAATTCTATAACAAAAACTCTTTTTTTGCAGATACTACTACTTTGTCCAGCGTGTCGTCTTTTATCGGACAAATAGTATTTGATGTAAACCACAAAGATCCTGAAAACGACCAAGTAACATACACGATGTCTTGTGTTCCTTCTACGAATTGTCCCTTCAAAATATATGATTGTAGGTTAACAATACATTGAATATTTTCAATTTAAATATTCACGCGCAATCTATTATCTACTAATGATTTAACATAAAACGGAAACATTTAAGGTTTGGCTTTTGTTTTTAATATTTTACTTCACACGTCATGTTTACTATAACGGTGTAGTGAGCACGATTTTGCAAGATACTGAAGATAGTGAAATTTTTAATGAACAGAAAACTACAGTAAACACAGGTCTAAATGTGATAAAACAGGATCACAACTAAAGGCGCCGTAATTATTCATCTGTGGGTTTTTCTTTACTACATTGGTGACTGGCTTTGCCTTTGAGTCGTTTTGATTCAAATCTTGTTTGCCGATAGGATCGAGTAAATGTTTTCTTAATTGAGACCTATTGTAATCGATCAAATCATGTTATTGCTATAAAGGGGAATAAAACCTACATCTATTGTATGCATTTTGGTCAATGAAACTAAGCACATGCACTATTTGACCTAAAAGTGTTTGGACGTGACATAAAGTCAACATTAAATATATTGCATATAAGTGTAAACAGCAAACAAAACAAAACGCAAACTGTAGTGTTGTGATATTTCTTACAGCCGGAGAAATACTTCTTCAAAGACAGATTACTGGAGAAGTCGTTCCAGCTTATGACTTATATGTTTACGTTTCTGATGGAAAATCAAAGACTGGTCCAAGGTCTCTTACAGTTCATATTCTAGGTAAGATATATAACGTAATATTCATTTTTCCACATTGACGTAGACGTTAGATATACAATGAATTTTACTTTTTTAGGAAACAACAACCCTGTATCAAATGCACAGGCAGTCATTTATGCTAGATCTATACCATGGAACGTTTGCTGAAGCTTGAGGTCATGTGGTTTATTGTAAGCCATGTTAAACACAAACAATTTAAATGTGTCTATGTATCAAACACAAAGCTTAAATAGTATAAACGCTATGATTAAGGGACTTAGTTTAAACATATTTTATTTGCTCAAATTTGCAAAAAGGATAAGACACAAGTTAGACAAACTTATGAAGTCTTCTCCAAATATACAATATGTTGCAAAAGAACATTTATGGAGCATGCATACAATTTAATACAATATATATTATATGTGTAAGATAAGATCTGTACAGTACATGAGATAAGTGGAATGAACCAAAAAATTAGCAAAGATAAACGAATAATTACAGAATTAGGGGGTGGTGATGAATTGTGTGCTTCAAGAGCCCTGTGTACAAGTTATTAATCAACGTGGAATCTTTCTGACCCTTTGATATACTCAAATACATGTTTAAAAACTTGTTTGTTCTCAGTGGACAATAACGGGTTACCACATGTTAAAAGTTCTAGATTTATTGGACAATAATTGGGCAGCCAGGAAAGGTTCTCAAATAATCTGTCTCTAATGATGGTATATGTAGAACATGCAAAGAAATAATGATATGAATCTTCACGGTTAGATCCACAATGACAGGATGGATCAGAAATAATATTAACTCTGTAAAGATCAAAGTTTAAAAATTAAGCTAAGCATCTTAGCTGGGTAGTACAATATTAAATTTACGCTGTCCATATTCATAATGCGTCGGAACTTTTATACATGAGTTCATGTTTTTAAGTTCGGATTTGAATTTAAATATAGAATCGACATTACGGATCGACATATCCAAACTGTTCCACTGTCGAATAGTTGATGGTATGAATGATTCGTTAGTTAAGGACAGTCTACAATAAGGGGTCATAATGTTATTACCGTTACGCAAGGGATACACTGAAGTGCTTTGTATAGTTGGTGGTATTAGATTACACAGATATGCTGGTGCAGAGCTATGTTGTATATTATAAAACATTTGTAGCTTTCTACGTTTCCTACGATCGGCTAAAGGCTCCCACACAGTTTCAGTATAAATATTAGTTGTATTAGTAAAACTTGGTTGGCCTGTGACAATTCGAGCAGCCTCTAGCTGCAGTAGCTCGAGCTTATTACAGTAACCCACACCAACGTTGTCCCAAACTTCACAGGCATACTCGAAAAGGGGTCTTATAAAGACTAAATAGAGTTTCTCTAGATTTTTTCGATTAAGTTTGTATTTAAGCTTCCTTAGTACATTTAGGTGCCTTGAAACACTACATATAATATTTTCAATATGTATGTTCCACTTAGCATCGCTGCTAAAAGTGACTCCTAGATGTTTATGAAAAGTAGTAACTGGAATATCTATATTATTTAATGAAAACCTCATTTCTGGCTGGGATATATTAGAAAATAACATAATTTCTGTTTTTTCCGGATTAAACAACATTAACCATTTTCTTGACCAATCGTTCAGCTCTCTAAGATCGTGATCAATCACAGATTGTATCTGTGAAACGTCCCGACTAGAGCAGCTGAACGACGTGTCGTCAGCAAAAAGTCTGCAGAGAGAGACTAGATTTTCCGCTATATCATTAATATAAATGATAAATAAAAATGGACCTAATACCGATCCCTGAGGAACACCAGCAGTCACATTACAAAGCACAGAAGATGATTGTTTTATAACTACTCTTTGCTGCCTATTATTTAAATAGTTTTTAAACCATTCTAATAAATTTCCATTTACACCATACGATTTCAATTTATGTAATAACCCTTTATGCCAAACTGTGTCGAATGCTTTAGAAAAATCACAAAAAAAAACAAAGCAATTTAGTTCCTTTTTCTCGAGTGAATTTAGAATACAATTGTATATTTCTAACAACTGATGGACTGTGAAACAGTGAGGAAGAAAACCTGACTGGTATTTATATATTAGATTATTTCTTTGCATGTGGTTAAAACATATTTATAAATAACACGTTCAATTATCTTCCCTACGCAGCTAATGAGTGATATTGGCCTATAATTAGATGGTATTGAACTGTCGCCCTTTTTGAATATTGCAATAACATTTGCAGTCTTCCAAATAGATGGATATTTGCATTGGTGCAGAGATTTGTTAAAAATCAATTGAAGTGGAATTGCTATTTTTTCAGGACACATTTTTAACATTTTGTGACTTATTATGTCTGGCCCTGATGTTTTATTAGGTTCTAAGATTTTTATTATGTCAACAATTTCTTCTTTACTGATAATAATATTGTTTAAATTTATATTTGTCTTAAGTTCAAAATCCGGGAGAATAACATTTTCATCCTTCACGGACGAAATTTGGCTAAAATACGTATTCAATAGCTTACATTTCTCGTCGTCCCCATAGACTACATCTCCCAAACTATGATCATGAGTTAAATTCTGAAGTGGGGGTATATTAGAACAGCCTTTATTTGATTTTATTAACATTTTCATAATTTTCCAGTAGGTTTTAGAATTTGTAGCATTATCCAATATTATATTATCAAGGTTCTTTCCAAAATTTTCTTTTGCAACTTTTTTCAAATTATTTACTTTATTTCTTTGTTTCTTATACTTTATGAGATCGCTGCTCTTTTAGATTTAAATGCTGTTTTTCTAAATCTATTTCTTCTACGGATTTCCCTCCTAAGTTCACTGTTAAACCATGGCTTATCATTATTTCTTATGGTAACCGTTTTAGTTGGAATGCTTTCCCTTGCGATTTCAAGAAACTTATTGGTAAATAATCTACACATTTCATCGACGTCCGCTCCCGAAAAAAGTCCTATCCAATTTGTAGAATTCAATTGTTTTGAAAATTTTTCAATATCTGTTTTATCATATAACCATATTTCCCGTTGGAATGAATTTGATATATATCTAGGACAATCAATAAATAGTATTGTTGCATCATGATCACTTACGTCAGCGGGTACTTTGAAAACGTCAGAAAATAAATACTGGATTGAGTCACTTATAATAATTGGGTCAAGTAATGTACTACTGTGGTCTGTCACCCGAGTGGGCTTATCGATTACATTCGTTAAATTGAATAAGTTCATTGTTTCAATTAATTTATTATTGTGGGCATTAAATAAATCAGAATTAAAATCATCCGTTATCACAATGTTTTCATTAATCTCGTAGCCTAATCCTATTGCATAATTAAGTCGTGTCCAGTAGTCATTGTCCGTCCATTCGGGTCGATAAGTACAACAAAGTAAAAATATTTTACCTTTACCTTTAATTTCTACCCAAAGCGATTAAGGAACTTGATACAGCCTCTTAAAAATAAAAGCACAAAACATGCTGGTCAAGTTTAAATCAAAGAATGCAGGAATACGCAGACGCAATAAACTTATATTAAATTACACATGTGGTACAAATATATATCTATATATACATAAAACTCAAAAACAAAAAAGAACGGAAAATTTATCAAGATTTACACAAGCAACACTAACAATCTGGGTGAATTCAGGTATTCAGGGTAAGCATTTCCTGATTTACATGTGACACCCGAAATAAAAGTCAACGACAAGAAACATACATACCATCTTATTGACTGTGTAACTCTATTATTGTCCTTCGTTGTTTACGTTTTTGAACATATGCTCATTTGTAAACGCTATTTTAGCGTTTGTGCCTTTTTGATTAGCAGCACCAACTGTTTGAATAGGCGTGCCTAAAATAGAGCATTAAGGAACATATATTTTCTGGAATATAGTACTTTTTCAAATTTCTTTCTGCATTTTGGCTGCCATGCACAGAAACTATAAACAGAGAAAATTATAAGCAAGACGGTATCTACAAATTATTTGACACTGTTCTACTTTCACGTTATAAAAATGACAAACTTTCAAGAATAATGTGTTGTTTGGTCTAGAATTCACAGTAGAGAGACACTTGCAACCTGAGCTCTTTTCTTCTTGTTAGTATCGTCTTAATTAATTATATAGTGGCAGGAACTATATGAGTTTAGGTCCTGAAGCATTATTATACATACAACTAGTAACTTAACATTTCAGATATCAATTATGTGCCAGTAATTAGGAATTACCATTACCTTCTCCGTTAGTGGTACCTGAGAATTCTAATCCGAGTCTAAGCATATTCCAAGTTTCTATACAGGATAACGATGGTGGTGATATTCATACCTATAAAATGACCTCTGACCCTGGAGAAGGAATGACATATTTTAAGATTGATGCTTCTAGTAAGTAGACTTGACTTACTTCAAAATTGTTGCTTCATGTATGAAGGCGTGACGTATTTTAAAATTGATGCTTCTAGTAAGTAGAGATGATGTATTTTAAGATTCATGTTCAAGTAAGTGGGTGCCAATGCAATAAAAATATGCTGAAACATTTTAATCTGCAAAATTATTGTCAGCAAATCTCTCAACTTATATTAAAGATGTCGTCAAAAGCTAGAAGAACTTGTTTTCAGTATTCTTGTGCGTCATTGTCAGGATATATTGTTACGTTACTTCCAAGTTGTGACAATACTAAATTAATTCATATTTGAATTACCGGAAGTTCACTGCACAATCTATGCATTTTATTTATGTAAATGAAATTAATTGCATTTTGCTGATTACTTACATGCTGCGTAGTTTACTTCAAATAATAATGTAATGTGAGTAAAATTAGCTCATAATATTATTCTTTGTTAGCTGGATTAGTATCAACGTCATCAACTAACATCAATTACGAGGCTTTAAGTTCAACAACTTACACGTTTTCAATAACTGTAAGCGATTCTAAAGATTCATCGTCAAAAAATTTGACAATCAACATCTCAAACATAAACGAGGCTCCATTATTCACGAAAAAGAGTTATGTTCTGAGTGTGGACGAAGGTCCGGTATGTACATGTAATAAAACTTTAAACCGAAATACGAAAAAAATAATTTTTAAAAACGTATTACTCGACACTAAATTACAGAAAACAGTGTATTGATTCGACATTGATTTAGTGGATTACTGAAGATGAAGAATTCGGAGTATAACACATTTTATACAAATTGTGCATATTATCCGTATAAACTTTGTGTCTTTTGTTGCTTTTATGTTTATGATTATCATATATAGTTCTAATATAATTTGTATATTAAAAAAAACACGTTTCTTTGATTGCTCGAGATTTCTTTAAATAGAGGATTTTATTTTATGATAAATGTAGTTGACTTAAATTATTTTTGGATAAATGACGTTTACGAAAATTTAAGTTTTTTATGTAACCGGTGTAAACTTAAATGGCTGTTTTCAATATCTAAGGCAAGATAATAACAAATAAATAGTTTTATGGCTGGGTATACTTATTTGTGTAAATTTCAAACGAACTCTTTATGACATGTATGACAAAAATGTTATGAATTTTAAGTTGAAACCTAGTTAACTTTTATTAAATGAGAATGTGGTTTATTGGATTACATATTGTACGTAAACATCAACAAAATGCATACGCCAGGACAATCCTGCCATCAAAACATGCAATCAACGCTACCCAAAGAAAATTACATTTAAAGTAATTTTAAATAATTATATTGATTAAACAACATTATCAATAGTTTTGTGTTGATATACCGATAAATTCATTGAAAAGTGCGCCTATTATTACAATACATTCAAGCACATTATACGCAAACGGAATTCCTTTTAATTTGTTCTTGTTGCGAAATAGAATTAAGGCTTATAATGCGCCACATGATATAATCTTCGAATGGAGAGAAAACGGAACCGAAGACAGTGTGGTTACCACTCTTTTACGCACAATTGTATTACGGTTCAGAATGTTCCTCGACGACAGATGTAACAGAATAATAAATGATCAGTGTAGTTTGCGTAAAAGACTCAATTAGTAATCAAATGTTCATAGGTTGTTGATTCTTTAAACTTTAGCACCATGAAAAATTGATACCTTGTTGTTTTCGGGAATCTAAACCTTCCCATATGTATACTTTATAGCTCAGAAAGTGTTATACATTTCATTGCCAGAAAAAAATTATTAAATAACTTCATATTTATTTTTTCAGGCCGGGAGTGTTTTGACCTCTTCGGGGTATCTTTACACAGACCAAGATACAGGTAACAAGCACAAATTTTCAATGATCTGTGGACCCAACGTTGGCTATTTTTCGATATCGCCCACCACAGGGGACATAAGCCTTGCAGCAGTCCTTGACGTTGATGCCCCTGGTCTTCCCACGTCCTACCCATGTACTATAACTGTTTCGGATGGCGCTCTAACGGATAGTGCGAGTCTCGTTATCAATGTTAACAACATCAACGACAACGCTCCAACATTTTCAACAAATTTCTTCACATTTTATGTCAACCTCTATACGGCTGTCAACACTGTTTTTGGAACTGTTGTTGCTACTGATGCCGACACAGGAGCCTTCGGTATGTATAATGTAACTGGACTTTCGACAAAGGTTATGACAAATAGTTGCATTCTTACATTGTCTATCTGCAAGAAGAAATGCGTTTATCTTCAACTTTTTTTAAACAGGAGTCATATACGTTTCGTTAAAGCAAAGTCGAATTATTTTGATAGAGTGTCATATTATAATTTTGTTTTGAATTATGTCTATCTGCAAGAAGAAATTCGTTTAGTTATAATTTTGTTTTGAATTATGTTTAATTGTCATAATCCGAAATAGTAATCGTCCGTGACTTTTGGCTTGTGTTGTTCGTTCGGTTTCTTTGCTTAACAATTACAGGCTAGGTGATGGCATTTAATGGCTTACCTTTTTGCTTTCAAAATCCTTTGAATAACATGAATATTTTTTTTCACAAGAAGTGACATAGGTTAATGTCTAATTTCTTTGAATCCCTTGTTGAAAAAAGCATTATACATGTATATAGTGAAATTTAGAAGTCAATGCCGATATATACAATAACCAATAACAGTCAATATTATGACGTTGTCGTGTAGAAGCTATGTTGTCATTTGCAGGAACATTTGTATACAGTCTTGACCAGACTGCTATCGGAGGAAATACATTTGGTATTAAGACAAATGGAGATTTGTATGTTAAGACTGCACTCATCAATAGCTATACATATGGTCAAAGTCTTACTTTTACCGCCCTAGCTACTGACACAGGAGGTCGACAGGGAATTGCAACTATTTACGTCCTAATACCACAAACAACAACAACTACTACTACTACAACGGACCGTTATGTGACCTTCTGGGAATATCCAGCCAATCCGCCATGGGTTATTGTTGCAATAATTTTTGGTGTCATCATCTGTATATTACCCTGTTATGTGATTTGGAAAAATGGAGGACAATGCTCATATAAGGGGAGGTAAAGGTCTTAGTGTTTGTTTGTATTTATACTTGTGTGGCAGGTAGTTTACCAATTTGGGCCATGTCTAGGACAAGAAAAAAGTTAACAAAATATAGGTTCAATCGTTCTACCGAACGATTAATAGGCTTTCCACTCTACGCAGCCAGAAAGAACCTATCTGTATTTAATGACATTGAATTCTGCTTCTAAACATTATTTGTAATTTGTCTTTAAAAATTAACAAATTTGAAAGCAAAACTGTTTATATATTATTTAAAATAGGAAAGGTCAAATTGTAGAGCATAATGACCTTGACCTGACCTTCTTTATATGTAAATGGAATCCTTTTCACACTATGAACAAATGAAAGAAAAAACATTCAAATAAGTTTTGAAATAAAAAAGGTCATAAAATATGACGTTCAGAGACTTTAATGACATTGACCACTGATCTTTTGATCTCTGCATATATTGTACATCAATAACTAAGCATTTATTAGGATAAACGACTTCATATACACGGAAAATGAAAAATTAAAAAAAAATATATTGACCTTGACCCTTAACAAGGTGACCTTGACCATGATGAAGGTCAAAAATGATCAACAGTGAAGATCTTATGTCAATATCTCTTGTAGTTAATGAGATATGGCTACTTATAATAAATTCCAAAAATCAGATGACCTTGACCTTTGACCTTGTATGTGTCTGCAATGTCAAGGTCATAAGGGTTTTTGGTGAAGACCCCATACCTCTACTATCAATAGTTAATGAGTTATGAATGAAAAATTAATAATCAATGTTTCGAATGGGAGATAACTCCTATAAAATGAAGTCAAATCCTTTCCCTTCAAATGTAACAAAGTTGCGCCTTTATTAGGCCAATATTTTACCCATTATAAGTTATTGCCTATCTTTTACTGTTTCAAAGATATAGCAATAACAAGACAATGTGAAAGTTTAGAACGTTACCTTGATCTTTGACCTTGTGTCCATTTTGAAGGTCGAGGTCATAAGGGTCTTTGGTGAAGACCCCATGCCTCTGCTATCAATAGGTAATGAGTTATGAATGGAAAACTAATAATCAATGTTTCTAATGGGAGATAACTCCTATAAAACGAAGTCAAATCCTTTCCCTTCAAATGTGACAAAGTTGCGCCTTTATTAGGCCAACATTTTACCCATTATAAGTTATTGCCTATCTTTTACCCGTTTCAAAGATTTAGAAGGTGCATGATGTGCGATTGGTCAAAAAGCTTTTATTTTTACCGGGAGGAAATTAAAACATTACAAGTTGACAGGTTATGACTTTGCATTAAATAGTTTTTATTATTGTTTTGTATTATTTACCTCTGCATTAACATCTGAATACTAAA
Source organism: Limnoperna fortunei (assembly GCA_944474755.1). NCBI lineage: Eukaryota > Metazoa > Mollusca > Bivalvia > Mytilida > Modiolidae > Limnoperna > Limnoperna fortunei. Next base: position 33,045,781 of record OX104125.1, read on the forward strand.
AGTTTAATATTCTCTGCATGCTGTGGAAAGCATTGCTAGTAAAACATATATCTCCATTTATATATTCAATTCCAGTTAATATAGCACTAAAGGTAAAATACTCAATATTATTTTCATTGTTTAATTTAAAAACATAATTAACCACCAAATTTCATCAAACATATTGTTTTAGATGTGTTTTTTATAGTAAATTTATTATTTGTAATACAAATATAGAAAAGTCTCGCAGGTGCATTTGTAAATTTGTTCATTTAACTGAAAAACAAGGGAAGTAACTTTAAATTTTGTTAAAGTCAGAAATAGTTCAACAAATAAATTTGAGTTATCTCTCTTTTTACGGTTTTAAAGTAAATTTATGATAAGTATTTGTTTATTGTTCTGTATTATTTGCTAGAGATTGGCATTCTAAGAGAGACAACTTCTATAAACTGTTGATAAAACATGTCGCGACATGTCTTAATTTACTCGCAATTATTTAAAAAATGCCCCTACTATAAATAATTAATAAGTTATATACGAAAAACTAATAACCAGTTGTCTTAATGGAAGATAACTCCTATAAAATGATGACCAACTGTGAAATATCTAGTCTCTATCACCTCTGGTTCATGAGTTACATTGGTACAAAATGTACTTCCAATAAATAAGGGGAAATAACTCCTGCAAGGAGTCGTCAAAATACTTTGCGCGATATGTAACAAATTGTCGCGATCAATAGCTGACCATTTTGCAAAAACTTTCATTGCAAAATCTTTTACGGTTTCAAAGTTTATCTGTACACAAGCTTTTTTGTGACAGGGGAGATAACTCCATAAAGTAAAAGTGTTCGGTGTGACAGGGTTAACTGCGAAAGCGTAATGTCTCATACATTCATAGTACAAAATGTCTTTACGACATGTCGCGAAACAAAATTTATAATGGGAAAAAACAGTTGGCGGAAAAAAAATAAGAATAATTAAAGATCAACTGTTCGGTTGAACATTTGAGGGTCTTTCCATACTTATATTCATTTTGTATTACGTGATGACATTCTTTTTGCGAAATGTTATAATTTTGCTACAAATATTTAAAAAAGAAATTATTTTGTGTTATTTGCTACATATTGGTATTCTAAGAGAGATAACTCTTATAAAATTTTGATACAACTTTTCACGGCATGTCTTAAATTACTCGTAATTATTAATAGAACATTTTAGGAAGAAAATCATTTCAATATCTTTGAAAATAGCAAAGGTCAAAAACTAGAATGTGACCTTGACCCATGCAAGTTTTCAAGGTCAAAGGGCATGAGGGTCTATGGTGAAGACCCCATGCCTCTATCATAAATGGTTAATGAGTTACAAGTGAAAAACAAATAAGTTACATATATAATGGGAGATAACTCCTATAAAATGAAGTCAAATCATCTTCCTGTAAATGTGACAAAGTTACTTTTTTAAGAGAGCAACATTTTGCACTCTTTAGTTTCCCGTTGTCATTAATAGTTAATGAGTTACTTGTGAAAAACCAATAAGTAACATATGTAATGGGAGATAACTCCTATAAAATGAAGTCAAATCCTTTTCCTGTAAATGTGACAAAGTTGCTCCTTTAAGAGAGCAACATTTTGCACTCTTTAGTTTTCCTTTATCATTAATAGTTAATGAGTTACTTGTGAAGAACCAATAAGTTACATATATAATGGGAGATAACTCCTATAAAATGATGTCAAATCCGTTTACTGCCAAAATAAAAAAGTTGCTCCTTTAAAAGACCAACATTTTGCACTCTTTAGTTTCCCTTTATCATTAAAAGTAAATGAGTAACATGTGAAAAACCAATAAATTACATATGTAATGGGAGATAACTCCTATAAAATGAAGTCAAATCCTTTTCCTGTAAATGTGACAAAGTTGCTCCTTTAAGAGAGCAACATTTTGCACTCTTTAGTTTTCCTTTATCATTAATAGTTAATGAGTTACTTGTGAAGAACCAATAAGTTACATATATAATGGGAGATAACTCCTATAAAATGATGTCAAATCCGTTTACTGCCAATATAAAAAAGTTGCTCCTTTAAAAGACCAACATTTTGCACTCTTTAGTTTCCCTTTATCATTAATAGTAAATGAGTAACATGTGAAAAACCAATAAATTACATATATAATGGGAGATAACTCCTATAAAATGAAGTCAAATCCTTTTCATGTAAATGTAACAAAGTTGCTCCTATAAGAGATCAACATTTTGCCCTCTTTACTTTCCCTCTATCATTAATAGTTAATGAGTAGCATGTGAAAAACCAATCAGTTACATATATAATGGGAGATAACTCCTATAAAATGAAGTCAAATCCTTTTCCTGTAAATGTAACAAAGTTGCTCCTTTAAGAGATCAACATTTTGCACTCTTTAGTTTCCCTCTATCGTTAATAGTTAATGAGTAACATGTAAAAAACCAATAAGTTACATATATAATGGGAGATAACTCCTATAAAATGTAGTCAAATCCTTTACCTGTAAATGTAACAAAGTTGCTCCTTTAAGAGACCAACATTTTGCACTCTTTTTTTTCCCCTTTATCATTAATAGTTAATGAGTAACATGTAAAAAACCAATAAGTTACATATATAATGGGAGATAACTCGTATAAAATGAAGTCAAATCCTTTACCTGTAAATGTAACAAAGTTGCTCCTTTAAGAGACCAACATTTTGCACTCTTTCGTTTCCCTTTATCATTAATAGTTAATGAGTAACATGTAAAAAACCAATAAGTTACATATATAATGGGAGATAACTCCTATAAAATGAAGTCAAATTCTTTCCCTATAAATGTAACAAAGTTACTCCTTGAAGAGACCAACATTTTGCACTCTTTCGTTTCCCTTTATCATTAATAGTTAATGAGTAACATGTAAAAAGCCAATAAGTTACATATATAATGGGAGATAACTCCTATAAAATGAAGTCAAATTCTTTCCCTATAAATGTAACAAAGTTACTCCTTGAAGAGACAAACATTTTGCACTCTTTCGTTTCCCTCTATCATTAACACGGTGTAGAATGGTAACGGACTTATCGCGTTTTTTTCTGCTGTACCGGACTATTCGGGTTAAGCAACGGACTAATCATGCCAATAAACATGAAGTAACTCAGAAAAATGAGTTCAAATGATAACAGGAAGGGGTAAGTTTTATTAAAAACCATACTCACGGAATACGTAATTGATCTATGATAACTCCCACAAAAATGTTACGTCGATGTACCTCGTGGTTATTTCACAAAGTTAAAAACAAATCGAAAAATAGGGAAACAACATGAACAAGCAAACATGAATTTCTATCATTCATCGTCAAATTGATATAAACAATGACTTTTTATGTTCAGAGATGTCCTGTTTTCGGTTAAAAATACATTCAACAAAGCTCTAGCAATTAAAATTGAACAATAATACTGATATGTCACTAAAATTAAAATGTGAAGCAACGGACTTTTTGTGTGCGGTGGATATAGTGGAAATTTTGGGCACCGGACTAATAGCGGTACTTAGCCACGGACATATTGTGCTCAATTATATTTTTCAGAGCAAAAAGAAGAAAAACTTTTATTGTTAAATAAGCGAAAGAACATGAAGAAAAGAAAATATGATGAAATTTCTCGTGGTAATATTTTTGAATGATTAAGAGAAATGTATTACGTAGGGCCTATTCCTGAAATTCATTTTAAATAGATGACTTATATAATTATTATTATCTTTATTGTCATATAAATCAATACTACATTGATCAGTGACATATAACAGAAGTAACAAACAACTAAATTGCAATCGGAAAAATCGACAAAATATTCAAGTCTACGAGACCCCTGTCCTCAGTTCCAGAGACTGTTAATGAAAGACTCTGAATTTGTCGAAAATTTTCCGGGTTTAAAATTGTTTTAAGCGAATCGAGATATGGAGTAACATTAGAGATATTGAAGTCATATAAGAGATTAGACCGAAACAGTTTATTGTGATCACATTTTAAAAAGAAGTGAACCTCCTCGTCCACTTCATTTAGATATTACAGAAGGAGCAAAGACGTTGTTCACGGGGGACTTTTTTTATATCTTCCACGTTCTATTTCAAGAATGTGGTCGGCTATTCGAAATTTTGAGATGAATTTGCGATTTTCATAGTTCGAATCGGACAAATAAAATTCTTTTCTTAAGTTGTTTTTCAAAAATTTATATAGAAAGATTTTATTCTGATCTTTTAAATTTGAAACTTTGTCAGCATACATGTTCATATAAAACTTTAACAACTCATCTTTAATATATGGTTTTATTACTTTAACATTTTTATAAGTTGTGTCCAAGTTAAGTCCATCTGAGTTGAGATCCATGTCGTCAATTACATCTTTTATATAAGTTACCCAAGAGTATATATTCTCAGAATCAAAAAATGTATTCAGTTCAAAACTTTCTTTTATCAAAGGGTTAATTTTACATGTACTCAGCCTAGCAAAATACAATATAGATTGAGTTTTTATGTATTTTTCTATAGGGACCCTACCAAGCGCTAAACGGGAAGCTAGGTTTGAAGCAGTCTTCTTTACCGCAAGTATATACTTGCAGAATGACAAATGTGTTTTTTTCAAAAGGAGTTTTATCTATGAAGTTAAATGGATCAATGACAACATTGTTATTTCTACTACATTTCTTTGCATTAAAGAATGAAATATATTGTATCAACATTGTATGATAAAATTGGCCTTATTAGTGCATCAAACATGTTCAGGGCAACTTGAACTGGGACATTTCCAATTTAAGAAAAAAAATGCTGCAAGCATAGATCAATGTATGAGGGTCGGTAGAACTTTTTACGGAACAGCAGAAAAGGCTAATTAATTCACCGGGAATTCACGATTTAACCAATAAAACTGCGGGAATTCGGGATTTTTACGTTTCTTTTTATCCAGTACGTATTACACCGGGAAACCGGGATCTGGTATTTATTTTTACGGGAGTGCGGGATGGGACCCCCACCCATTCCCCAGGTATGTCAGAATAATTCTTATTTGTTTCTATGATAAGTATATTGAACGATTTTTGTTTCATTTGCATGTCAAGTCCCTAAAGTTTATATTCCTGCATTTGCAAATAAATTTAAAATAAATCTGAGTGCCTATTCATGTTATACTCGCAATATACAACTGTCTAAAGAAATACTTGTAAAACAGAGGCAAAATATTTATTTAAACATAGTGTATAGCGCTTTTGTGCCATTTTCTTTTCACTTTCTGAAAACTAGCTCTCAACATAGATCCATTCAACACAGCAGCAGACGCCGAAAGTCCGGTGCCACACACGACAAAAGTCCGGTGCAATGGCCTTCCCTGAAAATTGATAATTTCTTCGAGATTTGAACAAATATAAATATATTTATCCGTTGTGTGCTTAACATTGATGGCATTAAAGAGAAAATGACAATAATAATATGCTAAATGAGGACAGTTAGCTCGTTATATATTCTCATGTGACATATTCATAAACAAACTACACCGGGTATCGAGTTCTTTTAAACGATTTCAAATTATATACTAATCATATTCTGTAAGTGTTAACTTGTGCAGAAAGATAAATAGTTTTATCGTTCCGTGACATAAACATTCTATTAATATTTAAAAAACATGCAAAGAAATAAGACAAAATAAGTGACCTACTGTTTCTATTTACATCAACTTTCAAGAACAGTCCGTTGCTTAACCCGAATAGTCCGGTATGCAGAAAAAAAACGCGATAAGTCCGTTACCATTCTACACCGTGATTAATAGTTAATGAGTACCATGTGAAAAACCAATCAGTTACATATATAATGGGAGATAACTCCTATAAAATGAAGTCAAATTACTTCCCTCCAAATGTGACAAAGTTGCGCCTTACTAAGACGAATATTTTACCCTCAATAAGTGTTTATCTATCTTTTACCGTTTCAAAGGAGTAGCGGACACAAGCAAATGTCAAAATTTAGAACGTGACCTTCACCTTTGACCTTGTGTCCATTTTCAAGGTCAAAGGTCATGATGGTCTAAAGTGAAGACCCCAGGCCTCTATCTCTTTTAGTTGCAGAGATTTGTTTGAATAACACTTACTACTTTTATTTAAAGGGAGATAACTCCTATAACATGTCGTCAGAACCCTTCAATCAATCTGTCCCAAAGTTGCGCAGGGATATAGGACACATTTTGGTAAAGGTTTGGTATTGCTATCTTTTTTGGTTTCGGAGGAGTAGCAGGCACAAGCTTTTTAGTAAAAGGGGAGATAACTCCGTAAAGGAAAAGGGTGCGGTCAGTCAGGGTGAACTGCGAAAGCGCAAAGGGTAACCGATATCAGATATAAAATATCAAAGCGACATGTCGCGAAGTGAAAAAAACCAGACACCGAAATAAGTTGGCGGAAGAAAAGAGAAAATAATAATAATAATAATAATAATCAGAACAATAACTATAGGTCTTTCCACAGAAAGGTGGAAAGACCTAATAATAATCAGAACAATAACTATAGATCTTTCCACAGAAAGGTGGAAAGACCTAATAATAATAAGAAACAGACTAATAACAGTAAGTCTTTCCACTGGAAAGTGGAAAGCCTTAAATATAAATCAACGGCGGAAATTGATATATCTATAGGAACACAATTTTGATTGCCACTAAAATTGTATGGAGCATTCGGTTGAATTGGGAAAAAAAATTTAAGCCTTTTGTAGCGGCTACAATAAACCTTTTTCTTTTTAAAAATCAACAAAAGAATGTTAATATGCAAGGAGCGTGGTCTGTTACTACCATGGTCCGTAGGTCACGTTGTCTTTTATAAACTGGCAACCACAATGAGAGTTTCTATCCCCCGCCCTTAAAATAAGTCGTGTTAAAGTACGCCAATATGTATTATACAAAATATATTCCTATTAATTTCTGAGTAAACAAATATATAGGACATATGTCCACCGTGCCCAAAAAAGAGTACATCAGCATACTGTTGTACAATATCCAATTATCGAGATAATCATACAGATATCTTGTAGTTAGATGACATTTATTAGATATTATTTTTTAGGCTTAAACCGTTATCTGAAGACACTAATTCCAGTAAGTATTTAAAATGTGTCTTGCTATATAGTGGCTAAAACAGTTGAAAGTAACGCAGGACATAATTCGGAATATCAATTTGAGTTTACTAAGATTATTAAATTTTCTACAAAAGAAGCGTATTTATGCTAATCAAGACTCGTCCGTGGCACTCAAACCAAAATATTAAAAATCAAAATAAATTAAGATGGAAAGCTTTTATAGTCAAAATTCCATACGTTATATCAGATCCGACTTAGGCTAACTACACCTTGCGAACGATTTTACATTCGTTATAACGAATTCCAGAAGGATGGATTTTAATTTGTTACAGCAGCCTAACCTGACTTTGATGGTACAGTTAAAATATGTTCGATAGAACTGTCTGGATTCACTTACATTGTAGCTGTGTTAAAACCCGCGCACGAAAGCAATTACCATTGACTAAATTTGGGTGAAAACAAATAAAATCCGTTATCACGAATTCTGAAATTCGTTATAAAGAAATCCATGAAAACGAATCGAGAAATTCGTTAGAACGAATTAAAGTTCGTGATCACAAACTCTGGAATTCGTTATCAGAAATTTCAATTATTATCTAATAAAAATTGTGTAGGTCCTAAAGAAGGTTTCGCAGACATAAAACCAATTAAATACAGATTAAAATATGATAAAGTTTAGAATTAAAGCTTACACCACAGTACAAATGATTTAGGATATCAGCATTAGTGGGAAACTATCGACGTTATCTTTGTTTTGTTGTTATATACACTTGGTCATAAGTTAGTGACCACCAAGATTTTAGCGGAGGTGATTTTTTTAAAACCAATATGTTTATCAATATATAACCATCCATTGTTCATTTCACGTTTCGTTTAAAATAGTCGACTATTTTAAAGAAGTTTATGATTTTACTATTCAAAATGTATAGAAAAGACCAGCAAGATGTAGTTTGTAAAAATATGTCATAAAACTGCAAAATCATAACTCAAAATAAAGTTCAGTTTGAACCGCTGGTAATGTTACATACAAGGGTCACGTTCATTACTTTCCGGCCAAGAGAGTCCCAAACATGCTCTATCGGATTCATATCCGGAGACATGACAGGCCATGATAATGTCTCAGTTGCTTCATTTACAAGATAATCTTTGACGATTCGTGCTCTGAGGTCTTGCGTTGTCGTCCATGAACACGGGTCTGTTTCCAAGTGGATGCGCATCAGAATGGGGCACAATACGTGGGTCCTGAATCTGATCTATGTATTTTAAAGCAGTTATTGTGCCATCTAATGGATACAAGTCTAACTTACAGTCATATGAAAAGCAGCCACAAACTGTCACTCCGCCCCACCAAAAGCTGTTGTTCCCAGAACATGTGCAGGATCAAAAGCTGTGTTGCGTTGACGCTATACCCGCAGTCTACCATAAACTGGTTTCAGAAGAAAACGACTTTCGTCGGACCAATGAATTCTTTTCCAAGAGCAAATATCCCACCCGATATGGTCACGCGCCCACTGCAGCCGGGCATCCTTATGTCTTAGTGTATGTGCTGGACGCTTTATTGGTCTCCGTGCTCAAAGTCTTTTGCAGTTTAGCCTTCTGTTTAGTGTTCGTTTACTGATTCTAACATGGACATTCCATCTACTATGCAACCTGTTTGCAGTGGTAAAAGGTTGTTGTCTAGCAAGTTTTCGAAGTAGTCTATCTTCTCTCTCTGTTGTCTTCTTTTGTCGCCCTGATCTTGGCCTTTCCCAAACAATACCAATTTCATTATATCGTCTCATTAGCCTACTGATGACAGAATGGCTAACATTGAACCTGTCTGAAACCTGCTGCTGTGTCATTCCAGCCCAGAAACAATTAATTTTTTATTTATTTGAAGCAAAACCTGGTGGTCCCTAACTTTTGGCGAAGTGTATATTTAATCCATGTTAGACATTTTGTGAGTTTCGTTTTATACAAGATATATCATTCATATATATGAATGGAGGATGGATAATGCCCCCAAAATAACTACATAAAGTACGTTTTGCGTCCATGAACATTTTAATAAATAGTAAATCGCTTGTGTATTTTTTATTTGAAATTGCAAGAATATAAGATTTACTGCTAACTGATGTTTCAACTTTTGCAGGAATAAATAATATCGATGGAGAAACGAGTGATGTCAGAGGTGGTAGAGGCCGAAACTATAATCCCGAATGGATGCCATGGAAACGAATAGAACGTACATATCGCTAAAACACGGAGATTTCGATTTCGAAATTTTTTTCTTTGTCCTATATTTTTTGATTTTGTCAACATTATTTGCTATTTTTGTTCGTCATTATTATTATTATTATTATTATTACTATTATTATTATTATTATTATTATTATTATTATTATTATTATTATTATTATTATTATTATTATTATTATTATTGAAAGTGAATATCAAGTGGGCCATCTATTACTATAAATCTCTATACTGTTGACTTTAAACTCTGTATGCTTCGTTTCTTTTTATTTTGACATCTTTTGTTTAAGAAGGTCATTTGTATACGATCATATTGCTGGTTAACTTTAGTATTCCTATTAATATTATTTGACCTTATACCTAATATTTTTGGGGGTCTTATTTGTTTTTATTTTTATGTTCTTTGTTGTTTTGACCATGACTCCTATTTTTCCTGCCAATAATTTTACCTCAGTACACGAACTTTCTCTAGGTTTTTTATTAGGGCCGCATGAAATAGCTGAAAACAAGCTGCAATAAATCCCATTCAATCAAACAACAAACCAGATAATTAAATATTATATCTACATGTATTACTATAAAATCCGTGCTTATCGCACAGATCTACTTTGCCAAAAATGAACCAGAGTTTTCACCATTATTGATGTTTAACAACGGTTTTTATCAAAGTTGTCAAAAATACTTCCATTTTATTATTAACCCAATATGTTATATTTTAGCCATACCAACCTGGTTGATTTTTTGGTGGCTACAAACAATAGCAAACTTTATATCCCACACCATAGGCATAATTACGATCAAATTAACCAAAAGTGTTTCTAAGAAGAAGATTTTGAAAAGCGACAACTAATTGTGCCAATTGATGACAATAATACACAAGTCGGTGACTTTTTAAAATTTTCAACTGATTCAAAAATTAAATACAATTGTTGGTTGGGATACAAAAACATATACGTTTTTCTTCAAACCGTACAATAAAAAATCTAAGACGCTGGCACACTGGAGTCGGATTGCAGAAATAACTGAACACATGTTTAATAAGAAAATTTATTAACAATTTTGCAAAACGCTTCAAATTTCTTGTTTTCACTTTAGTTAATTTTGGAAATCAGAATTAGTTCATAGATAAAATTTAGCACCTCTTTTTCCTGCCTACGGTTTATGCATTCTCAAAGCCTGTAAAAGGTCAGTAAACTATTTTTGATCATTTGAAGAAGTGACAAATCTGGTTACTTTTGCAACTGTAGCAAGTTAGCCTTTTACACGATGAAGCCTACCGGTGTTTCATCAATCCTGGTGTTAAAGAATTTGTCTTCAAACCATTTCAAGACCTTGTTGATAAATTGTATTTTACCCATATCTCTACAAAAATTATTTAGACATGTATAATTTGGAAAAAGGCAATAAAGGATAATTTAAGAATCTCAAAATCAAAACTGTTAACTGATACAGATGTGTGTTCTTTATATATTTATATATTTTTTGTAATGTAATGTTGTTTACTAAATTCATCATTTGTAGGTATTTTGTACAACGGTTCACTACAATAAAAGATAAAAGCACTCTTCGTTAGAGAGGTTTAGCATGCCATAAAATCACTTCTTCTGACATTCCTGTCCTAAGTCAGTACCATTGCTGTAGTGGCTGCAGTTTTGGTTTTTAGTTCTCTGGCTATGACTAGGACTTTGATTAAGGGATTGTCTTTTTGACAGTTTCCTTGATGTTCGGTACAAAAATACATAATTTCTACAACACAATGGAAAATATATTTACCTGTACTTAAATAGCACCTGACCACTCCCGAAAATATGCTAACTGCATAAGAAATCGTTATGTATTTTTTGCCCAATGCGTGTTTTTACCATTTAGTAAATATATAAATTCCATGTGTCTTATTTTTAAAATACATAGTGTGTATTTCAGAAAATAGTCTCAAAACACTTTTAGCTTACACGACTTGCAATTTATGCCACAACGAATTTTCGGACTTGAATTACCTTACTCGATGGCCGAGTGGTTAAGGTGGTTCGTGTTTTCAATTACGATTAAGACAATTTTGCATCATGAATAAGGGGACTCGGTGGCCGAGTGTTTAATGTAGTTGATGTACTATTGATCACGTGGTCTGTCAAAATTAAACGACATGCTGAAAAACTGCTAGTGTTTAAACTAGCAAGTGAGTAGCGTATAATTTTAAAATTATGTTTTTAAAATAATCGACATCCTTAACATGCTTAACTTCAGTGAAAATAATTTAAGTTTTACGTGTAATATCAACGCGCTAAACTGTCAACAGATTGGTTTGAAAATCTGACTTGCGTTTTGTTGATTGTGAGGTAATTACAATATTTAACATGTTTCAATTTTTCTTATTTGAATCGTAATACATTATTGTTATTTTTCAAGGATGGCTGAGTTGCTGAGATTTTATGTTACAATTCTATATGTTATAAATGCTGAGGCATTGTGTCATCCCTGATTTTTTACAGTGAAAGCTAAAGGATCACTCGATTCATATTTCAAGTTTGTCATGCACTTATCTAGGGTAGACGATTCTCTCTGTCGTCCTCTGTAAAGATTTTGAAGCGTTCGATGTTAAAGCTAGTTTGATATACTTCGACCACATACAGTTTTCCGATATTTACAACATGGAGGATAGAACGCTTTGAAGTGAGGTTGATGAACCTGAATTCTTGTCATGCATGGTTGCGCGCAACATTTTCTGTTACTTAATTAACAAAATTAGCCCATCAAGCAACATTTTAGCTATATGGAGGACGTTATAAATATTTAAATCTACATACAAGAACAAATTTAATGATAAGGAGCTAAAATTTATGCTGAATCAACTGACTTTAAGTAAAAAGTAAAAAATAGGCATTCAGGTTAGGTAGGGACAATAAAATATGTAGGATGCTTCTGCTCAATAAACGCTCTTATTTACGATCTAGAGAGTATATGGATTAAATTATTAGCGCATACACATGTTAAACATGTAAAAATAACCGTTGAACTTGATCAGCTTTTCAATCGTATGACTGTAAACGTTTTTTTAGAAATGTAGAAAGGGTTCAAGTATTAATATTTAAATTTATTCAAAATAGATGTCACAGCAATGTTACTGATCACAAGTTCAATAAAAATTATACATAGCGTTATATATGAATGCTAAAATTAATGCAAATAATTGTGAACGGTTATCAGTTTATTGTCAATAAAAAAATTACCAGTAAATGCCTTCAATACTGACATGAAATACAGAAAAAAGGCTTTTAAATCAATGATAACAATTAAACCGTGCAAACGATGCACCATACGATATACTGTGCGATAAACGAAACGTTGCACGATACGATATACAATACGATTGACGAAATGATCCCTGAAAAGGATAAACCTTTAATCATTCCGTCTTACCGTTTTATCGTGTATCGTAGCGTATATCATTTCGTGCATCGTGCGTACATCGTTCGTATATCGTGCGTTCATCGTTCGTACATCGTTCGTGCATCGTACGTTTCGTTAACTTATACGTTACAGGGACTGTAGGTGAGAACATACAACCTTGACAGGTTAAACTGTCGTCATTTAACAGTTATGATGCTGCCATTATAGCAGACTCAAGTGGTAGCCTTGTCGTACATGTTTTCCTTGTTTTATTTTGTTGCGATGCCCGGAAAAAGACAATACATCATTCTTTTCCTGTATCCAAATCTGGTTCGCAACTGTGTCGAAACGTTTTTTTTTTGAAATTTTTTGTTGTTGTTTTATTAAGGCTTTTTGTGTTAACAGCTTTCCTTTTTAGTCTGTTCCTTTTCATTTTTTTCATCAAGTTTAAATTTCACATTATAAATTTAGTTACGTGACATTCAACTTTCGCAGTTCGAATAATTTCCCCTTTCGCAAAATTTTAGTGTATGCAGATGAACTTTATAACCGTAAGAAGGCGATGAAAGTTAATCCAACATGGTCAGTAATGGATTGTGACTCTTCGTTAGCGCAAATAATTTTTGATGACTCCTTTTACGAGTTATTTGAAGTTTTTTTTATTTCAAATGCACTTTTGTACAATTGCAACTCATGAAGCAAATGTACTAGAGACTTTTGATTCCATTGGGTAATCACTCAACTTGACATTGAAAAAAATCACAAGGTCAAACATCAGGGTTACATTTTAATGTTTTGACATTGTGTTGTGAGCAGATTTCCTCCTTAACAATGATGTACTTGCTGCGTCATCTAATCAAAGCGTCATAAACAAGAACATTGTTATGGATGCATAGCAACTTTCTTGTTTGACGTTTTTGTTCTAGCGTTCTGATTGGATGTCAGAGACAATGGAATCTAAACCAATGTAGAATCTATAGGATATAGCGATGTGAAAGTTGTTGGTTTACGGAAGAATTAGGTACTTTCATGCGCTTTTGGGAAAACCCATGTTATCTTTCACTCGTGATAGAAATTTTTTGCCATTTAGCTCGTTCCGCTGCGCTCCACTCGCAAAAAGACATAAAATTACTAACACTTGCGAAAGATCAACCGGCCTTTCCAAAAGCGTATGCAAGAACCTATTATTCTCCAAAAGAAAGATCATGTTAAGGTTTTTTATTGTCATATTATTTTATTGACCATTTGTAACAGTTGTCCCCCTGGATCGATGACATTTTTTGTAAAAAACTGTAACATATATTAACGTAGTATCTTCATTATCGATCATCACTTTGACCTTTAAAACGGTCACAAGGTAAAATGCCATGGTTATTTTTTTTTAACTTTTGACATTATGTTGTGGGAAGATCTTCTCCTTAATTTTGAGAGATACATAACTGTCACTATGACCAAAATGTACACCCTTTAAGGTCGTGAAGTGTCATACATATTGAATAGCTCTTCATAATAGTTACAAAATCTTCAATGGATGGATACGATTTATTATCAATAGCCATATTTCAGTCACAATAACAGATATTTACATTTGATCTGCACTGGTGATCACTGTTGGCCTTCATCATAGTTATAGTCACAAACTTCTTGGAAAAGGTTAAATCCTTTTATTTTATTTTCCATGAATATTAAATGGTTAATCATGTTCTAAAAATCTAGTTTTTAAGCATAATACATGTATATACATGTATAAAGGTCAAAAGATCAGAAGACAAGGTAATTTATAACTCTTAATGTTCTACATGTATTTTATTATCGTTTTTATTTTACACGAAATTTGAATGTTTTTATAGTCATTTATATATGTTTATTATGTTTTTTTGTAAATTAAAATGATCAATCAAAGAATAAGCTTTGTCGCATGCCTATCTTAGTGTACACATTCGGATCATTGTGAACGGAAATTATCTAAACGGAACCAAATTAAATTTCTTTTACTTGCTCCCCTCTTTTTCCATTTTCACCCGTGGAAACGCCGACAATAGAAAACACTTGGATCAAATAAAGGATGTAATCTCTATTAAGTTAAAATTTAAGGTGATGCATTTAATTTTGATATTTGTTTATTTCTATATACCTTCTTGCTGGGATGTACGATGAATTTCTCAGTAGGATAAAAAGAGTTTGATAGTAATAATTATTCAGAATTATTCAAGTGAGGGCTGTTGAATATCTTGTTTTAATGACTCTGTTTTAATAAGTTTTTCTTTCAAGTGAACACAAATAGTTTTATTTTGTATGAGATGTATTTACACGGCTTAATTGTTCACTTGTAAATTAAAATATGTCAAGCTACATTACACATTCAAACGATTAGTGAATAACTTTAAATTTTCATAAGATTTTGAGATGACGTGCTAATTTATATGAAACGTGTTTATGTCACCTTCTATAGAAGGACAAATATTAAAGACCTCAGTTTTATTTTATATGTCGGTTGTCATATATTTAATGGCTAAAGTTAATGTTATTTGCGGAATATTAAGTGAAACAAGTAAAGTTTAAATAAAAAAGCTTCATCTTTCTTCGTGTTCATATAACGAATATTCAAAATTGTGAAACTTAGTCATAGTTACCAGATATCGGAAGAACACAGCAACAAAAAACACTCAAAACATACATACATGTACAGAATTATGCACAAAAAATTCTCTAAACAAAATGATTAAAACAGTTGTACTGGAAATATAAGCATAGTCACAATTAGTGTGTTATTGGTAGATAAGGTAGGTTGTATTGTAATAAAATCATCGTTTCAACAACGGATTAATTTTCCAGGCGTTTGTCAGGGTCTGCTCACCGGAATTTATTCCAGTCACTCAAATACTGTATAAAAATTCCACTTCTAGGTGGAGAACAAATACGAAATAGTTTTTTTTTTAAAATATAATTCCTAATATTTGACAATTTTAAAAAGTAAACAAGTTCGACATGTTTTTATGTAAGTTGTATGCATCAATGAATTTAAATTACGATAGCATCAACAAACGTTAAATAGAATCAGAAGTGTTCATTCTAGTCGATTGTTTTGCTTTACAATGCTACTTTATACCCCATTGAAAAGATAATACAATATAATTTAATATACGAACGCTTCAATTACCTTAATATATAAAGAAGAAAAGACACGATGTTTTGCGTATTTTATAGATTATGTGATCAGTAAGAGTTAACATCATACCTGATATGATTCGGCACAAACTATTAGGTGTTTGGGTTTTGATTTTAATTATTTCAAAGTTGGTATCAGGTAAGATAATTGATTAAGATAAAAAATACTTATTTTAAGAATTTGTATGTTTACAGGTATGAAGTTGGAATTACTTATTGAAACAAGAATGTATCTGAATATATTGCTGCTATATTTTGTATTTCTGCAGTTTTAAATAGTCATGTCGATTAACGATTTGTACAGAAAAAGTGTCAGCTTAAGCGAACTATGTATTTTTTCAAAGTTAAAATCTGATATGATTATGTTACTTAAGACGAATCATAGATTGTATTTCTAATTTTTTAAGATTTTTTTAACCTTATAGTTTTTTATAACGCTTCTTCTTTCTCTATATCGTCTTCTAATTGTACTATAATATAAGAGTAAAACTTAAACAAAGAAGTCGTACTTTCATCTACATATGTGTACTAGACACAGTTTTTTTTCAATAAAAAAAAATAAATCAAAGGTGTTGAATATTAGAAAAATATATAATACCTGTACGTTTTAATATATGTATAGCTATTATTTCTTTATAATTTGTAAATATTGGCTTGATAGCCAATTATTTAATTTCCACAAAAAGACAATTAAGAGCCTAATAAGTTTAACAGATAAGTTGAGAATAAATTACTAATGCAATATCGAAGGTAGGATTAAACGCATATTTTCGATAATTTATCGATGTATGAACCAGGTCGACTCACTCAAAAACAGATAAGTTTATGAGTGAGTTGACTTCGTTCATGCATCGATGAATTATCGAAAGTATGCGTTTAATCCTTATAAGTCTTCCAAAATTGTTTTTTAGTATTTACTATTTTTCCCAACATAAAATTCCCTTATAAGTGTGTGACGCGTAGGAATATGCACAACAAACTGAAGACTAAGAAGTGGTCGGATTGCAGCAAATAACTGACAATTAAAATATTTTACGATTAGCCGAGTATATTATTACTGAAAACAAAAGAAGACAGAAGAACAACAATATCTGAATTCCGTTTACTAATGCTACTTATTGTATGGCGGTTTGTATGTATCGTGTAATGTGTGAGGCCATAGCTTTTCTAAGGCAAAATAAACCTGACTAGACGTTCTTTCAGGAAAAACAAAGTTGCCATTGTTCGATGGATTTATCAGTGAAAATGGAAGGAGCAGTGCTGAAACATGAAGTTGGTGGCCAAGTCATGCATCTTGCTTTTCTCGTTGATTGATTGTGACTGAGAAAAGAGATGATAGTGTTACGGCGATTGTGTGTATTTGAATTGATTTATTTCATTGAATCCAAAGCAAAGTGTACTGTTGTGTGTATTTCTCTAAACAAATAATTCGATAATAATAATAATGTACGGCTGCTTTAACTAAATTAATTTTCGTTTAAGCGATACATCGCTCAAGATATTTTTATCGCCAAAATTCGAGTGTAATGGCTAAATTTATGTTCTTACGCGTACACGACTCATGACCGCCATATTTTTTTACCCTTAGCAACAAAAAGTAGTTTCGCAAGAGTTGTTCATGAAAGTATGAACTAGGAATTACTGGTTTAAGGTATTTTGACCAATCACTATAAATGTAAACGAATGTAAGATAATAAATATTATAACGATAAACGTCAGTGACGTCGGACACGATATGCTCAATGTCTACATAATGAGAACGAACAAAACAATAAATAGTACCCATCATACTCCAACCCTCAGACAATGGTAACTAATCCGTAATAATTGCTATAGAAATGTTCTAAATAGTAGGTTAAAGTTTAGTCGTAAAACTTAATATAATAATAATATGATAATCTATATTTTTTAACTTGAACGCCTGCATTTAATAGAAATTAATATTGTTTTAAATATGGTTGGTTACGTTCCAAGTCAAATAACTTATAAATAAAAATACTTTTAAAATTTGCGTCATACTTCTGTCATGTTATCTACTCAAATCATGATTAAGTTCTAGTGTTAATGTTATTAACAGTTGTGCTATACTTATTAAAGTCGTCTCTAAAATTTGAGCTTCATAATATAGCTCTTGACACAATGAGCTAAAACCTTTAAATTGTCATAAACTCACTATAAAATTGAATTTCACCTTACTACTATAATTTTGTTTAATATTCAAAGGTTTAATAGCATATAAATTAAATACAAAAGTATATTCATTCTGTACACATAAATATGTTTAATAACAATAAATACCAGTATTTAACCTGACAAAGCATCCATATCTTAATTTAAGGCAAATATAATATGTCTGCGATGTATTTATATGTGCTTAACTGTCGATGTTTTATAAATGCAAATTAGTTCAAATATTGAAAAGAACACAAATATAATAAAGTATAGTATATGTATATATGTTTTAATAGTATACTATGTAAATATTGTCCAGAAAATTATTCCATTGTCATAGGGAACCAATATAGAACCATAAATGATGAATGATAAATTACTCTAGTTTTTCGAATCTATATCAAAGAAAATAAAACCTTCTTATTTAAGAGATCATATTTATTCTTTATTACATATTTTGGTTACGTTCCACTTGAAAAATTCAAATATTTTTAAAAATTGAAGTCACATATCTTTTTATAAGTGTACACTTTAACGCTAATTCATATGCTCAAATTACTTTTAAATTCGTACTTTGCTAATTGTTCGTTTACAAAATTTTTGAATAGTTGAATCCGTCTCTAATTGTTTGAGCTACATACATGTAATATGGCCCTTAAAAGCATAAATATAACATTTATCCTATTCCTGGATTTGACTTTTCCCTAGACATGACAATGAGTAACTCGACGGGTGTCTAATTAGAGGCAGGCACTGCTTACTCGTCCGGAGCACCTGAGTGCACCCATGGTTTTTATTGGGTTTGGGTTACTCTCTTTCTGTTTTTGTGTTTTTGGTTTTTGTGTTGCGTTTTGTCTATATCCGGATTTGTAACTGTCCCTTGACTTTTGGCTCTTGTTGTTCGGTCGGTTTTCTTTGCTATTTTTATTTATTATTGTAATAAACAACACAATTAAATTCAATCAATTGCACCCAACATTTATTATTGAGTTAATGATCAAACGTTTCATTGTATTTAAATTAAATTTAAAAGTATTTTCCTTCTTAACAGTTGAACAGATTTAATCGCAATTCTCGCAAGCGTGTTAGACTATTGCTGTAGAAATGTATAGTGTGATAATCAATATAATTTTATTAAATGAATAGTAAACAAGAGTGAAACAACGCTTTCATACTTTGTTTGTTTGAATTTTGTTTAACGCTATTTAATAAGGTTTTCAGCCATATCATGTCGTCTAGTTTTATTGTGATAAAGCCGATAAAAACAGCACAACGTTTTAGAAACACTGATAATTGTCGTGAATTAAGTTTGGAGTCGAGGATAACCTGCAGAAAAAGCTAAAAGTGCTGAAAATCGCAACGTTGGTGCTGATGGTGATCTATAATAGACAGTTCTAATGTGATGTGCTTTGAAGGCTTTTGAATGCACACCTGAGGTACACGAGTAAAAACTCATAAACAACACCATGAATAATCAACATTCATAGCAAAGTCACAATCAACTTCGTGTGCTAAATGGCTGACAAGTACTGCAACTTATAGGTTACGTTGGTGATGCAAATTAATAAATACTTCCTGTTAATTTTCCTATTTACGCCCACATTTTTATCACCCTCTAACGATTGGGGTAAAATATTTTGCACGTTCAATCCGTGGTAAAATTCAAAATATATTCGTGCCACAATGAATTTATTCCTACACAGTACTTAAATTTATACATTTAAATTTCAGTTTAGAATTCAAGCAACTAGTTTAAGTAAGATCATATATATTTTAGGTCAGTGCACTAGCTCAGATATTAGAGGATCCGATCCTGTAGACAAGAGACAAAACAACGACTACGACGGAACAGCAAGTATGTATTTGTTTGTTGGTATAATTGCATACAGTCTATCAATTAAATTTGTCTGTCATCAATAAATTTGGTGCAGGATAATGTGATTATGTTCATCATGGTGGTGGTTTCGTTTCTTTATAGTTTCGTTTATGTACATCTCTACTCGACGGACGCCCTGTACATATAAGTAAGGGCACGCTGTGAAGACTTTTTTTTTTTAAAAGCAAATTCACTTTGTGTTTTAGTGAACGTTACAAATTACATCTTCCTCGACAAACCAATGTTCATTGATGCATGAGATTTATTTTGGTCATGTCATCCTCTATAACTCGAAATAGGTAATGTGAATTAAAGTAAAATGTTATTTTGTAATTTATTTAAGTAAATGCTGTGCTGTTACCAGATAATCAGTATGAGTTTAAATGTTGTGGATTTATATCTCAATGGAAAGTTTATGCTCGAAGTGGTATTACTACATTACCAACTTCAGTGAAAGGTCAGATTTGGACTGATACTGGAACAGGAAATGTGTGGAATCTTAGAGGACAAAACACTATACCCATTACAAGTATGTCATTTTAAATGTAAAAGACGTATATATGAATTATTATCCCCGCATCAGTATTATTCCCGGAATTTGATTAGCCAGTTACAAGTCTTTACACAACCAATATATTCGGGTGTACATGCTTCGCCTAAGGCGTATTTCGGGTACTTCAGTTGTTAAAATCTACGGATATGAACGTATCTAAAAATATTACAATGCACGTAAATAACCGTGTTTATCTCTTTCAGTACAACAGTTTAAGATTTTAATAAGACGACAAAAAACAACGAAATTGATTAAGTTATTGAACGTTTATTTAGCATTTAGCGAGAACTATTTTAGCTACATTTACAATGCAAACACAATAACATAAGAGTGCAGTATATAAATATTAGGATATAAATAACACAAATGCAAAACATTAACACGATAACATAGTAGTTCTGTAAATAAATATTATTCAGTTATGGACTTTTGAAGACGTCAATACGCTTTACATTGACCTTGTATGATGATATAGACCGATGACGAAGTTTTTTTACGGCTATTTTCAATACAAAAAGAGTGATAGCAAGAAATTTTATTTTCTATTTTCACATTTAGTCAGCATACAATTTAGAAACAACAACAAATCACCTGTACGTCGTGGTCTGCTGTACACCTGACATATTGTTTACTAGTATATCGATCAAACAAGAATTCAAAATCTATATTTAGGAACATGCCTAGAATATTCTTTAAAAATAACAACATAATTAATATATTATATATATTATTTAAAAATAGACAGATATGATTTATATCTTTGGTGAAATTTAGCCAATCAAATTTCAAGACATTTAAGCAAATGTAATATTAAGATATATATAATATAATATAAATTACACCAAACGCAAAACATTAACACTGATACTAAATTATAAAAGTATGTTAAGGATTAGAGGTAAATGTTTACTGTGAAGATGAGAGAAGCTGATCGTAACCTTTTGATAGCAAGGAAGCAACTAACTGTCAAAACTACCTATATTTGCATTTATGTAACCACTGCAATTCACGGATCAACAGCTATTATCATTTAAGTGACGTTTTTCCATATAAATAAATAATTAGTTACTTAAATATAAATGCATAGAGGAAATAGATAGCGATTCTTATGATATTTTACTGGACACATAAAATGGACATGAGTTCAACGTTTTATGCATTCAGAAGATTTCGACTATAAATTGTTTGTCATAAATTGTGCCATTTTTTATGCAATTCTCTAGGAACACAACAAGACATGTAAAACAGTATTAAAAATAATTTAAGACCTAAACATTTAGGAGCATGTTTAGTAAACTCCTTTTTAGTAAACTTGTACGCCTAGCAAGATTAAGATGCTTAATAAATATCAAAGAATAATTTTCCACATATGGTCATTCACTTTCTAAAAAGCACTAAAACTCAAATGTATTAGAGAAGCCACACTAGCATCATTTTGCCATGGTAAAGTTTTTGCCTGATGCTTTTTCTAAGAGACAGATGTTCGGTTCGTAGGTATACCCCATAAAGATCTATATTGTAGCTGGAAGATGGACATCTTGCATTTCGAATTAGCAACAATTCTATAATATTAAAATTCGAATTCGTCATGTGGTTTTGTTTCGTCATTGGTTTTTTAATTGTAATCGATCACTCCTTGGCAGTAATGATGATCTTTCAAACAACACAAATTACTCCAGTTTGATGCATTACAACACTTTTGCATGATTTGACAATCCATTAGACACCGATTGAACTTTTTTTCCTATTATCCATTTTTATTCAATAAGTATCAAAACTCACGTTTTTGTAGAACCTCTCAATTATTTTTTCGGCCAAGATTGATCATAATATACCACGTATTTTACAGAAAATTTAAAAGCGTAAAATTAATGGGGGGGACAAGTGATGAAAATAGATCACACGAACCTTTTGGTCAGGTAAGCTAAAGGCAAAATTGAATAATAAAATTACATTACATTATAACTGTGGATTCATCTTTAACATAAATACAAAATATTTGTTAAGGAGATATAATTGCATTTATATTTTTCTGCGTAATGTCGTGCTCAATGTGAAGTAATGATCCATCTATCTAATATATTATGGCAAACTAGTTTAGTAATGAAACTGAAATTATAATGAAATCTCCGATTCTTTACAATAAAAAGAATAGACAGACATGCCACATTCCTGCATTTATAAAGAATTAGAATTTTAAATTATGATCCTTTCTATTTTGTGTTATATAAAAACTCGCCCAATAGGCTCATCTAATTATCATACATGCTATAATCTTAATAAAAACCAATAGTACATGTTATTCTGTATATGACGGTAATTACAAAATACTTATCATCAAGAAAACTGTCAAAAGACAATTCACAAATCAAAATTCGAGAAAGCGCTGAATTTGAAAACCAACAACCAAAAAAGAACCAACTATAGAAATGGTCCTGACTTAGTAAAGTATGATAGGTCTTAAAAATCATTTCTTTTTGGATTATTAAGATCAGACTCTTCTTACGTTTCTGCAATACATTTATGTAAAACTAATCTTTTCTTAAGATTAACATTAACCAGGTTTGTTGAGTAATACAAACTGTCAGTGACCGCATGTTACTATTTATTTCGACAATATTTTCAATGTTCCCTGAATTGTCAAATGATCTAACGCATAGGGGTTTTCTCTTCGTAAAAATTTGGACGCTAAGGCAACCTGCAGAATTGCGGAAAGCGGAATTTGACATAAAATAAAACAAGCAACAAACAGGATTTCGTTAAATTAGTTCATCGCATATACAGATGAAACAATACTCTCCACAATCAACACTTGTTGTTTTCACAGAGTCGGCTACCTAAATTTAACAAATCTACTTTATATACGAAATTGCATTGAATATTGAATTACAAACGGTACAAATTTAGTACAGGTAATGAGAACAATATCTAGAAATTATATATATGGTGTGTAGAATTATTTGGACAAGTCAGGATAAGGGTACCATGACACTTTGTTCCACGATTATTTAGACAGTAGAGCAAATTTATGAATGCAAAATTATTTTTATATATTTGTAATATTGTCAGAAAAAAATATATTTGTTTGTACGATTCTGAAATTCGGAAGGAATTTGAGGTACTGCTGTACATTTTACAGTGTGAATACGACAAACTATATATTTTGACAATTGACATGTACGAATATTGTTCTGACCCTGTAATCCATATAACATTTTACACAAAAGGATTTTTAGCCAATTTATTGGTTTTTAATTTGGAGATCATCCAGTACAGACATGACGCTAAACAAAATTCCGTATTCGACAAAGAGTCATTAACCATACAAAGGCTAGGTTCTAAAAACGTTTCAACGTATTCTCACTCCAAAAGTCGACCAATCAGATTGTAAGAAAATTTTAACTTAAGGAAAGCTCAAGTAGACAAATCTTAATTTGAGGATGGTTTTTATTAAACTGATGTCATAATACTCAATATCATTACAGTGATGACAATGGTAACAGGAGAAATTATTTGTCACTAATCAAAGAAAGCTCAAAAGTATTCGTAAACCATTATTGACAGCATTAAATATATTATATTGCTGCATCAACAAAGCCATAAAATAAAACAACTCGGTCAATCGAGATGCAGTTGATCAAAATGGTAAAAACAATCAAAAATATGACTTCTTTAGCAAATTATTCTAAATAATCATTTAAAATAACAAGCATGTTTATTACAATGCAACAAAATATATGTGTATGTGTTTTTTGTAGCTTCTGATGCTATAAATACATTGAATGTTCCTGCTGGCAGTC
Organism: Limnoperna fortunei; assembly: GCA_944474755.1. Classification (NCBI taxonomy): domain Eukaryota; kingdom Metazoa; phylum Mollusca; class Bivalvia; order Mytilida; family Modiolidae; genus Limnoperna; species Limnoperna fortunei. The sequence continues at coordinate 33,070,057 of OX104125.1, forward strand.
GACAAATTGCAAAAAACAAGGACCAGATAGGATTGTATGAATATTTAAGAATAGCTCATGACTTAATTAAAACAACAATAAATTTTACCCCCGTAATAGTTAAATTTCTTGTATAATTGCAATAGTGGAGATTGTTGGGTTTATCCTCAACGAACACAAAAGAAAAAATGAAGCAACAATCAAAAACCCCAAACAAAAAAGGGACTAACATCTTTCGTGAATTAAAAAATGTTCTTTGTTCAAAACACAACTTTTATTTGGAGCATATATAATTTCTCAGTTTTAACATAGGCTTTGTTGGAAACAACTGATAATATATGTTTTGAGTACAGAACGTCATGGTTTTGCTGTCCATATATATATTATAAAATATGTAACCTTATGCAATACAGGTTTGTTGGTTCTGCGTTGTAACATTTTATACAACTTTGTGTTTCCATACTTTTACAACTTTCATTTCAACACTTTTTAAGATCACAAGGGCGTGCCCATAATTTTTATTTTACCAAACCCAGCTATTTACATTTTTATCAACACTGAAGTCAAGCCACAGTGGAAATATTTTGTTTTAATCCGTTACATAATTAAAAAATAAGTTCAAGGTTACTGTTATTTTTAAAAACAAAAATCCAACTCAAATGAAGATTGTTATTCCTATACATAATCTAAATTGATATATTTACACATTTTTCATTATAGTTATGAAGATCAAGGCGTGTCCGTGATTACATTTGGAAATGATAACAATGTCTATTCTGCAACAACATTTGCCTCTGCCCAAACCTCGTATGCCTGGCCTAATACAAATAACAACAGGGAACACGCTATACAGGCAAAGATTGTTCCAAGTACGTATTGCTGTTTCTTTATTTTTTCAACGTTTTATACAGAAAACGTATTGTAATGATTGTTATAAAATCTTGATACATAAAGCATAAACAACAATTGTCCATTACTCAAGATTACAAATCTAATGATTTCTAATAATATTTATTATCAATTTATTATTATTTACATTTCAAAAGTTTCTTTGTCCAGTAGGAATATTGATGCATTGAGCTAGTTACATCTCCACATAATGGTAATATATTATGTTTAGTTAGATTTAAAGTCCCTTTACAGTAGGCATGGTATAAGTAGGTATGTAACAGATACGGCAGTAAGTATACATTTCACAGCAGTATAAATGACAATTTCTGTCATTTTCGCTCTCTTATTATTATAACAGCTTACTTACTAGTTATGATTTATTTTATACAGAGCTTTATACTCTACGCAAAGAGACAATTGTTTATTATGTACAGAAAATGGAGATAATTTTGTTTGTACAAAATACAAAATAACATTAATGCAAATTAGACTTAAAACATTGTTTTAGTATCTATTATTAAGTAAAAACGGACACGTGTATACAATAACGTTTGGCTTATGCAATCAAATGGTTATCGAACTGTTAGCTACAGAAACAGACAATTATATACAAAATGTATTTAATTTAATTTGTTTTTAGTTATATTTTTCTCATTTTCTATTAAATCACAGGTATTGCCCCTAAATTTACTAACTTAGACGATACAACAACCATAGAAAATACACTGGTCGGAGGATCGGTTGTGTTTAGCTTAACGTTTACTGATGATGACGCGGAGGATATATCAACGTTATCAGTTGCCCTTGCTGCTACGACCGGAAATGCCGCTACTTTATTTGAATTAGATTCGATTACACGTAAGCATTAGTTAGTGAGAAAAATGTAATGTAAAAGTTTACGTTTTGACATCAATTTTTTACGATTTATTAGATATCGCCTCTCAATAAGCAATAAAAATTCTATGAAAAAGTAAAATATAAACAAAAGATAGGAAAAGGGGTCGTATTGCCAACGGAATGGGTGAAGGATTTAATTGCTTCTAATAAATCATCTATTTTGATTATGTTTCAACAAGCAAAAATATAAGCGTATTTACTATGGTGCGTAATAAATCGTATGTGAAAATGGAATAAACACAGGGTACGTATACATTTTAATACAAACTAAGCAAAATTATTTTTCACAATATAAATGCTTGCTTTGACTTAATAAATTGCTTTGGATAACATACATCATAACTTATTTATAAAATGAATATCATGACCTGATTTCCGATTTACATGAGTGAATTTAAAAAAAACCCCAAAGCAATGCAAATGAGTTCATTATTATGGACTTTTTGGTGAGGCTGTTTTGATTATATATTTGTCTTTTTTGTAGTGTGTAGGAAAAACATTTTTGGAATACAATAATTTTGGTGTATTCGCCAAATTTAAAACAAGCGCGTTACGGATTTCGTTTGTTTCATTTTTTTAAAGGCTGTTTAATTTTTTTGATACTGTAGCTATACTGTACATGCATGTAGATAATGAAATGAATAATAAACATAGCGATATCAATGGCCAAGTAGTTAAGGCACTTAAGTACCTATTACTGATAATCGTGTCAACACATTCATTTCCAATTCGAGCCTTGGATGTGCTTGATTTGATAGATCAGGATGTTTTGGTGAATTCAAAAGGTCAAGAAGAAATGACCTTGAAGTGTTCTTTATTACCAATGCGTCATATCTCAGTTATACCTAAGCGATTAAATCTTGTTGCTCATCATTTTCATTTTTAATAATTCTTGGTTTCTGGTTAGATCAAGTCAAGGTCAAGGCTGGGGTAAACCTTATACCTGGTACCCATACAATGACCTTCACAGTTACCGACCAATGCGGATTAACTGATACTGGCATTCTAACAATAGTTATTGAGAATCAGGTAATAACCACTTAAGTTATTTCGTTTTACTTGTACTAAACCCACGACGGTAATGTCGGGTATGTATTTTTGTAGTCTTTTGTTAAATCTGTGCACCTGCTATTATGAAATTGTTTTAGAAATTGTTTTCTATTTCTTTAGATTTGCAAACTTTGTCATAGTACCTATTTGTGTAATTAACTTCTCTTACATTGTTCAGAACAGGCATTGAATATAATTTTAACAACATTGTGAACAATTCCCTATTCTTGTCGTTCATGCAGCCCCGGTCTTTGAAGCATTTTGTGATTTTAAGCGAGACAAATTAGTCTTGTTATGGTATAATCATTACATATGTAAACTGCATGTGACAACACAGTGCTGCTACACTGAACAGTTCTCCATAGCTACTCTAGACAAGTATATTGTTCAAGTGATTGAAACACTTTTTAAAAATTTAAGATGATTTACAATGGTATCACATTAAACAGTGCTTAGTTACACATGAAACTTGACTCGAATATATCATCTTAGCACATTTACAGTGTTATTAAACTGGCTACCTTTTAGTTATACATATCACACGACTCTAACAATCTTCGAGCTATAGACTATTATCAGTGCAGTTCGTAATTCTTCATGTCTTATGACTCTTAAACGTTATCCCATTCCCTAGACCATTTACAGTTCTACTAAACTGATCTCAAAGAAACAAACAATCAGTTGAATAAAAACGATTTATAGTCAAAATACTTCAAACGGGAAATAATATGATAACTGGATATTTTCCTTATTCCTATGAATGTTTTATAAGATGATTCGGGGGACATTTTATTTGCAAGCTCATCGAAGAATAAATCCGCTTTATAAAAACTAGACGTCAATTGACCAATATTTGTAATAGGGAACATCATTCAACACTGCATAAAGCGGAACATGCCTCTTTGTATTAATTTTAAATGTAAATATATTATAAGACCTTCTGGAATAAGATGGTTAGAGAATGGGTTGTGAATGTCAAATTACAAAATAATAATGATAATTCTTACACCAGACGCTTAAGATGAGAAAAGATAGACATATCGAGAATAACCTTGCGACAAATTTTCCTGGGAGCTACAAAAAATTAGATATACTGGAGACTTACTGAACAGCCATTCTTGTCATGGGCCTCTGAAAAATTATCTCGACTTCTATACCTCTACATCCGTCTGTAGTGTTCTTTGTTAGCTATTTATTTCTTTGATCAGTATAATAACCCTCATGGTCCACACACCAGTCAACGTAAGCTTTCAAATCAAACAAACCATTTTCATATCATGCCCTCGAGTAATGTGAACCAATCACTTCAAGATAAAATATTTTAAACCAGCAACATACAACATATCTAAACTCTAAAAACGATTCAGAGTAATCTAAACTGGTCACAGCAAGCTCTGGTATCTTGTGAACACGTCAGTCATAAGACGGAGTTACAATGCAAAGAACAGACAAACAAGACATTAACACATAAATTAGACAAACACTACGAGAATGACAAAGTACAAGTTATCATATGAATCAGATTATGACTTCAGAAAAGCAACCACACAATAAATAGAAACAGATACAAATAAAGAAACTACGACTAATTGATGAAATTAAATGCTTCATGGATTGTCAATTGTCGTGTTTTAGACATATATACTATTGGTTATGAGAAACGTAACACTGCCCAAAATATTGTATGACAGCAAAATCAAATTGAACAAAGATTGTATAAATGGAGCAAGATCTAGAGTGTCGTATCTGTTGAGACCTGTAAATTCCAAAAGCGGCAAGGATAAAAACTGCTTACAAGTATTATCTGATACACTTTATAAAATAATAATAATCTTTCATTTGTGTTTTTATTATATAATGAATATAACAAATGCATTAAACTTTCTTTAAATAATGTTTCTATTCGAAACAAAAAGAATATAATATTCTGTATTTTAGAAAAGCTTTGTACAGACAATTATAGTTATCTACCCTGTATATTTATAGTGCGTGTTATACCGTTTATGAGATTATCCATTGTAATATGTACTTTTGTTTTTTTACTAAATAAGCCACCAGTACTAGCTAGTCTGGCTGTGTCAGATAATACTACCATATCAGAAATGCTGTCCACATCTACGTTATTGCACACATTGTTGGTCACAGAGACTGATCCCTACACATGTACGTTAATATCGACTGGAGTCCCATTCGAAATAAAGGTCGTAGCTGGAAGTACAAGTAAGTAATTCTAAACAGACTGCATTCGTGTAATGCGGTTACAGATGTGATGTTATCCGCGTCTATTAGTGTGATAATATATTTCAATTGCTTCCTATAATCCATAATTTCTTAACTCTTTGCGCCAAATATGATTTCTCGGATATAATGATAAACTGTTTTTAAACCATATGCATTTGCTAGTCTGCTATTATTCATCAGACTTTTCTATTGCAATATTTCAATAATCTCTAGTACACTTGCGACACTGTTCTAAGTATGAAATGTTGTTTTCTTTGGCTGCTTCTAGCTTTTATAAATATGGACATGGTTCAAGGTAACAAATCAATGATATTCAATTAGAGTTACGTATTAGGATCCAAAATTTCTCAATTTATTTATAAATATATAATCCTTTTTTACCGTCGAATTCAACAATAATATTAATTTTATACATGTAGTCACGTATTGTTTTTCTATAATCCTGGTAGAAAGACCGTGTACATTTTGTATTTCTGGGGATATCTAAAAGATGAGATTTATATCATGGTTGAATAGTTTATATCAATTTCTCGTTTTCTTTTTTGTGAGTTATTTCTGCACTTTATATAATTGCATTTGATTCTTTTTCTTTGGGCGGGGGGGGGGGGGGGGGTTTAACTGGAAACAGTTCTTAGAAATAAGGATCTTCCATATTAGTTTTTTTCTTGGTTTGGTTTATTTTTGCATCTTTTTGCTTGTATAACCATAAAGGAGGAGGGTTGGTTTTTCTTTAATCGCATTAAGCTTTTTGTTTTACAATAGTTATTGCCTAGATTTTTTTCGTGTTATAACATACAGTTGTCAGCATTTATCATTCTACTTTTTGGTATTATTGAAGCAGAAAAATTGAGTGTTAGGGATATAATTCCCCAAACAATATTTCGCCTCACGGTTTCAGTTGAATAATTGTATTTGTCCTTTTTGTTGTTAGTTTTTCGTTATTACTTGTGTAGGGCTTCAATGGCAAAGTATTTTTGTACTTGTATTTGTTTTTGTCTCCCTGTTGCTTATTTAAATATTTTTTCTATAGATTATGGTATATATCTGAAAGACGGTGCATCGATGGACTATGATACACAGAATGCTTATGCATTGTCGTTGTCTTGTTCCGATTCATATGTCCCAACCCTTGGAGAATTTACAGTGTATCTAATAAGAAATGAGGTAATATGACAGAATGCATTTCATTTCGTGGATGCAATCTTTATGTCAGAAAAAAGTTGCTGTTTATTTGCATTCTATTTCATTAAATAGTCATTTGCTCATTTCATACTAGGCGAGAATTTGTATCTACGAAAAATCGTATCCAACGACAAATAATGATTCCATACGGAATTAATACATGTACATCCAATATAATGCGTATAAAGACCTATATCCCAATTGAATATAATATTTGTATCAGAACCTTTAACACTAGGTTTGATTTTTCTCTGCGGTAATGTATTTTTTGTTTGTTAATAATACACATTAAATATACATTAAATTTGTTTCGTTAATATAGACAAAGCAGTTAGAGGCAATGGTATAAATAAAAGTAGTGTTAAACCGAATTAGACAAACAACCACGTGACGTTTTACAACATAATAAACCGACCAAAGTTTGAAAATAAATATTGTACTACTATGCACATACGTATGTTTTGTTTTCAGCCACCCGTGATCAACAGTTTGCCACTTGCTATAGATATCACAGAAGATACCTTTGTGGAAACAACGCTCTACACTTTCTCAGTTACAGATCCGACGAACGACGTAGTCCGCTGTTCAGTTGTGGCGACTGTTCCGGCTTCTACAACAACTATTTTTCTCAAACAGAACCCAAAGTTCAACGGTACATGCCATAGTTATATTGTGTGTGTGCTTGAATGATTAATCCTGCAACTGAACTACATGTCCCCGTTCCATGTAGAGTTGCACATGTAATTAACGAGACGCTTTTTTATGTCTCAACCACTAAATTTTTGAGAAATAATATATATCGTTCAAAACCTAAGACAGGAGGCACGACAATTTATTTTTTTTTATTTTTTTTTCTTCTAGGTAGTGGTTTTGGTTAATTGATCGTCCCTACAAACGCTGTTTTCTTTGAAAAATTGTTTTTGTGTCTGCTAGACATGTCTGTGAGTTAGATCTTTATTCATCAGTTTAAAGAATTTAACTGTTGTCAGCTTCTTTAGTATTTAAATTAAATGCAATGTAGATTACTGCAACAATGTTAATTTGTCTGTCGATGTAATGAGGTAAAATTACAAAGAAAAACTCATTTACTGAAAATTATTTTTCTGGTATTATGCCTTTTTTACTTTTTTAGAATTTGATATTATTTTACAATCAAACCCAAACCTTAATTACGATCAACGGAGAACTTACAGACTTAACATTGATTGTACGGACGGCAAGCGTACTGACTCTAGCATATTCTTTATGAATGTCAAGCGAAATCAACCCCCAGTATTTACGAATCTTCAAAGTAAGTAGTAATTAATTAGTAGTTTGTCTTTCTTGTTGTACGTATTATATGACAATATTTATGAAAAAGAAAACCGTGTAGTGTTTATAATTTATAGGTGATGCAGGACCTAGGTAAATATCTTCGGAAATAAATCTTACGATTAATTGTTTTGTCTTTCCTGTCAAACATAAGATCAATTTTATCTTGTTGGACATTTGTTCTTTAAAACCTTTAAAGATGTAACACGGCGATTTTACCAGAAACAAATTAAAAAACACGTACTATAAAGGTCACTGCATGATAGTGATATTCTATTTCCATTAAGCCGGCTTGCTGACTTTTATTTAACCTATGCACACGTGCACTAATCAGGAATTCTGTCAATATGTTTTATCATTTTAACCTTCTGGCAGAATCTTATAGTTTTCTGTGTATTTAAGGATAAACTTATTTGGCCTCAAATTGTCTGAGTTGTAATATTATGTCTAACAATCTTATTGAACTGTTGCAAAAAGGTTTTTGTATAGTCTTATAAATGCAGCTTGTTGCTTTTTCACTAATAACTCAAAATGTAGAATGTAGTTGCCATAATTGATAAGCTTGAAGGCTAAATAATGTATCTGGTTGTCGTAACATTTCTAACTTGAAAAAAATATTCAATAGACTTTTGGAAGATTCCCTGGCACAGATAGAAGATCATGATATCCAAGAGGGAGTACATCCTTCTAAGAGCAAAAAAAAGAACAGAGAAAGAGTGTGAGAGGGGGATAAAGATAAAATTAGTGCCATTGGAAAGAGGGTCGGGGTTAAATCATGTTTCACGTTTCACGACCGTTTGAGTTGCGTGCTATGGGAGTCAAGTCTATTATCATTATTAAGATCTTATCAGTTTACTTATCTTTTTTTCTATCAATTAAAACAACAAACCAGATCAATCATATCCCTACAACCTAACGTTATTATTACTCTTCTTCTCAACTGCAAATCCTCGGTCCGCTTCTGAATCCTACCGACAGTTGTCAATGTCTTTAAAATGTGCGTTGTCTTATTATTAATCACTCACCTAGATGCAAGCATATCTATAGGCAATACTTGGAAATAATATTACATGTATGCATAATAAAGTCAATATGTTCTTTGTGAATTTATCATTAATATCACTTTTACTGAACGAAGCTGTTTGCTGTAAATCTTCGTCAAATTGTTTAAATAGCTGGTATTTACTAAAACGATTTATTTGTCAAGTTTAAGTTTGACAGGTGTGGTATTATTTTGACACTTCAATAGTAAAATTTTGAAAATATTATCGACGCTCATTCGAATTGAATCAAGACAGTACACAATGAACTGAATGTCTCAATTTTAGATTAAGATATTTTAGAACCATTCGCTATCTCCAATTGTCGTATAGAAGATTAAAATGTACGTGTTAATATGGATCAACATTGTATTTGACCCTACACAATCCGTTAAATATGGGAGAAATCTAATACAGAGCCGCATCGAACCTAAGATTGTTTTTGTTACATAATAGTACAGTTACTACGTATATAAAGTTCTCTATAACGGGTTTTCTAAACTGAAATATGTTTGTGACTTTTTCAGATACTACTACTTTGTCGAGCGTGTATTCTTTCATCGGACAAATAGTATTTGATGTCAATCACCAAGATCCTGAAAACGACCAAGTGACATATAAGATGTCATGTGTTCCTTCTACGAATTGTCCTTTCAAGATATATGATTGTAAGTTTACAATGCATTGGAAAAAGTTGTTTAAATACTTAAGCGCGATAAACAACAAAAAACATTACTTAATATGGAACATCTAAATATCAAGAGAGCAAGATTTGTTCGTTCTGAATTAAGATCTTTTACGCCTGCACAATATTAACCGATTTGGTTTTTTTGTGTTTTTCTTTTATTCCAAGATAAACCTTATAAAAAAGTGTTTCAATCTGCTGATTAAACTAATCCAATTTGAAATATTGAATATCTGTCATCCCAGACATTGTTTAACCTACTTCTGGTGTTTTTTGTCTTAGAAACTACAAAATTGATCAATATCATGTGAGCTATACTCGGTTTATGTTCTATGGACGATATGTAACAGTTTAAACATCTAAAATATACAGAAATATCGCTTTATTGAGGGTCTATTTCCGTATTACTTTTATTCTTATAGCTTACAATAGGTAACACCTTTGTAATGTTTACAAACATAATGGCGTTTCATAGCAATCCACTTTGGTTTCTTTAAGAATAAAACGAATGTCCCCTATAAAGAATGATACTCAATGAGGAAGACGTTCTACTTTAGATACTTTACAACGAGTATAAAATCAAGATTAGGAGCCTCAGTGGCCAATCTGCTATTGATAAGCCAGTTAGAACTTGCGCTATGAGTATACGCAGCTTGATTTTCAACGGGTACTCAGGATCCTTAACCTATTAAAACTGGACAACATTGTATAGATGGAAGTTTCTAAAAGTGGCTTTATACACTACTCAAATAAAAAAAGGAAAAAAAAATCAGATCTTTCATTTCGATGTAAACGGTAATGAAATCATATCATAAAACTGTGCAAGTATTATACAGAACATTCATTATGTTAAAGTTTAATTTAGTTTAATCACTTGTTGTAGGAGCATTGCAGTTGGAGCGTATCATACGCTAGTATATAATTACACATAAGCAATTACCGTAAATGTATTTTTGCATTTCTTTGCAGCTGGAGAAATACTTCTTCAAAGACAGATTATTGGAGAAGTCGTTCCAGCTTATGATTTATATGTTTACGTTTCTGATGGAAAATCAACAACTGGTCCAAGATCTCTTACAGTGCATATTTTAGGTAAGAGATATACCGTATATTTTTCATTACCGAGACTAAATACGCTAATCGCATTGCAACAGGTCACTTAATGCCCGACATTGGTCAGATACGAAAATTACAAGGTCAAATTGCGTATTAGGTATAGTACACTTCGTATATGTTTGTATTGTATTGTGTACTGGTTTGGAATTGGAATCGTATAGCACTGATGCTAAATAAATATACGTCAGTAGTGAATTATGTCTTGAAACAATGCAATAATATTCATATCTGGCCTTTCATTCTGGGTCCATAATTAAAACAAATAAAATCTAAGAAAAGAAAACGGTAAGCAAATATTGAACCAAAATTGTACATTGACAAAGTCCGGATTGAGACAAAGATACACAGGTGCACGACACACACAAACAAACCAAACAGAATAACACACTTACTCAAAATAAGTAACTAGAACATATTCGCTAAGATCAGCAGGTTTCTTGTATCGACAGTTAAAGTATAAAATCACAGTAAAAGAAGCGTTTTGGTAAAGTTCAAATTAAAAACGCAATAAATATATGTTAAGTTTTTTATTAAAAAAAAACATCATTTTAAACCGCTATGCCATTTTAAACAGATGTCAGCCTCAATTTTTCCTAAGGCTGTTTAATAACGTTTGATTTGTGTTGCCATTGACAACTAAACTTTAAAGCAGTGACAAAATAGTTCATAGGGTTAAATCAGGTTTCGGCCTAGATCATGACAACTGAAACAAGTAGGTTACAAAATGACGGTGTTCTTGGTTTTTTGTGGGTTTTTTTGTGTGAGTGTTTTTTTGGGAGGGTTTATGTCTTTGGATATTATATTAATTTGAAACTAAAACTTTTAACCGCAAAATGGTCAGCAAGACGGGATCAATAAGTTAATAGACTACTTATATTTGCTTTTTTACGAACAAGCTGTGTATTCTATGCCGGCTAGTTATATGTGTAAAAAGATGTAAACAGATTTAATTATTCAGGAGGACAACCTACTAAAAGGTTTAACGTTCTTGACTGCCGTAAAACGGGATCTACAGACAAAATAAGCCATAGCAACTTTTGTCAACTAATTTGTATATTTTTTGTATATTTTTTATTAATAATAGTTTCAACTGTCATTTACTGTAGTAAATTTATTTTGTTTTTTTACAAAATGTCCGTTACATTTCAGATATTAATTACGTGCCAGTAATTAGGAATTTACCATTACCTTCTGCGTTAGTGGTGGCTGAAAATTCTAATCCAAGTCTAAGTATATTTCAAGTTTCTATACAAGACAACGATGGTGGCGATACTCATACCTATACGATGACCTCTGACCCTGGAGAAGGAATGACATATTTTAAGATCGATGCTTCTAGTAAGTTCATACGACATATTTTAAGATCGATGCTTCTTGTAAGTAGACATGACGCATTTTACGGTCATTGCTTCTGGTTAATGGAGGAGGGTTTTAAGATCAATGCTACTAGTAAGTAAACATGATGTATTTTAAGATTGATGCTTCTTGGAAGTAGGTGTACTTTAGGATCAATGCTCGTAAGAAGCAGAAATGACGCATTTTAAGATTGAGGCTTTTCAGTAAATAGACATGACGTATTTTAAGAACGATGCTTATAGTAGGTACAAATGACATATTTTGATATCGATGCTTATATTTAATACTCATGACGTATGTTAAGGTTTTCTGTAAGTAGGCGTATTTAAATTCGATGCCTTTTGCAAGTAAACATGACCGGTTTAAACAATTTTACTTCTAGTAAGTAGACATGACGTATTTTACGATCGACGCTTCATATAGGACATGAGGCATTGTATTGTAAGTAAACATTGAATATTGTCAGAACAATGCTTCTAGTAATTACGCATTACGTAAGTGGTACTTGTTATATTTTAATACTGACGATTCTAATAAGAATCCCTGATGTATTTGAGATCTATGCTTCTTGTAAATAGACATGAGGCATTTTAAGATCGATGCTTCTTAAAACTAGACGTCTTGTAAGACTAATTTTTCTTGTGAATAGACATGACCTATTTTAAGATCGATGTTTCTTGTACTTCGATATGACGAATTTTAAGATCGATGATTCTTGTTAGTAGACATGACGCATTTTATGATCGTTACTTGTTTTAAGTAGATATGACGCATTTTAGGATCAATGCTTCTAGTAAGTGTACATAAGGTATTTTTGATCGATGATTATTGCGAGAAGACATAAAGTATTTAAAGATCGGATATTCATGTAATTAGACATTGAAAGATCGGAGCTTCTAGTAAGTAAACATAAGGTATTTTAAGATCGATCGATACTTCTTGTAAGCAGACATATTTAAAGATCGATGCTTTATTTAAGCACTTATGACGTATTTTACTATCATTGCTTCTTTGTAAGTACACATGACGTATATTAAGATGATCGATGCTTATTGTTAACCTGGTCTCCTGCTCCAATATTTTTCATTGACGCAAGCTTCACTTCAAATATCGTTATATCCGAAGGCCGCTTAGGCTAATGTGGATATCATCGTCAGGGTACCAGAATATGCTTATTGTTAGCGCACATAAGTATTTTAATATCCATGCTTCTTGTGAGGAAAATCAGCATATTTGTAAGATCGATAGGTAGACATAACGTTTTTAAGATCGGAGATTCTAGTAAGTAGAGATGAGCATTTTAAGAACAATGTTTCTAATAATCAAACTGTTTGAAGATCGATGCTTTATTTGAGTAAACACGAAGTATTTTGTAATTGAATATTCCATCACAGAAAGACTATGAAGACTATGTTTAATACACATCCAGCAACAGCATATTTAGATCAGATTAACGAATTTGTAGTTTACGTGTTGTACAGATAATCTGCTTATTTAAAAATGTTGCTAATCATTATTGAGAGCTGAAAATTGATTGTTAGCAGAGCTACAACGAACTCAATGAGCAGATAAAAAACGTTTTGGTACTTGTAACCGAATAATACTGTCGTGTATTCATTTAACTGCGAAGCTGTCGATTTTCTTAGCTTGTGGAAAATATTGTTACCGCGAATATTCTTGATTTTGTCGATTTTTCATAAACGTCAGGAAAGAAATAATAAATTGTATTTGTGTTTTACTAAAATGGTTGGTTAGTATCCCACCCCAAGAATAATAATGTATTGTGAGTAACAGAGTATAAAAATTTTTCTCAATCAGCTGGCCTGGTATCAACGTCGGCAACTAACATCAATTACGAGGCTTTAAGTTCAACAACTTACAGATTTTCGATTACTGTGAGCGATTCTAAAGACTCATCGTCAAAAAACTTGACAATCAACATCGTCAACATAAACGAGGCTCCAGTTTTCACTAAAAAGAGTTATGTTCTGACTGTAGATGAAGGACCGGTATGTACATGTAACAAATCTAAATATGGTCAATTATTTTCAGAAAACAGATCACGTGACACCAAATAACAACCAAGTACTTTTACTGCTTCATTATTGATAGAGTAGAATTCAAAACGATGCAGAATCCGAAGCAAAATACTTTAAAAACATATATTTTGTAATATTTATCTATTACGGATTTTTACAACGATAATATTGTGTAAATCAAGAAAAGTAATTTAAAGGAATTTCATTTCTTTAGCTGCTGCAGTGTGATGGATTTAGTATGTATCTGTATTAAATCGTGGTAAATATAAAATAAATAAAATGTTACATAGAGTATAAATGATGGATAATCTGCGTTGTTGGCTTATACATAAAATAAAGCAACTTTTTAGTTATGAAACATTTGTGAATTGTTTACTGTAACACAGGACCATTGATATAGTTTTGATTGTTGGTTCTGGAGTTTTCCGGTTTTTCGGACTTTGATTTGTGGATTTTCTTTTTGACAGTTTCATCGGTGTTAGGTATTTTGTTATTACCTTTACATAGTACTTTAGGAATACAACACTCTCCTAAAATATAATAATATTTTCCAGTACTTGAAAGACTTTAAAGAGTAAAAAAAAACAAATTATAAATATTCGCATATTTATATTTTTTGTCAGGCCGGAACTGTTTTAAATTCTCCGGGATATCTATACACAGACCAGGATACGGGTAACACGCACAAATTTTCCATGACCTGTGGAGCCAGCGTTGGTTATTTTTCTATATCGCCCAGAACAGGAGACATAAGTCTTGCAACAGCCCTTGACGTTGATGCTCCTGGTCTTGCCACGTCCTACACATGTACTGTAACTGTATCGGATGGAGCCCTAACAGATAGTGCTAGTATTGTTATCAATGTTAACAACGTCAACGACAACGTTCCAACATTTTCAACAAATTTCGTTACATTTTATGTCAACCTCTATACGGCTGTCAACACTGTTTTTGGTACTGTCGTTGCTACTGATGCCGACATAGGAGCTTTCGGTATGTGTGATGTCACTGAATATTTGACAATAACGCACAATTGTGTTTATGACTTCGTTATAGTCCTACATACTCTTTTTGCATAACTAAAGTAATTGGGTTGTTTTAAATAAAAAAAATTATTAATCTTACAAGGCTAACAGGCTCAGTATTTAGCAGAGAGGAATAATGAATTCTATTTGATGGACTGTTATTTGGTACACAAATTCTGATACGTATAAATATGTTTTGTTTTTATTCTTCATCCAATTTAATCATTTGTTTTTTCAGAGCATTGAAACAAAACACCTGAGTGCATCCATAGTTTTATTGGGTTCAAATTACTCACTTTCTGTGTTTGCATTTGTTTTTATTTTGTTTTGCATTATGCATGTTTGTCTGAATCTGGATGTGTAATCGTTTCTGACATTCGCCACTTGTTATTCGGCTGATTTTGTTGCTATTTATTATTTGCATGATACAAATATTAATCACTTTTTGCTTTTATTATTATCTAATTGAACCAGATTGATTTTTTACGTTTTGGGTAATGTTTCATTTTGTTGCATTACTTGCTGTAAGAAAGTTGAGTTAGGTGTGTGTAATAAATCAAAGTGTCCAATACACAACTAAAAACGGCTAATAATATATGTTTCTCATGTAAAAGTATTTTGTCATGAAAATTAGTTTCCTTTGCTTTTATTTTTTTTACAATTGCAGACTGGAAAATGTGATTTGATGCTTAAACTATTTTTATTTTCACGATTATTTGCTTTAAAAGCATTTAATCAAGCTGAACGAGATTTTCACAGGAAGTGAAATTGGTTTATTTTAAATAATTGAATCATTTGTAAGAATATTTAATTAGGTTAGTGTAATACGTCAATGCATTTTATACTAAATCAATAGCATAACAATATATGGAGTCGTGTAAAGTCTATGCTGTCATTTGCAGGTACATTTGTTTACAGTCTTGATCAAACTACCCTTGGAGGAAATACCTTTGGTATTAAGACAAATGGAGATTTGTATCTTAAGAATACACTCAGCAGTAGTTATACATATGGTAGCAGTCTTACATTTACTGCCGTGGCTACTGACACAGGAGGTCTGCAGGGAACGGCTACTATTTACGTCCTAATACCACAAACAACAACAGCAACTACAACTACAACGGATCGTTATGTGACCTTCTGGGAATATCCCGCAAATCCAGCATGGGTTATTGTAGCAATAATTTTAGGTGTCATAATTTGCATATTGCCTTGTTATGTCACTTGGAGAAATGGAGGAAAATGCAGCTATAAAGGAAGGTAAAAATATTAGTGTTTGATTTCTTGTTTAGTTATGAGTGAGATAGTTGGTCACCATTGACCATGTGCGACATGTAATTGCAAATAAGTGTCACAATGACAGTACACAATTTATGTCATATTTGTAAACAATTAATGGATATTTGATTTTTCTATTTACATTGATTTTTTATGGTTTTTGCAGATGAGTTGTAGTCATATTTCACCCAGTATGAAATGTGCTGGAATATATTGTGCATGAAACTTTTTTTTAAATTTGTGTTTTGATACGAACATCAAATGCGCAAAAGTATATACAAATATTTATATTATAACAATACATTTATACCAATTTTTGAGTAAAGGAATATAACAAGACACGCATTCGTTGTTCAATATTACGAGGTGACTTTAATCTTATTGCATTATGTCATTTTCTTTCAACAAATTATTTCTTTTTACTGACTTCAATGTTACATAAACCTTTTTATCGCCAATTCATTTAGATGAAATGTATTTTTTATTTTATTCTAGGCTTAAACCGTTATCTGAAGACAGAAGACCCAGTAAGTATTTATTTACCTTGTGTCTTGTTGCTATATTTGACCTTAACCTTAACTAACAATATTCCACCCTAGTGGTCACGTCTACGTATTGTGACAACCATATTATATATGACTCTGAAGCATGGTTCATACCAAATATTTATATGTCTAAACATTAGACCTAACACTGTTAGAATTGTCAATTTTTAGCGTACCTTCAGCGGGATTCGAACTCACACCGCTGTGACACTGTGGCACCCACTCGCCTGCATTATGGCCAGCGCTCTAGATCACTCGGCCAAATCCGCTATGTATAAGATATAGCTTCATTATCCGATGTGACACAGTACATGTGTACTAGCGTGTAACAATGATACATATTAATCTGACAGTAATCTATAAGGATTACAAAGTTACTTGTTAGACAGTCACGATAAGAAAATAATACACAGACGTCTAAGTATTGTGACAACCATATAATATATCTTTCTAGCGGATTTCTGAATCATCGGAAATGCAGGATTAATACCGAATATTAATATACGTCTAAAAGTTAAGTTCAATACTGTTAGAATTAGCTTTTAATACTCTCATGTTTTGACTGACCTTCATCTTGATCCGAACTGATAATATAAAAATACTCTAGCTTCTTTTAGAAAAAAAAATTGTGTTAGAATTATCAGAGTGGCAAATTGATAGAACTATAAGTTAAAGATGTCGTATTTTTAAGAAAGTTTATATCCTTCAGCGTCAGAAAAGACACATGAATCATAATACAGGATTTCCAAAACTATATATATAATCCAAATTCTTCATGACAAATTTGATATTAGAATTGTACAAGGATTGTTTAATCAGGCATCGATCTTTAAATGCTGTTTTATTTATTACAACAATATTCATCTTCTCAAAGAAGGAACATAAGCTTGCATATTGTTGTTTTAATTGTTGTTTTTGAAAATGTTCCTTGACTTTCGGCTCTTCTTGTTCGGGTCGGTTTTCTTTGCTACTTTTTTATTCATTTTAAAATGCACAAATAAACAAACACTTCATTATGCATTTTCAAATAGGTCTTTTATCTAAGATTAAGAATCCTTGCACATCCGAGCAAACATTCTTGGTCAGGATTTCTGTTGCATTTTTATGATATTAATACTTTATCATAAGAAAGTTTTTTGGTTACATTAAGCTTGTTATAAATATTGTGAGTGTTGTGTTATAGAAGATATAAAGTCAAATTTACCACATGACTGAGTAAAAAAACCTACAAAATGTGACAAATTAAAAGTCGGTTGCTTCCACAAAAATAGTGCACGAAAAGAAGTAAAATCCATTTAGTATTTTATATATTGCTTGGTTATAAAAAATACTGCTATTAATATTTATATTGTAATTGTTACAGGCATAGATAATATTGATGGAGAAACGACCAATGACAGAGGCGGTAGGGACGGAAAGTATAATCCGGATTGGAGGCCATGGAAATGGATAGAACGTTCACATCGCTAAAGCTCGCGGTTCTGACATTTCCGAGTTTTTTGTTATTGAATAATCACATATATGTTTTACAGTACGTTTTTGTATAGACGTTCCCTTAAAACATTTACTGAATAAATACAAGAGAAATCAGTGTAATTTATCTAAAATAACTAAAAAAACGAAATAAGTTTTTATATCTGTCATTTTTATCATATTTAACAAATATGTTCAACTACAATAACAAATAGACGTTTTAAGAGGTTTTTAATGATTTATAACCACGAAATTCTTTTTTTAAAAACATGTTGCCTTAAGATAAAGACAATAAGAATACTACTACTAACATTTAAGATATTCCTAAATAATTGAATTCTGTTTCTACATTTCAATTGAGCTGTCCAAGATTATTGCATCTCTCATTTATTGTTGGGCACATGACAGAGAACGCGCATTATGTACCTTGTATTTCTTTATATAACACTGTCAAGTTATCAAATATATTATTATTTTGACTTGTCTGATGTAACGTTCTATTCTGATTGTATCCCTTTCGCTACACCTGATAGTTCTACTGTATTATAAGACCTTTTATGTTGCTCATTGGTTTGCGTTTTGATTATGTTGTTTTCGTTAGAGCCTGCTATATCTACACATACTACAATCCTTTCTGGACTAAATATAGAAATTAGAAAATTTTTAAACTCCTTGTTTTTTTGACAACTGCTGTTGTCTATACATTTAAAAGGCATCCGGAGAGAACTGGTTAACCCAATTCTTATTCCTGTTATTGTTGTTGTTATAGTTTTGGTCTTATGTTTTAAATTTTGAATTTGGTCGTCTTTTTGACATTGATTGAAATGGTCAAGTCTTTTTCTCCCAATACTCCAGCTTTCTTTCCTATAAATAACACCATGGTTTGGCTGAAAAATTGCCTCAAGTACGAATTGTTTAAAACCTTTTCTTACAGGAAGTGTTATTATTACCTTTGTTGGATTGTTATAATTTTTTTTCTTTACATTTTTTGTTGAGTCATAAAAATATTGTTGTTCTTGTTCTATTGTCTTTAGATTGTGTACCTCCGATAGCGTATCGGAAACGGTTGTTGATACAGTTCGTATCAGACGGTTGTTGATACAGTTCGTATCAGTCGATCAGTGCTTTATACTAAGCATCACTTTATTTATTAATACCTCTAAGGGTTTTCTTCTGTTAAAGTGTTTGCTAGACCCATAAATGCAAATAAAATATTTTAAACTGTTTAAACTAACTTTAAAACAAGAACTATACATGTCTAGTTATTATCATAATAATTTAACTAAAAATTGTTTACTATGCATTTTATGAAACAAAATGTAAATTTAAACTTGTTTTTCTATGAAAAAAATATAATTTTGAACTAGTTTTTTTGTGAAAACAAATTTAGACTTGTTTTTAATAAATACATATACTTTTGAGCTTGATTTTGTGCGTTCTATATTCAAATGCAAATAACATGAATACAATTTACAAAAGCCGGAGTAAAACTTGTCCAAAAGCATGTCACCGATATAGACATTGGTAGGCACTGCAGTGCCATTTGAGGTGGCAAAACTTTTGAAGGTTTTTTTCTGAAACGATTCATTAAGCACCTTGATTTGGGTCCTATATCTTTATTTGTTTTTCATATTCTGACATACAAGCAAGAACACATTTCTTCGGCTTGTAAGAAAATAGCATGGAAACCGAGCAAACAAAAAGAGCCGAAAGTCAAGGGACATCCTAATCTGGATTTCGACAGCACAAAACAAAAACAAAAAAACAATATTTATATAGAAAGTGATGACAAATATGTTGTCAATAAGGCAATTTTTCATTTGACAGATTTGGTCTTCGGTATATATATTATTTGATTTAGAATCATTGATGACGCAGTAATTCTGTCCATCATGCCATGTATTTATATCGTCTTATTCAATTTTTCGCTGAAAATCAGCGTTTAATACGATCTTTGAGCATGTAACATGTGTTAAGCTGCATATGAGGGATGGCCGTGTAAAATGTCAAGAAATCAAAGGTTAAGTGTTGGGGAGAGATCCAGGCCTCAAAATCTCTACATGTATCTGGTCTTTTGAAGCTTTTTAGTATCCACATTTCATGTATGCCCCCCCCCCCTTTTGACTAGAAAGTATCACTGTATTTTAAAGCCCGTTTTTATAGTGGTCAAGTGTTTCGATAGAGGTTTGGTGGAACAATTAGATGACTTTGCTATGAAACGCAGTTTGTATAGATATTTGTGAAGTTTTATTATCCTATACAAGAAGGAGAGTTTATATGGAGACCAAAGGATGCCAAATCAGATTTGTGATTTTCAAGAATCTCCTCTTTTGACATCGTAGTGAATGTGTAAGTAGGATTGCCAAGTGAACTCTCCATGCCTAATTCATTTATTAAATGCTCTATATAATGTTTCTTGTAGAGAAAAATATTGTTGCTAGGGGCCTTATCTGCTGGCACAACAACATATTTGTCATGATGAATATCGGACATTGTCTTAAAATCATCAAGATTTAGAAGACTTGGTGATGCTTTATTACTCATAGATCTTCTTAAATGACATTCTCATTTGAATCAATGAACTCAAGGCTGTTAGTTGCACATCTGTGATACACACCAGCTTTTTTTAAGAATCCTTCTGTATTTTACTAAGCCCTGTTGTAAAAAAAATATTTGTGTTTCGAAATTAATCATCCTATATTCAGTTTAAAGCTGACAGTGCTAACAATATTGCCCATTTCTTTTCAAATAGCTGCATTTTTTGATGCACTTGGTGCAGTTATGTCAAGACAAGATCTAATTACCACACAAATCTGCCCTTAAGAAGAATTAGACTTTCTATAACATAAATGGTGTTTTACTAATGGTAGCTGCAATCGGAACAGGATCAATAATTGGTAAACTTTAAATTAAAAAAAAACATTTTAAATTTTGTACTGTAGCCGTCATAAAATGTTCGATCTAGAAGAGGCCAAAGTTGTTGAAAATGGATCAATTTGTGGAGACACTCGCGTTTCTTGTCATAAAAAGTTATGAGAATTTGAAGACTGGGGTAATAGAGTCGGCAGTGATCAGTTGGCCTATAACTATCAATGGCTAAAACTTTTCAAGAGGTTCTTGTCGATCTGTATAATTTTTAAAACTTTGTCTTTTGGTAAGGACAGGGTGATGGTAACCGTAAACATTCCATCAATTGTGACGGTTGTACATGATCACGAAACCCATATCTCCACACATACTTACAACTGAACACAAATCGACAGTATATCCATATTTAATTCATTCATTCATTCATTCAACATTAGAATATCATTTGGCTAGATGCGCAGTACAGCAACTGCCCCCCCCCCCAGTAAACTTGTATTGGGTCTATTTTTAACATCTAGTCGTTGTATAAGAGATTAGTTAGGAACAGTTGTATGTGCATCCTTGAACGTATTCGTAATCACTGATTTAAATTTGTTGTCACAGACAAACCTGACTTGAAAAAAGGGACAGTCAAAACATGATTACGTCCGATAGAACTGTCTGGATCCACTAACATTCTAGCTGTGCTAAAACCCGCGATTATCATGGAAGTGAAAATAAACTGAAATCTGTTATCACGAATTCTGGAATCCGTTATAACGAATTAAAAAAATCCGTGATCACGAATTGCGAAATCCTTTTTTACGAATTTAGAATTCGTGATAACAAATTAAAATCCGTGATCTCGAATTCAAATTTTCGTTATTACGAAATTTAATTCGTGATCAAGAAATCTGGAATTCGTTATAAGGAATTAAAATTCGTGATGACGGATTCAGGAATTAGTTATAACGAATCAAAATGGGTGATCGCTAATAAAAAAATATTTATGAAGGTCCTAAAGAAGCTTCTTTAGGACCTCCTAAAATATTTTGTTAACTCGGGGAGGAATTGGGGAGGAAACACCCGACTTTCGGTAAGGAAACTGGCAATCCGTGTCAATTAAGATATGAGTCGAGCGCAACCTGCTGCAGTGACACTCAAACCCACAACCTCAGTGTTTACAGACCACGTGACTAACAGTAGACGATCTTAACCACTCGGCCACCGAGGCCCCTCAACCAAACATAAATTATTAATAAACAGTTCTTAAACCCCAAAACAATAATAGTAACGTTTCCACATTATATTGTGTTCAAGTATATATATTTTAATGTTACAAAACAACAACACCGTATCTAGAATAAACAAACAATTAGCACAAGAAAATACTTTACTCCAAATTAACAACATCGCTGAATTTTTTATTCAAGTAATACTCATGAATATTGTGCTGTTTCCCAGCCCTCTGAGTAAACTTTTTAAGCTACTGGACATTTGTGCACCATGCTATTGAATTCTACTGATCCTTAAAAGATATTACTAGACCAACAAAAAATAATAAATTTCGATTTTTTGTTACTAAATTTCGTAATTGTGTAAAAAAACAAGAAAATGTCAAGAGTTCACTACTTTACAAAGACACAATCTCTAACAATAGTAGATGTTCCAGCTACTTTGCACCGTGTCTACAACATTTTACCATCTTGTAATGATAGTCACGGCCGCTCTTTTGTTCAACTCTCCTAGAACTTTCTGGCGCATACTTTTTTAAGAATATTTATAGGTTCTATCCCTTAACAATCGAAACATCCTTATAATCTTCCAGATTTTGACAAAATTTTATTTGAACATGAAATAAACTCTATTACTAGCATATATAGGTTTCCGGCCCCACTGTTCGGTCCCATTTAAAAATTAGTAAAACATCTTTAAATACCAGCTTATGAACAAGTAAAAAACGTTAAACCGCTTTATTTCATAAAGTTAAAATTTTCAAATTCAAACGAAAATAAGCCCATGAGCATGTCCCATGCGAGCTTTGAATTATTTGTTAATAGAAACATGTGTACAAGCCCATCGGACTTGTTAATCTATTATTAAGTCTTTGGTCCAGTAGTAAATTCCGCGGACTAATATCCTAAATTGCCTTTTTAAAATTAATTTGTTAGATATCAAATGCAAGAAACGTATATATATTACGTATGTGGTGAACTTTCACGACTTGATCGGTTCTTTATAAGTTGTCCCGAAACTAAACCATAATTTCTTTGTTACCTTCATAGATATAAGCTACGTCTAAACAATAAGTGAATACGAGGTTTTGTTCTGCATTAATTTTACTTCGTAGTTTAATATTTAAAAATGACTAACAATCTCCATTTCAATATTATTGACATTAAAACGTGTTTTATTTCTGTATCGTGACGAATACACAAAAGACTTGTTTAATATTATGCATCGATTGCCAGATAATTTTTGGTAAAATTATGATGCGATAGGAAGAAAACAGAGTTAGTAATTATATTTTATTTTTTATGTACTTTTAGCTATTTGCTCTTACCACGAGGGTTAGTGGTAAACGTCTATTTAATTTTTATATTGTTTTCAAACAATAACTGATACCATACTGGGACGGTATCCAGTCCTGTACTAAAAAAGCTGCCTATGGCGTCTTCCAGCTCCTTTCACGACAGGGAGGGTATCCAGTCCTGTAATTAAAAACCTGCCTAAGGCGTCATCCAGCTCCTTTCACGATAAAACCCCATTTTAAAGTTGTCAAAAAAGAGAAGGCTCGATGAAGCCAGGGGCGTAGCTAGACTATAGTAAACGTTACAGTGTCTGTCCGACGGGTTTTGCCTTACAAAATGGAAAACTGCTTACCGCGTTTGGTCGAGTTTATGGTCCTTTTGTAGATGTCAGATTTGTTTTCGAAATCAACATTTATTTTCCACAGTTAAACGGCGTTTTGAAATGCGCTTGAATTTTTATTTTCACAAATCGAATTGCCATTTTTGTTTCTAAAGGGGTCTAATGTTGTTTACAAACGTTTGTCTGCTTTCGCAACGTACAATGGCATTCGTACAAACTGCGAGACTTTCCCGCCTCAACTGTAGACGACATTACCCAAAGTATTTCGAATAGACATCAATGGAAATTTCCTAACGTACACTTCCGTTCAAAACAAGGTTAAAATTTAATGTGGACATTTCGCTTTATCAAAACAAAAATTTAGCCGCATTTCAAAACGCCGTTTAACAATCAATTGATCTAATGCCGCTTTCAACATATATTCAGTTACATTATGGCACTCGGTTTTTATAAGAGAAGAGAGATGGAGTACCTTGGTACCCCCACTCCCCACTCCACCTCCCCCTTCCCGTAGGCAAAAACACTAATCTTTCTTGCCACAGACTACATATAACTATTAACAGGAAATATCTAACTACCTTTTCCACTATGGCAAGGAGGTTACTTTTAGAAATAGATACATTATATTCTTTTTGAATTTGTAATTTATTTCGTTTAGAATGTTCAGATCTTTATATATTTTATTGAAGTAAATTAGAAAGTACCATGGCGTTCCGAACTATACATACTAGTATTACAATTCAAACGAAGACAAGGTTAATCCAACAAACGAAGAATACTTAAAACACACAACAAACTAAGTAACACAACCCCTCAGAAACAAAAGATGATACTGGGCGTTCTGGAAGAATAAGAATTTACTGCTTTACTGTGACATAATAGATTTTCTAATACAATTTAACGTTTGAGTGTTCGCTGTATAATCCAATCGGATCATTTCGACTTTTTTCCTACGAAATGGTCGCGTGATGTCCGGATTGTGTATAAGATGTCGGTGTCTTAGTGGTCTTAATAACGGGTATTAATTCAATTAATCAAAACTATTTTTTGGCCAAACGTAGGGCCGGGTACTTCTATCAAGTCAGTTACTCAAAGAGTAACACGTGCACTTACTTTTTTAATAAATTGAGAAAAACATTTTAAAAGTTTTATTATCCAAATCCTTTTATTTGATAACTTTAAAATGTAAACAAGTTCAACAGGTTTGAATGTAAGTATTCGATTAAAAGCGGCCTTAGTCTGCATCGATGAATTTAAATCAAGAAAGTATCAATAAACTCTAAATAGAATAAGAATGGTTCATTTTTGTTCATTATTTTGTTTAACAATGAAACTTTATATGCCATTTGAAAAGATGATTCAGTCGAAGTTAATATATAAAAGATTCAATTAAATATATATACGTATAAAAAGATGTAAACGACGCAATATTTTGGAATTTTTATATCATCATTTAAACAGTTAAAGTGAAAAGCAGTCATGAGATGATTCGAAACAAATTATCATTTTTCTTGTGTTTTGTTTTTGTTGATTTTTCGTTTGTATCAGGTAAGGTGATTTATTTGTACATTACAATCAGCAACTTTTAAATGTGTAAAATATATATTTTATGTAAAATTAAGATTAAAACATATATTCTTACGAGCGTAATATGGAGATTGAAAAATTGTTTTATTAAAAGGAGTGTCGGAGGGGGATTTTAAAATTGCATGTATGTTCGATGAAGAGAAATATGTGACATGGGTATGGTATACAGTGAACATTGGCTATTTTACGTTATAAAACATAGTGTTTCGTTATTTATAATAAATGTTGTTGGAGCCTTGTAGTTTTTATAACACTTTCAACGTGCTGCTTGATTCATATTTTATTGCTTGTTTGTTTGTAGTATAATGTGGCATTACTCTACAAACAAACAAACAATGTTCAGCTATATATCGCAGCGTCCAGTTTTATTAGGAAGTTCCAGGTAAAAATCTCAGATCTTATTTTACATTGTATGATGGTAGTTATAAATATAGCATTTTATTGCCAATATTTACATATATATTCAAAAGACGATCAATATTTGAAAAACCAGAATGTAGAATAGGAAGCGGAAACGGAAGTCATAATTATTAGTTATTTTATACATTATTTATATATTTTAGGATAATCAAAAAATTTTTAAAACAATAATTCCATTATTTTTTTTCACTAAACCTGATAAATTTTTCCTAATATCATCGATAACTGATGTTAACCTATAACCTATACTTCTATTTTGAAACAGAGTCGTCAGTTAACTGGTAACTTTCACGATGCTGGGTTGACGGTTTATTCACGTTTCTCCAACATTTGACAATTAATTAAAACAACATCCAATTAAGCGTGGGGAATAAGGGACATCTGAAGGATTATCGGCTTGATATTTACCTGTTATATTTACACTTTAATAAACCTTAATTTTTTTGTAATTTTTTTGTCTTAACTCAAAATTTTGTATTTGGTTTTTACATAGAAATATTATATAGAGGGATACAAAATAATTAAATTTATTGTCTATAATTATGCATTTATTGAAAATGAATATAATATTACAATAAAAACAAAAGATATAAAGTATAACCTTGGAAGTAATATAGACTCGTTTAAAGGTACATCTAATTTCAAGTATAGATATATAAGTTGCCGCCGATTATTAACAGTAGACGACTTTGAAGCACATATTTTTCTAAAACACGTTACCCCAATCATATACGACACGAGATTTTCTACACTTACCAAATCCTGTTCACAATTACATGCAAAATTCTATGAATTAAATACATTCTTTTCCAGTTTAACATTCGAGGATGTGATGTACCCACATACTTCAAACAGAAAGTTGGTAAGATGGGCAGCAATTTTCCCTCTCATCCCAACAGTTAATGTGTTGAAATGTTTCTGCAAGTGCTAGACATACCATAGTATGGCTATGTATAAATCGGGGAAATACAATTAATTATATGTCTCTTATAAAATATTGTAAATTATAAAAAAAACAATACAATTCACAATAATAATAATAAACAAGAAACTAATCAACAATAAAAATGTTTATAATGAAAAAAAAACAGTAAAAGTTCCATTGCCCATCATTGTGTCAAAACCTGTATTAAACATTCTGTGCTGGATAATCATTAACCTCTCTCTTTGAACGCCTCTTAATCCCCTGTCTTAAGTGATTGTTGTTTTAGTCGAAGTGGAAATGTTGGAGAAACGTGAATAAATATGGTTGACTTTACTGAACCTATGAGAATATGTAACTGGTTCCTTGTCATGATCTTGAGTTGATTTCACATTCTCTATACGAATATGTTGGTCGGTATATCAGCAAGACCAATTTACTCACAAATGAGTAAAAGTCCGGCGGATATTTGTGAGATAGTAGGTCTTGTTGATGTATCGATAAATCCATTGAAAACTGTGTTTTATCCTATTTTTTTTTAATTGCATTAGGAAATACAAAAAGTAGTTGGTCAACGTCATATATCCACATATACATTTAGTATACTTCATTTATCGAAAAATAAATTCCGTCTAAAGAAATAGTCAACGATTGTTAGTACGGAATGTCAGATCGTTACGGTAGATAACTAAGTAGCCTGACGGTTGGTCAGGCGAAATATTTGTGCAAGTTTTAAAGTGTAAAACTTTGTTTTCGCCTTAATTATGTATCTAGATGTTGTTGTACATCTTTTTAAACGACTATATATATGTAAGCCAAACAAATTTAGAATTAGATTTTTATACTGTCAAATTTTTGCTTTCCCTCAGCGGGATTCGAACTCACACCGTTGTGACACTGTGGCACCAATTCGCCTGCACTATGTCCAGCGGTATAGACCACTCGGCCAAATCTGCAATATAAAAAAAAGTGCTTCATTAACCGGGGTGAATCATAGACATAGACATAGTACATGTGTACTAGCGTGTGACGATACATAACATTTCTCTTTTTAGTTTGTTCAAATGTAGTGTTGAATGTGCACTCTGTTATCTTATTTTTTAATTACAAATTTTATAATAATTCAGTACAGTTCGTGTTTTTAATGCGCTATATACCATACAATGATCAAACTATATGCAAATAGAAACGTTTAGATCATTATAAACAACACTATTGAAGCGATTCAGTTTCATTCAGTACTATTATTTAGTTTTAAATGTTAAATTGTGTTTAAATTCAATGTTGGATTTATCTTACAAGTAACGAAAAAATAATTCTTGAGAACATTTACAAAACATAGAATACATGTTTAGTGTGATCATTTTATGTTTTGTTGTGTAGTAAAAACAAAATCTGGACCAACTACTCGGCTTTTACAAGTAGAAGCTTTCATCTTATGCACTGTATAAATAAATTATTCTTTGATGTTGAATTAAACACATACCTAGAAATGTTTGTATACAAAATAACTGATAAATATACTAAGATGTCTTAACCTTGTAGCTTTACTGTACAAATAGCTTGCCTACACGGTGCAAGGTATTAACAAATTTAAAATTATATGTCTTTGTATTTTATTGTTACATATATTTTATTATTATAGTTTTTTTCTGATTTTTTTTAATTAATTGAAAACTGAGAGTTGTGGTTCCTTTCTAAAGAATATTCCAATACAATATGCAGGGTACTTTACATATGTAATATTGCTCCGGGACAACTCCCGTTTCCTCTGCTATGGACAGATGATTGTGTTTGGACAACTTCCGTCTCCGGTACTATTGACAGACGATTGTGTTTGATAACTTCCGTCAATCTCCACGCAAAGGATTCTGGGTATCCTACGTCAATCACAATCACCTCTGCCATACCATTGGTTGACATTGTGAGAGATATCTCTCATGGATGATAAGCTTCGCGTACAAACACAGTAGTTTCAATGTAAAACTGTATCAAAAGTGTATTAAAAGACTATATAAAAATAAATAAGATTTCGTGTATTATTTTACAAACATCGTTTTTTGTTTACAAACGTCACGAGCAGACGCAAATGTAGTTCGGCAGTAAATGGAGGATGAGGTGTGGCAGAGGTTATATCTGGGAACCAGTTATGTTCTCTGTGCCGGAGAGTGAACTTCCGTCCCCGGTACTATTGACAGACGATAGCGTTTGGACAACTTCCGTCTCGGTACTATTGACATACAATAGTGTTCGGATAACTACCGTCTACGGTACTATTGACAATTCTAATATGGCGTCCTTTAAACGCTTTGAGATCACATTAGGGCTCTTATAAGCATATGACGCTCGAACTGCCACAAATTAGAATTAATTAGAATTCCGACGTCATATACGCTCAAACTGAAAAATTTCAAACTGGAACAATGCAATTTTGTTAAGATTTCTTAATATTTTTGCTTGAAAGGTACGTATATTCAATAAATATATGTTTATGTCTATAATATTTGCTTTAAAATAATGTTTGAAGAGATATCTCATTAGTTTAAAAATATATATCACCATTGAAAGCGTCCTGTTAGAGACGCTTCGAAATTTTAAAACATTTGTTAGACATATTAGAATCGAAATAGATTATTGCAATTGGGCTCTATGCGAATTAGAACATGGTACGAGCTTATATCTGTCTTCAATTTATACCTCGTTATCGCTCGGTATAAAATATTGACAAATTTAATGTCGGACCATGTTCTAATTCGCATAGAGCCCGCTCGCAATAATCTATTTCTTAAACGATATTTTATTTAAACAACTACCGTCTCAGTTACTATTGACAGAAAACAATGTTTGGACAACTAACGTCTCCGGTACTATTGACAATTGATTGTTTTCGGACAACTGCCGTCTACGGTACTATTGACAGACGATTGTGTTTGGATAACTTCCGTCTCCCGTACTTTTGACGCATAATTTTGTTTGGACAACTTCCCTCGCAGGAACTATTGACAGACGAAATCTTGCGTTGGGACAACTTTCGTACCTGGTAATATTGACAGACGATAGTGATCGGACAACTACCGCCTCCGGTACTATTGACAGACGACGATAGTGTCTGGACAACTTCCTTCTCCGGTACTACTGACAGACGATAGCGTTTGGACAACTTCCGTCTCCGGTACTATTGAAAAACGATTGTGTTTGGATAACTGTCGTATCCGGTAATATCGACTGACGATAGTGATCCGACAACTACCGTACTATTGACAGACGTTGTGTTTGGACAACATCCGAATTCTAAATTCAGAAAACCTAAATACAGATAACAGCAGACTTGAGAAATTTAAAGGGAAAACAAAAAAAATCGATACAACAGTTAACAGTGTTCTAACTATTAACAGCAAACAAAGTTTTTTTTTCATTATAACAGTTAACAACAATGTCAATTTTTAAGAAATCAGATAACAGCTAATGGTTGAAAAAAAACAGCAGTTAGTACTTTTGATGTTATCATGGGCGGCACATAAAATATTAACGTATTGATCAACATTGAAATTATCTTTACTATTTACAATAATTTCAGATGGAATGTGTCCATAAATTTGAAGTATTTTGAAATAATTATGTCTTATATAGTTATAGCGTTACATTTAAAAGACATAAAACTCTCTTTAGAACGAGGTAGAAATATTCGTATACAAATATTAAGCTTAATACACATTAAAAGTTCACCTACACCCAAGGAACAAGTAGCTTTTGTCAGTTATATAAAATTATGCTAAAATAATCATTATTTCTGACGGCGTAGTTTTAAAGTTCTGAAACTACAATCTAGATATTGCGAGAGTGTACAGCAACTTCCTGAATTAACACAACCTTTCCTCCATTTGCAACTATCCACTCGAAAGTTTTCTACTATCAATCATTTGAAGACCGCAAAGCGCGCGCATGCACCTCATAACATCAATCAGTTTATTTTGTTACTATTTAAAGAATGGAATATCAAGAGTGCTTTTTGCGAGCAACGATAATTGTAAATACGCACAAAATACCGGATAAGGTTCTCTTTAAGCATTGCTTGCATATATTACCTAATTTAATCATATTGACATTTAAATAATCGCACGTAAAATAGCAATGTATTACTGATATAAAATTGTAGAGTTTTTCCTTGTTTCCTTGTTTCCGTTAGTTTATATTTCAGGTCAGTGTACTAACATGCTGTCCTATGATTCGATTCTGTAAACGATATTGTTAGATAATATACAAAGTTGGTGGAGCCTTGTAAACTGCGTGTTCGGAGTTGGGCAAGGTGTACTCGACTCCAATCTTGGCTGTCAAGAATTGATAGTTATCCAGCCGAATGGTGCATAGTTCGCATTGGTACTCAGGTTTTCTTTGCAATAATTGGACGCAATGAAATAGCTGATATCATGATACGCAAGAAATAATTTCTGAAATTGACGCAAATACCAATTGGAAGAAAAAGTTAAAGCATTGGTGCAGATCTTGCACATAAAAGGTAAAACTGCAAATACTTAATGTTATATTAAAATTTTTTCAGGTCAAATTTGTGGCAGTTCGAGCGTCATAGGTTGCAATAATTTATCCCAGAGGTCAAACAGCAACTACTTTGGATCAGGACCTGGTAGTATGTATATGTTAGTCGATGTTATAGTCTATCTGCAACTTTATTTGCCCAAGATCAACCTATTTTTAGTAAAGCTGGGTACTTTTAGACTTTAAATAGATTATAAGTTATTTATCTTCTATATGTCTATCCTACTTGTACTTGTACGACAGGTTTTCCGTGAGTTATACTTTAAATGGCACATATTTTCACAATTCATATTCTTGCTTTTCTGTCGATATTTGCCTTATAATTTATCACATAACTTATCATGTATTAAAATTATTAATAATTATGAAATAAATTCGAACAGTCAATGACATTGCGAGATAGTTGGTAGCATACACTTATTATTTTAGTTGTCCCTCTTTGACCTTTACATGTTACCATATATGGTGAGAGTATGTAGGAGTTGTCCCTCTTTGACTTTTACATGTTACCATATATGGTGAGAGTATGTAGGAGTTGTCCTTCTTTGACTTTTACGTGTTACCATATAACTCACGTGTACGTATTAGAACTTTTAATGACACGTTGTTTGTCTGTTTCTGCATGACGTCCTTCGAACGCTTCAAAACCCTATTTATATATTAAATAAAATATCGATCGCATGCGTATAACAGCAATTGACAAACTTTTTATAAAAATGTCAAAACTACAGTATTTTTAGTAAGTTTCGACTTGCACAGCTTCAACCAACATCTTAGTTTTCACAATATATTTGTACTTGTAAATGCAATAGTGTAAAAATTTGTACTATACATTAAGCTATGCGTTTGTAATGTCACGAGAACATTTAATTTTGTTGTTCTTTGTTCTGATTGTTAAATTATATTGTTTAAGAAATAACTTATCGATGCCCACATTTTATTGACTTAAATATGGATATCCATTATATTCGTGTTGTTCTTTGTTCTGATTGTAAAATTATATTGTTCAAGAAGTAACTCAGAGCTGCCCAAATTTTATTGATTATTTCAATATGGATATGCATTATATTCATAAATGCCTACCTATATTTAAGTAATCAATAAAATTTGGACAGCCGTGAATTATTTTCTAAATGTAACTCAAACATTGGTGGCTGAACGTGCAATACTATTTTTTTAATTCGTGATATTTTTAGCTAATGCTGTGCTGTTGGCTGATGCTCCGTTCAGGTTTACATGTTGTGGATTTTTATCCCAATGGCAAGTTTATGCACGAAGTGGTATAACTCCATTACCAAGTTCAGTGAAAGGTCAGGTCTGGACGGATACTGGAACAGGGAATGTATGGAACCTTAGAGGACAAAACACTATTCCCATTACAAGTATGCTATTTATTATGTTTTATATATGTTAAGTAATCAATATAATTCGCATGACGATAATATACAATTACTGACTTCGATCTAGGTCCGGGATTTATCAACTAGAGAAAATGTAATATTCGCTAGACGAGATGAATATACGTTTTTTGAGGGTTGAGAAATACCGATAGCGAACGGATACCAAAGTCAGCAACTGTTTTATTACATGTATAAAACCAACAAATCCTCGTTAACAGGAGTCGATCGTAGCAAATGTATAAGCAGCAGACACGTGAATTGTTGACCAGATTGCTGTGTTACAAACGCGTAAATTAATAAAATCAGAACAGGTTAATATTTGATTCCGCTTTACCAACTGTGCAGCGGAAGCAAGCTGTGGAAAAAAAAATTTATGAAATTTTAGTATCGGTTTGATTTAAGATGACCCGCAAAGTACTTTTTAGACAAATCAAAAACACTCAAAATTGTATTCATTTGTTATTATGATCTGACTTGACTTGGGGAGTTTTTTACGTCCTACACCGAAAACTTAATGCCCTTGGTCGGACGGTTATTATGATCATAGTTCCGACCACTTATATATTCGTTTAAGTTCCATGGGTTTATCGCCATAGCGACAGTTTTACCGTCAGGCCCTTTCTGTGATAATTTACATTTAAACGAGTATTACGTCATTATATAACATATCCAATATTTGTTGATTGTGTAATGCGACGTGTCATTTGTACAATAGACTAATTAATTAATATATGTAGATTCTTTGTTTATTTAAATGATTTCTAACGTCACTTTCAGCAATTTTTCAGCTATTTAATGGCGTCCAGTTTTTATTGGGGGAAGAAGCCGGAGTACCCGGAGTAAATCTCGACTTTTGGTAGAAAAATTGGCGATCCTTGTCAATTAAGATTGGAGTCGATCGCGCCCTGTCCACGGTAAAACTCGAACTAGCCACCTCAGAGTTGACAGACCACGTGATCAAGAATAACGAACTATCTTAACCACTCAGGCAACGAGGCCCCTATACTTGGCATGAATATTTCTTTTAATTCATATAGGCCAAGTCATATATATATCATAAAAGAAAAATGAAGTTATCCTTAGTAAGTAACGGAAACTTATTAGTGCCCAAAATATGTATTTATTTTTTATTTTTTACACTTTAATCTGTAAATTTTACACTTTAATCTGTAAAATTTATACTTTATTCCGGAAATGTAAATTTTACACTTAATCTGTATATTGTACACTTTAATCTGTAAAATTTACACTTTTATCTGTAAATTTTACACTTTAATTTGTAAAAATTATACTTTAATCCGTAATTTTTACAATTTAATCTGTATATTTTACATTTTATTCTGTAAAATTTACTCTTTTTTTATGTAAATTTTACACATTAATATGTAAGATTTAACCTGGCAATAAAAATTACCTGTAAATCTAAATGCTACCAAAAAGTTTCCTGAACCTATCTTAGAAAGCAATAGCGGGATATTTCTTGATCTAAATATTCTTCGTCATGAAAACCATCTTCCGCAAGCTTTTGGAAAGAGTTCATTGAAAACTGGATCCCTTATCTGCGTACCATACCCCACAAACTCTCTATTCTCTGGTTATTTATGCTTTTGCCATACACAAAACTTCTCTCTTTGACATGTTCATCGTCATGGTTACGCCGAAGAAATTTTTGTATTGTTTCAACGTGAACATTTTCGGTTCCCATATCAGCTCTAATACGTCTTGGGCATACTCCATATTTTCGTAAACTCTCTATATAACAGTGTGCAATGATATTTGGGTTTTTATTAGATACATCAGCATTTAACCATAGGATTTTTCGAGAGAACACATCTATACAGCTGTGCATTTTTATTCCATACCGTGAAAGTTTATCATACGCGTCAATGTGCCAAACCGAATTTGGACCTTTAATGGAATATGCTCTTCTTCTCAGTCTTCTTTTTTCCTGTATTCAAAACCTTTAGGGTCAATAGTTTGCAACAAATAGCGAACCGTCTCTTGGTCCACTACCAATCCCCTTATATAGACACTTTATATGTGCATCCAATGATACACATTCATTTGCCCGTGAGTTTCACATTGTTGAAATAAAATTAATGCAATCTCTAAAATGACACTTTCTAAGCATTTTACTTTTTCACTGCAATGTATTTAAGGCCTTATTTGAAATATTCTTTAATAAAAGTTTCCGGTCCATCTCTTCACTGGCATATATTAGACTATCTTACTGTATTTAAGGCTTAATTAGAAATATTCTATAATTAAAGTTTCCCGGTCTACTTATAACTAATGTTATGGAAAGAAATGTCTTTTTTAGAATCAGCAATATCTACATGTATAAAAAGTACACATAAAAGTGAGATTGTGTTAATTACATGTTCAAGTATAAATTTTACAGAAAAATGTATAATTTACAGAATAGAGTGTAAATTTTACATGATATAAATATCAAATTTACAGATAAAAATGTAAAATTTACAAATTAAAGTGTAAAATTTACAGAACAAAGTATAAACCTTTCAGAATAAAGTGTAAATTTTACAGATTTAAGTGAAAAATTTACAGATTAAAGTGTAAAAAAAAAAAAATAAATGTTTTTGGCACTTATAAGCTTCTGTAGTAAGTATCAAATCCATGCAAGCTATAAATAAGTATAGTACGGAACAAGTAGTTACAATGAAAGGTTAATACACATATAATGTACTACAACGAAAAGACAATACATGTAGAATGCATGGCAACGAAAGGACAATACACGTTGAATGTACGACAGTGAAAGGACAATACACGTATACAGAATGTATGACAATGAAAGGACAATACACGTAGAATGTACGACAATGAAAGGACAATATTGTATGACAATGAAAGGACAATATTGTATGACAATGAAAGGACAATAATGTATGACAATGAAAGGACAATGCACGTAGAATGTACGACAAAGAAAGGACAATACACGTAGAATGTACGACAATGAAAGGACAATATTGTATGACAATGAAAGGACAATAATGTATGACAATGAAAGGACAATGCACGTAGAATGTATGACAAAGAAAGGTAAATACACGTAGAATGTATGATAATGAAAGGACAATACATGCAGAATGTACTACAACGAAAAGACAATACATGTAGAATGCATGGCAACGAAAGGACAATACACGTAGAATGTATGACAATGAAAGGACAATACATGTAGAATGCATGGCAACGAAAGGACAATACACGTAGAATGTATGACAATGAAAGGACAATACACGTAGAATGTATGACAATGTTTGTTTGTTTGAATGGCGTTTTTAACGCCACTTTCAGCAATTTTTCTGCTATATCATGGCGTCCAGTTTTTATTGGGGGTGGAAGCCGGAGTGCCCGACCTGCGTTAGGAAAACTGGCAAACCTTGACTATTAAGATCGGAGTCGAGTACAATCTGTCCGCAGTGAGAATCGAACCCGGAATCTCATGTTGACAGACCACGTGATCAATAGTAGACGATCTACCTTAACCACTCGGCCACCGAGGCCCCTGTACGACAATGAAAGAACAATACAGTAGAATGTACGGCAATGAAAAGACAATACACGTTGAATGTCAGACAATGAAAGAACAATACACGTAGAATGTACGACAATGAAAGAATAATACACGTAAAATGTACGACAATGAAAGGACAATACACGTAAAATGTACGACAGTGAAAGGAAAATACACGTAGAATGTACGACAATGAAAGGACAATACACGTAAAATGTACGACAGTGAAAGGAAAATACACGTAGAATGTACGACAATGAAAGGACAATACACGTAAAATGTACGACAGTGAAAGGAAAATACACGTAGAATGTACGACAATGACAGGAAAATACATGCAGAATGTACGACAATGACAGGACAATACACGTAGAATGTACGACAATGAAAAGACAATACATGTAGAATGTACGAAAAGAAAGACAATACACGTAGAATGTACGACAATGAAAGGACAATACACGTAGAATGTACGACAATGAAAGGACAATACACGTAGAATGTACGACAAGTAAAGGACAATACACGTAGAATGTACGAAAAGAAAGACAATACACGTAGAATGTACTACAATGAAAGGACAATACACGTAGAATTTACAGCAATGAAAGAACAATACACGTAGAATGTACGACAATGAAAAGACAATACATGTAGAATGTACGAAAAGAAAGACAATACACGTAGAATGTACTACAATGAAAGGACAATACATGTAGAATTTACAGCAATGAAAGAACAATACACGTAGAATGTACGACAATGAAATTTCAATACACGTGGAATGTACGACAAGTAAAGGACACTACACATAGAATGCACGACAATAAAAAATACAAAGAATGTACGACAATGAAAGGACAATACACGTAGAATGTGCGACAATGAAAGGACAATACACGTAGAATGTATGACAATGTTTGTTTGTTTGAATGGCGTTTTTAACGCCACTTTCAGCATTTTTTCTGCTATATCATGGCGTCCAGTTTTTATTGGGGATGGAAGCCGGAGTGCCCGACCTGCGTTAGGAAAACTGGCAAACCTTGACTATTAAGATCGGAGTCGAGTACAATCTGTCCGCAGTGAGAATCGAACCCGGAATCTCATTGTTGACAGACTACGTGATCAATAGTAGACGAACTACCTTAACCATTCGGCCACCGAGGCCCTTGTACGACAATGAAAGAACAATACAGTAGAATGTACGGCAATGAAAAGACAATACACGTTGAATGTCAGACAATGAAAGAACAATACACGTAGAATGTACGACAATGAAAGAATAATACACGTAGAATGTACGACAATGAAAGGACAATACACGTAAAATGTACGACAGTGAAAGGAAAATACACGTAGAATGTACGACAATGAAATGACAATACACGCAGAATGTACGACAATGAAAGGACAATACACGTAGAATGTACGACAATGAAAAAATACATGTAGAATGTACGAAAAGAAAGACAATACACGTAGAATGTACGACAATGAAAGGACAATACACGTAGAATGTACTACAATGAAAGGACAATACACGTAGAATGTACGACAATGAAATTTCAATACACGTGGAATGTACGACAAGTAAAGGACACTACACATAGAATGCACGACAATGAAAAGACAATACATGTAGAATGTACGACCATGAAAGGACAATACACGCAGAATGTGCGACAAAAAGGACAATACAGTAGAATGTATGACAATGTAAAGACAATACATGTAGAATGTACGACAATGAAAGAATAATACACGTAAAATGTACGACAATGAAAGGACAATACACGTAAAATGTACGACAGTGAAAGGAAAATACACGTAGAATGTACGACAATGAAAGGACAATACACGTAAAATGTACGACAGTGAAAGGAAAATACACGTAGAATGTACGACAATGAAAGGACAATACACGTAAAATGTACGACAGTGAAAGGAAAATACACGTAGAATGTACGACAATGACAGGAAAATACATGCAGAATGTACGACAATGACAGGACAATACACGTAGAATGTACGACAATGAAAAGACAATACATGTAGAATGTACGAAAAGAAAGACAATACACGTAGAATGTACGACAATGAAAGGACAATACACGTAGAATGTACGACAATGAAAGGACAATACACGTAGAATGTACGACAAGTAAAGGACAATACACGTAGAATGTACGAAAAGAAAGACAATACACGTAGAATGTACTACAATGAAAGGACAATACACGTAGAATTTACAGCAATGAAAGAACAATACACGTAGAATGTACGACAATGAAAAGACAATACATGTAGAATGTACGAAAAGAAAGACAATACACGTAGAATGTACTACAATGAAAGGACAATACATGTAGAATTTACAGCAATGAAAGAACAATACACGTAGAATGTACGACAATGAAATTTCAATACACGTGGAATGTACGACAAGTAAAGGACACTACACATAGAATGCACGACAATAAAAAATACAAAGAATGTACGACAATGAAAGGACAATACACGTAGAATGTGCGACAATGAAAGGACAATACACGTAGAATGTATGACAATGTTTGTTTGTTTGAATGGCGTTTTTAACGCCACTTTCAGCATTTTTTCTGCTATATCATGGCGTCCAGTTTTTATTGGGGATGGAAGCCGGAGTGCCCGACCTGCGTTAGGAAAACTGGCAAACCTTGACTATTAAGATCGGAGTCGAGTACAATCTGTCCGCAGTGAGAATCGAACCCGGAATCTCATTGTTGACAGACTACGTGATCAATAGTAGACGAACTACCTTAACCATTCGGCCACCGAGGCCCTTGTACGACAATGAAAGAACAATACAGTAGAATGTACGGCAATGAAAAGACAATACACGTTGAATGTCAGACAATGAAAGAACAATACACGTAGAATGTACGACAATGAAAGAATAATACACGTAGAATGTACGACAATGAAAGGACAATACACGTAAAATGTACGACAGTGAAAGGAAAATACACGTAGAATGTACGACAATGAAATGACAATACACGCAGAATGTACGACAATGAAAGGACAATACACGTAGAATGTACGACAATGAAAAAATACATGTAGAATGTACGAAAAGAAAGACAATACACGTAGAATGTACGACAATGAAAGGACAATACACGTAGAATGTACTACAATGAAAGGACAATACACGTAGAATGTACGACAATGAAATTTCAATACACGTGGAATGTACGACAAGTAAAGGACACTACACATAGAATGCACGACAATGAAAAGACAATACACGTAGAATGTACGACCATGAAAGGACAATACACGCAGAATGTGCGACAAAAAGGACAATACAGTAGAATGTATGACAATGTAAAGACAATACATGTAGAATGTACGAAAAAAAAAAGATAATACACGTAGAATATACGACAATGAAAGGACAATACATGTAGAATGTACTACAATGATAGGACAATACACGTAGAATGTACGACAATGAAAGGACAATACATGTAGAATGTACTACAATGATAGGACAATACACGTAGAATATACGACAATGAAAGGACAATACATGTAGAATGTACTACAATGATAGGACAATACAAGTAGAATGTACGACAATGAAATTACAATACACGTGGAATGTACGACAAGTAAAGGACACTACACATAGAATGCACGACAATGAAAAGACAATACACGTAGAATGTACGACCATGAAAGGACAATACACGCAGAATGTGCGACAATGAAAGGACAATACACGTAGAATGTACGACCATGAAAGGACAATACACGCAGAATGTGCGACAATGAAAGGACAATACACGTAGAATATATGACAATGAAAGGATAAGACACGTAGAAAATATTTGAAATTAAAATAAAATA
Organism: Limnoperna fortunei; assembly: GCA_944474755.1. Lineage (NCBI taxonomy): Eukaryota > Metazoa > Mollusca > Bivalvia > Mytilida > Modiolidae > Limnoperna > Limnoperna fortunei. Next base: position 33,110,201 of record OX104125.1, read on the forward strand.
AATTAAGACCTCGATGGACAGTTATTATGAAAATGGAAATTACTCTTAAATGAAATCACATATAACGCCAAATTATTAAATAATAACGCTATAAATTGTTCAACCTATAAATGGGTAAGATTTGGACTGTTTCAAGTTTTGTTCGGTTTAACACATCTATCAGATTGTTAAAGAGTATTAACAATATTTGTACATTGTCAGAAAATATCAACTGTATCTTTGCTCGACACGAAATACTAGGCACGACAGAGTCAAACAGCCTACAAATACTCGATACGACAGAATCAAACGGCCTACAAATACTAGACACGTCAGTCAAACGTCCTACACATACTCTACACGTCAGAGTCTAACGGACTACAAATACTCGACACGTCAGTCAAATGGCCTACAAATACTCGATACGTCAGTCAAACGACCTACAAATACTCGATACGTCAGTCAAACAGCCTACAAATACTCAATGCTCAGTCGAACGGCGTACAAATACTCAACACGTCAGTCAAAACCCGATACGACAGGGTCAAAGAGCCTACAAATACTCGACACGTAAGTTAAACAACCTACAAATACTCGACACGTCAGTTAAACGGCATACAAATACTCGATACAACAGAGTCTTACGGCCTACACATACTCTACACGAGAGTCAAGCGCCTACAAATACTTGACACGTCAGTCAAACGGCCTACAAATACTTGATACGACAGAGTCAAACAGCCTACAAATACTCGACACGACATTGCGGAATGGCCTACAAATACTCGACACGACAAAGTCTCACGGGCTACAAATTCTCGACACGACAGAATATAACGACCTTCAGAAATACTCGAAACGTCAGTCAAACGGCCTACAAATACTCAACACGTCAGAGTCTAACGAACTACAAATACTTGACACGACATTGTAAAATGGCCTAAAAATACTCGACACGACAAAGTCTCACGGCCTACAAATACTCGATACGACAGAGTGAAACGGCCTACAAATACTCAACACGTCAGAGTCTAACGGCCTGAAAATTCTCGACACGTCAGGCAAATTGCCAACAAATACTCGACACGTCAGTCAAACGGCGTACAAATACTCGACACGACAGAATCAAACGGCCTACAAATACACCACACGAGTCCAATGGAATAAAATATTACTCGACAGTTAAACGGCTACATATGCTCGACACAACACAGTCTTAGGTCCTGCAAAACATCGATATAGGAAAGTGTCAAACGGCCTACAAAAATCAATACGATAGTAAAACGGCGGACAAATACGGGACACGACAACGTCTAGCGGCCTACAAATACACGACACGACAGATTCTAACGGCAACAACTACTCGACACGACAGATTCTAACGGCAACAAATACTCGACACGACATCTTCCTACGACCTGCAAATACGTGACATGATAGAGTCAAACTGCATACAAATACACGACACGAAACGGCCTACAAAAGCTCGATACGACAGAGTCAAACGGCCTACAAATATTCAACACGATAGTAAAACGGCGTACAAATACGCGACACGACAGCGTCTAACGTCCTACAATACACGACATATTCTAACGGCAACAAATACTCGACACGACAGATTCTAACGGCAACAAATACTCTTTGTATTTAAGGCTTTAAATTTGCCCGTTTTTGTTGATAAAATGAACAATTTTGACATAATTTATAATATCAGGTTAATACTATAATGGACTTAGATATATTGCTTTCCGTAATATTAAAATGCAAACAAGTAGTTATGATATCACGGCACTTATGTTTGTTTTTTTCAGCTGCTGCTAATACAAATGTATATAATGTTCCTGCTGGGAGTCGAATACTGGCAAAAAAGGACGACCAAATAGGATTGTATGAATAATATATTTAAGTATAGTGCTTGACGTACACGTTTACAATTTAATAAACAATTTCCATGTCCGCTTATAATAACAGCTTAATAGCTTAATAGCTTTGTTTAATTTATATAGTTTAACACCATTGTAGCAATGTAGCAATTTTTCAGAACAATCATTTTGTCCAGTTCTTCTTCAAGGCCAAATAACTAGGACACTTATGCAGAGCGGTAATTCATGTGTTTAAAATTTAATCGTGTGAGACTAGCTATGTTATAATCTAATCGAGTTCAGAACGGTATGATAAGATCTCCGGGTTTTAAACAAATTATTCGCGATTCCGTGTCTTATTCTATACTTCAATACAAGACGCAGTACATTTTTCATGTCAGATCGGATTCTTATACTCTGTTATTCACATACCTCATTAATTCACGAACATTAACTGTATGACAAGAAATAATCTAGTAAGTAAGTATGACTGTCGCAGTCTGGAGTTGAGCCATAATCATTTTTACCTTGCAGTTGAGGAGATCGGTTTTTAAGGGGGGTGGGGGGGTATTTGTTCGTTTGTTTTTGAGGTTATCATCACAATCTGTTCAGTAAAGAAATACGTATGTGTTTGGTATACATTGATGAAAGACACCGGGAAGTCAAATTTTGCATTACTAAAATTCAGACTTTGTGAATGTTATACTCGCAGTAAGAGCACATTTTTAAACTAAACTCAATTACCAAACTCTATGCCATTAGTTGTTTTTGCTTCCAATATACGAAATTGAGTTCTGCCTTCTGTAATTGATTAAACAACAATGGTGAGCACACGTTTTCGGCCATATTACGACGTCCATTTCCTTTGGCCAAGTAAATAAGTGGTTTTGTATTTAGCGGTTGCCACGTCAGTCGTAGATTTTTTGACTGTGTTAACTTGACTTGGGGGAGTTTTTAACACTCGGACGGTACACTGTGTTAGATTGCTCAAAGTTATAAATATCAGTCAACTGCAAGGAGGTTACGCAAGCGAATATGTAATTACTAACAAATTGGAAAATTGATAAACGTAAAAACATAAAAATGTTTAATTCTAGTAGACACTTCTCTCTCACTTTCTATAGAGCAATTCCATCTTTAAATATTAGGTTTATTGCTTGCATTACACCGGTTTATTTTTGTTTTGCATTGTTATATTCTGCATATAGCATGTTTAGATGTTTGTTACAATTGATACAACCGTAGCGTCTTCTATTTCATACAATACAAGCCTCATTGCACAATATTTTTTTAAAGTTGTTGTTGTAATTGACTTTTATTTCGTATAAAACATTACAAGTTACTGATTATGTGTAGCTTAAACTATATTGGAGCAACAATCCTACTTTCAGTGGAATTGTTATTGGTTCAGATTATATAACTATACGTTCCGATTCGCACTTTTTCCTTTATAGCTATGAAGATGTCGTGTCTGTAATTACATATGGAACTAATAATAATGATGATGTTTCTTTGGCGAAGTTTACTTCTGCCCAAACTTCGTATACCTGGCCTGCTACAACGAAATCTGGGGAGCATGCCATACAGGCAACAATTGTTCCAAGTACGTAATTACTACCTGCATATTTTAGATTTTCATTTCGTTACGGTATTTTTGCTACAATTGCGCACTTAAATTGTGGCTTCAAAGAGATTCGAATCGGTTTCAAACTTCATTTTCCGTGTAACCTAAAGAAATTTTACTCATAGACTGCTGGTATAATTTTTACAAAGATTTTTTATTCATATAACATGGAAATAAAATAAAAACTTAATAGCACAATACAATGTAACAAATAAAATAATTACAAGGAATAATGTCACGATAATCGGGAATGTTCATAAATTAACGGAGTAAAGTTTAACAGTTAATCAAACAAAATTAACGTTGAACCTACAATTATCCGACAAAATAAATGCAAATCAAAAAACAAATTAAGGTTTTTGTTTGTTGTTAAATTTATACCATGACATTGATCTGGTTTTTTACAAAACACACAAATTGTCATCGCGACCATTTTTTTATTTATAGGGCTACAGAAATCACTCGTGTATTATAAAACAGCTATATCATATATCAGTATACAATTTATGAAAAAAAAGTTACATTTATTGTTATCAGGAACAAAATGCAACGTTATGTATATGTTTGAGAGTTGTGTTCCCAAAAGGTCTATTCGCAAAATAAACATCTAATTAAGAAATGGGATTGGCAGGTCAATTTAAAGTTTTCTAACCTGTAAATTAATCCATATTTTGTGAGAAGACGTTTCGATAATAATCCATACATGACAAAACTTTCATTTAAACTTTATAGCAGTTTATTTAATATTGTCAATATTAACAAAATATAAAACTAAAGCTCTAATAATAAATTTTATATGCGATATAGCTGTAGGATTGTTGTCAACATATTATATGTGAGGTTGATGGGAATCTGAGTCGGCATTTTCCATCAGGTCAATGTTTCCATTCTGGTATCGTTCTGTGACCAAAGCAGGGCGCTTCTTGATGTTTAGGTATTTCTCGGCTTTTGGTCTAGTTATTCCACATGCAGTGAGTTGTATCCTGTTTATTGTATATTCTTTGTATGTATATTGTACCGGGTATGTCTTTGAATAGTAGTATAGCTGTGAATATGTTTGGGTGGGCATGTTGGATCATTTAGTTTATTTAACACTTTCATAGCTCGACGCTGTTTGTTGTTCCAAATCCCTCTGTTTCAAAGTGGTTCCAAACTGACGATTTGCCTTCCACCCATTGTTCTGTTAAGCTGGGTCAAATATGTAAGGTCAACACCGTCACGATCTTCGAGTGTCTGTACCAGACATCTACGGTGTTTGTTGGTAAAAGCGGGAAATAGCTGCGCGTCATACCAACGACTTTATGTCATCGTTGTCTCTGCACGGAATCTTTAGATTGGTTTCTTGGATTTATCCATATGCTATGTGAACATCATTTAGTATTATTTCCTGTGAATACGTCCTATATTGTGTTTTGGGCTGCCGTCTTGAAGTTTATTGTTTCTTTCGTAGATCTTAACTGTTGGCACAATCTGGTACAGTTTTAGGTCCAGCATGTTTATATCTGTATTTAATTTTCACTTTAAATTAATTTACTGATTGTGAAGCGACAGAAATGTCAATTCAATCTAGTGACTGTAAAGCGAGATTGTATATTTTTCTCCTCAACTGAAATTATGTTCATATTTCATTTTGGCCTCTTAATATCTCTTTATTGATTAGTTTATTTCTAGAGTAGACATTTTAGGAATTAACCGTCTGTAAGTGCGACACGATTTGAACACTAAAGATTATTTGTACATCATCTTTTAAGACCAGCCGAACGTAAAATTATATATTCGTTCTTTTTAATCTCTGATAAGTAACGTGTTATGTGTAAAAGATTAAAAACAATTACTTAAAAAAACGTTCCTTGTAAATATTCGAATATTTAACAAAAGGCCGAAACCCGACCCAATAACAAGAGCGTAGTTTACGTTAGTAATAAGTGTAACCGTTTAGGTAAACTAATTGGATATTTAGCTACAAAAACGACAACTAGGTACAAAAACTATTTTTTATTTCCCTATTATCTCTCTTTCTAAACAACCATATTATGTATTAACTTACAGGCGTTAACCCAACAATTACCAATTTGGATGATACGACAACGATACAAAATACTCTGGTCGGGGGATCGATTGTGTTTACCATAACTTATACTGACAGCGACACAGAGGATATATCTACGTTAGCAATCGCCGTTGCAAGTACCACCGGAAATGCCGCAACCCTATTTGAACTGGATTCTATTACAAGCAAGTATAACTTAGAGAGAGCATTGGACAGAAAATGTCAACGTTTAGTAGCAAAAATCATTTCTTACCAATATTTTTTAATGTCATATTCTAAGCATTTAAAACTTAAAACAAAAACAAGTAATCAAACATTTGAATCTGACTGCAATAAAAACAAACTTGACGCCATTCTATCGCTGAACATTTTATAAAAGTGGCATTAGTGGCATTTATATAGTTACAAAGATTATCTTAGCATAAACCTGACCTTGGTTTCGCCGGTTGAATCAACAAAAGCTTATCGTAACAAGTCTCAAACCATCAATTTATTCAATTAATATATAAATGGTATGGTCAGTTGATCTTTGATGAGATGTTTTACATGTTTTATTATCAATTTGTCACATCTTAGTACAACAGACGCTACGAAATCTACTTGTAGTTCGTCGCGTTTGTTTAAAAATTCTAATACATATTAAAACGGGCTGAGGTCGTTCATTTCCTTTTGGTTTCGGTTCAGATCAAGTCAAGGTCAAGGCTGGGGTCAACCTGATACCTGGTACCCATACCATGACCTTCACGGTCACAGACCAATGCGGACTAACTGATACTGGCATTCTAACAATAGTTATTGAGAATCAGGTAATAAATACGTAACTTGTTAAAAATAATCTTTTCGTCATGTTAAATCTGGGTTATAATAAGTCGGTCAAGCTGGCGAACAGTTAGGGTACCTAATTTGTAATCTCGCAATCAAAGCTGTGCACATGTTTCCATGCGATTGTTGTAAGCAAAATAGCTTTTCACTTCAAGCTTTGAAATTTGGTAAACCAGTCCCTTTCGGCTAAATTAAAATGTATCGTGTTATAAATCATTGCGGGAAGTGGACAGAACCAACCAAAGAGGTTTCAGTATCATATGCATTTACGGTGTAAAATTGTACTTGTTTATATCAACACGGTTATTCGAACCACAATTGATGACGTGATCATATTTGGTGTCCCGGATGTATATTTGTAACGATCGGCAAACATCAGTAACTAACTTTTTTGTTCAAAACTGTTAACATAGTCTCAAATTAAAACACTTTATTAAATTTGTATTATTAATTAGAAAAACATTGATTGAATAAATCTGATTTTGTTTTTCGTAAAATAAAATTAAACAGTAACTTCAATTATGGGTCGGATAGCTTGACCTTAAAATGTTTAGAGTAGATTTTGAATGAACGTAACGTTGTCGTTACATCAAAATCATTTCGGGCAATGTCGGCATGAATGGCGAAAGTTCTTTCAAACGCTTTAAAAATAAGTTATCTCCCTTATATATTTGAATGCCATATTTATAACGTTTTATGGCTTTATACAAATGCAAATGAAACATGTTTGTATTTTCGTTTTTTATTTAATAAGCCACCAATATTAGCTAGTCTGACTGTGTCAAATAATGTCACTATATCAGAAATGCTGTCAACATCTACGTTATTGCACACATTGTTGGTCACAGAGACTGATCCTTACACATGTACGTTAATATCTACTGGAGTTCCATTCGAAATAAAGGTCGTAACTGGGAGCACAAGTAAGTACCACTAAGGTGACTTGTCAATGTTGGTGTAATTTGGTGGAGATTTTTTGCGTGACAATTTAAAACTGCTTACCGGGTATGGTCGAGCTTGTGCTCCTTACGCAGATCCAAACAATTATATTTTGATATCAATAATAATTTCCTCAAAATATTCAGAGTTGTCAAATGCGGCAGTTTGTTTTTTATTATGATAGAGCGATTTTCCATGATAAGTCAGCCATTTTGGATTCTAAGCGGATCTAATATTGTTTACAAACGTTCGTCTGTTTTCGTGACGTTCAAAGGCATTGGGACACAACCCGATACTTTTCAAGCCTTAACTGCAGACGATAATAACCGATAGATTTAGAATAGATAACAATCGATTGTTTCCAACGTACACTTCAGTTCCAGTTTAGATCAAACTTTATTGTGGAAAATCTCTCTATCAAAATACAAAAAATATCCAAACGCTGAATATCTCGCGGAAATAATAGTTGATTTCAATATATAATTTTTGGTATATACAAAAGCAGCATAAGCCCGACCATACATGGTAAGCAGTTTTGTTTTGTCATCAAAAAGCCTCCACCAAATCAAACCGACTACAAATTTGTCGAGAGATGTACGAATATTATCTTATCACAACAAAGACATCACCAATACACTTAGGTCAGCCTCTAACTAAGAACTACTTATAGAAAGAGATCGGGAAAACTACAAATTACGATAAACGTAATGAATTCAATCGTACATCAATGTGAATAATCCAGCAGATCGATCCGGCGTATAATGTTGACATTTTATGATTTATGCGTTATGCTACATCCTGAGATCAGATTCCGATTTTCTAGAGCGATTACTGTTGTATATTGTAAAGCTACCCAAACAAGTGATTGTTATATTTTGGTTGATGTTATCCCTTCAGGAGTTTTCTTGTCGTCAGTATGACTTTATTAATCGTTCTATGACATCCATCTTGAAAATGCGATCGTTCATTTTCGCTGTGTCACGGGTAGTCTGTTGTAATAACAGCCGAGTGATTAAATTTGTTAGTCATCTTTAATTGATCAAATGCCAGTCGACAATGAGGTAGCTGGTTTGTGTCTGAACGCGGACAGCGTGTACTTGACAAAGGCCAAGAAATTTCACATAGTACTCCGGCTTCTTTCTGCAATAAAATATGGACGCAACTATATAGCTGAAAACTAGCAAAAGTTTCGTTAAAACTTCATTCAAACAAAGGACTACTTAGTAATTGTAGTTGATTTGTTGTTTTGTATTTAATGACTGTTTAAATTACCAGATTAGGTTTGGGTTATTTTTTTGTACAAGTACGTAGTTTTCACTCTCCGGCACAGAGAACATAACTGGTTCCCAGATATAAACTCTGTCACACGTCAACCCCCCCATTTACTGCGGGACTAAATTATCGTCTGCCGTTTGAAAATAAAGAATGATGTTTGTAAAATAATAATCGAGATATTATTTATTTTTATATAATCTATTTACACATTTTGGATACAGTTTTACATTAAAATTACTGCCTTTGTACGCGAGCCTATCCTCCATGAGAGATATCGCTCACTATGTCAGCCAATGGTATGGCAGAGGTGATTGTGGTAGGATACCCAGAATCCTTTGCGTGGATATTGCGTACATTTTAGGACGTCGGAAATGTAGATTAGACAGATTAACAAATAGGATTTCTCTAAAGTAGTTTAGTTTTATTTACATTTTTCTGTGTAGATTTTTGTTTCCATTTGTTTCTACTTTGACCTGTTATTGTATAATTTAAAATAAAATATTTGGTGAGAGCTTTTCTTTTTATAACTTGGTCTCGACTCTTGTTGTGACCTAATACTAAACGTGACAAACACTAACACGAAGGGAGTTACGAACTAATCAGGACATAGTCACTATTCCAAAACACCTGATATTATATTTTACCCCAGAGAGATTCTTGTGTTTGCTTGTTGTGTGACTTTAAAATTTCGTAATTGCATTTGATTTTTTTGGCCTTGGTATTTTTTATGATTATTTTTTCTTAGATTATGGAATCTATCTAAAAGACGGTGCAGCGATGGATTATGATACACAAAATGCTTACGTGTTGTCTTTGTCTTGTACCGATACGTATGCCACAACTCTCGGAGAATTTACAGTGTATCTAATTAGAAATGAGGTAATATAACACAATGCATTTTATTTCGTTGATACCAGCTTTCATGGTTTTACAAAAGGTTTCTGTTTAGGCGATATCTTATAAATGTTTTGTTATTGGCTCCTATCAGATCAGGCGAGACTCTGTAACTTCTGAAACTTTTGGCAAGCGAAATAAAAAAAATGATATCCAAGGGCAAATAATGAAATAACTGTTTAAACAAATAATTATATTCTATTAAATGCTGTTATAAAAATGAAGACAAAATTTGAATATTATATTTTTACAATGTACTATTATAACTATGCCTAATTATCTGTTATTTAGTATTTTGTGTCATAAAGAACTAAGTATGTAATCACTTAGGAGTAAGAACTAAAACATTTTTGTGTAATTACTTCTCTGTATTACTTTAGATCTTTTAAGTGCATTATGCATTACACGTTCCCAAATTGACGTTGTGGGGCCTAGGGCCTTTGTAGTCGATTAGTTAAAACAGGTAATTGCTACACGCCGTGTCAACATTTCGTCCGTTACTGTGAATACGATGAACTTGACCACAACCCTAACTAAAGAGGATTGCAACATTAACCCCAAAGGTTGGCATTTTCATTAATTACTCTGACGTAATTTCCAATAAAACGTGAGCTCTGAAATGTAGCAGATAGTTGCAGGGAAACAAACAATTATGTCAACAAATTTTGTTATGTTGCTTCAAACGTATTTTTTTTATTTACAGCCTCCTGTGATCAACAGTTTGCCACTTGCTATAGACGTCACAGAAGATACGATTATAGAAACAACGCTCTATACCTTCTCTGTTACAGATCCAGAGAATGCTGTGGTCCGATGTTCAGTTGCGTCGACTGTTCCGGCTTCTACAACAATTATTTTTCTTAAACAGAACCCAAGTTTCAACAGTACATGTCTTAGTTATATTGTGTGTTTGTTTGAATTTTGAATGATTCACTTTTGCACGTGCTTATATATTTCCGTACGCATTTCTCGTAGAGCGTTGCACATGCTTCTGAAAAGAGGTCACATATAATCAAACGCTGTCGGGAATTGTAAATAAAATTGATTTCAACTTGACATCAAAATATTATATTTGACAAAAATCTTGGATATGATGCCACAAAGAGAGAAAACAATCGCACACAATGTTAAAAACTAATATAAAAAAATTTTATTTACTATTTTTTGTGAATTTGGTAGCAATTTTGGATGACAGTTAAAACACCGTTTTCTTGACAAAATTTATTTTTGTCAATTAATTAGTAGTTTAGTATGGTAAAGAATATCAATCTCGGAATAATTGGTATATAAATTTTAATGTATATTTACTGTTTGAAAACAACAATGCAAAATTATCTATGGATACATTGTAGTAATATTAGAAGGAAAAACTCAATTTCTAAATTCGTTTTTCTTTTATGTATTTTAGAATTCGATGTTATTTTACAATCAAATCCCAACCTTGACTACGATCTACGGAGAACTTACAGACTTAACATTGATTGTACGGATGGCAAGCGTACTGATTCTAGCATATTCTTTATGAATGTCAAGCGAAATCAACCACCAGTATTTACGAATCTTCAAAGTAAGTAATTAAGTAGTAGTATTACACACTGTTAATAAATAGTATTATAAGTGTAAATAATGATTTTAAAAATATTACAAAGTTTAAAGTTTATAAATGGAGCAATACATAGAAATGCACCTTTAAAAAAACAATTTCTATCCAACTATACAACACAGTAGCATTGAATTGCATTTGATTATGTTTTGATTATTTTATAATGTTCTGTATAAAGTTATCTTAAAACAAAATATTTGTTACTTTTTCCAGATACTACTACTTTGTCAAGCGTGTATTCCTTTATCGGACAAATTGTATTTGATGTCAATCACCAAGATCCGGAAAACGATCAATGTACATACACGATGTCGTGTGTTCCTTCAACAAATTGTCCCTTCAAAATATATGATTGTAAGTTTCAATGAGTCAATTCATAAATAAATATCATCAACAACAAAACTCATTAATACATGTAAATAAAGAATATTTCGCAGGTTTTTCTGGAAGCCCATGTTTAGTTAAAGACATTTAACAATTTAAACCATTAACAGATTAATAAATATTCATATTCTTGGCATTTTATTTTAATATATACAACTTTCATGACAATGAGTAACAAAATGTGTGTCTAATTAAAGACCATCACTGCATACTTGTATAAATGTTTCAGTGGTTGTTATTGGGTGCGGTTGTTCATTTTCTGTTTTTGTGTTTTGGGGTTTTTGTGTTGTATATGTTGTTATCTAAATTCTGACTTGTAATCGTCCATTGACCTTAAGCGTTTCATGTCAGGTCGGTTTTATTTTCTTTGAATTATAATAGGTTACAACTTTGTAAAGTTTACAAAAATGGCGTTACATAGCACTTCACACTACACATTTTTTTATTTTAAAGCAGTATTAAACGTCAAAATTTGTAAAATTTTCAACTTTATAATGAGATCGAAATTGAAAAATATTGTATAAAATAGTAAGAAAAAATGCGACATTTCCCTTGTAAATATCGTAAAAATACAATTTTCTTGGTTATTTTGAATTATTGTGTGGATGACAAAAATTCGCCGGTAAACCCGCCCAACATTCACATGAACTCCCGAAGTACGAGGTCACGCATGCGCAGTTAGTTGATACCGAGAAGATGTCGAGTCCCTTTGTGGTACCCCATTCTTCATTCGATGTTTGCAAATGGCATTTTCATTTAATTAACTCGATTTAGAGATCGTTAACTTCTTGAATATTATTAACAAAGACTATTGACATAGTAATAAACTACTTTAATCACGATTCACAACTTTTTCAAATGATATTAATTAAATAAACAGCAATACACGTTCTTACCTCGTAATCCATCAGGATAAAAACAATGCGATCGGTATTTTCCGTCGTTTATTTCCGAAAATTAAACAGATGGCGTCGTCATCATCAACGCGAGAAAATCTCGATGGAATTTTAGCAAATATTTATAAAATACGATGTTATTGGTACTTTTTAAAAACGCGGACGCTCTTTTTATTTATATATTTACACGTTTCATAAGTTTCTAATAAGTGATTTTTTTTACTAATTTGACGTTTAATACACCTTTAAGAAAAAAACCAAAACTTTTACAGAATAATAACACTCAATTCTACTATAGAATCACACATAAAGTCTCTGGAACTGGCTTATAAATTAGACTTTTTTGTTTTACTGTGTTTTGTATCTAGTCTTTTACGCAGATTACCCTTCCTTCAAGTTAGCATGTTATACTATTTTCTATTACCAGAAAGTGTAAAATCTAGATTAAGAGCCTCGGTGGCTAACCCCCATCTTGTTTATCGTAGTCATTGTCGAGCAAACAGTGAGCTTGCATGTTTGAGTTTGGCTTCGCTCGGTGTCAGCTGAACTTCATCGTTGATTGTAAAGAATTGCCGGTATCCTGCCTATGATCTAAAGTCACGGCTAACCCAAATTCGTTGCATATTGAAAAACTGCACATCTTGGTACGGAAATAATTGTAAACATTTTTTTAAAAAACAAAGCAAATTTGAATATGTTGCATTTTAACGAAATCACCTTGTTAACTTGTAAGAATATTTTACAAAAACTAATTGTGTAACAGTTTTTTTCAGATTAATATCTTGTTGCATAAACAATAATTTGTGTTAGGTAAATGCCAAATTATGCACAAACAATTACTATAAGTGTATATGGTTTACATTTCTTACAGCTGGAGAAATCCTTCTTCAAAGACAGATTACTGGAGAAGTCGTTCCAGCTTATGATTTATATGTTTACGTTTCTGATGGGAAATCAAAAACTGGTCCAAGATCTCTTACCGTTCATATTCTTGGTAAGACAATGAACAGTTATTTTTCATTATTAAGACTATATTCGTCGTCACCTTAAGCCTGATATGGGTTAAATACTAAAATTTCAAGTCAAATCGAACACCTACTTTCTGTTGTACACTTTAAGTCTGTTTTATTCGAAATTTAAGTTGTTGCTTAACGTTGAAAATATATCAAATGCTTGTTTAATACTTTTATGAAACGGGAATGTGGTAAATATGCCTATATAGTTCTTCATACTGTGTTAAAAATTAAAAAAGTAGAATGTAAGAAAATTACAAACGGTTTACAAGTATCAAAGAACCATGGAACCATCCGATTTAAAAAGAAGACAGATATACAAAACAAAGAAGAAACCACAAAGAAAAACAAAGTAAGAAAACTGATTAATTTGAAGACGTTGCCTGAAACTGAACAGGTCGTTTTGTTATATCGCGATTCAAACATAAATTTGAGTCTGATTATTAATTCAGGCAATAATAGTAGAAGGTTAAAGGTTAGGATTACTTGACTTATTTAAATATAACATTTTAGTAAATGATGGTAATAAGGTATTATCTCCATCTTGTAACAATGCGGGAAATGAATAGTCTTCCTTGTTAGTGATTACTGGCTCCTGGTACATTTTGGTTTACTATAACGTCTTAAACCCGGTGTACAGGCCAGAACAATCTGTTGTTCGGACTAGCAACTTAGTTTTAAGTTTACATAAAAATGTGACATAATTTGATTGCCAAGCTTTAATTTTATCATTTTTATACGGAATCCACTCAACATGTTTTGAGGAAGGAGTATTTTGTTATTACCTTCCTTTATTAGTCTTTTGTCTCATTCAACAGTTTCATGTTCATTGATTTATTCTGCCAGTCATACTGTTCTATGATAATTGCAATTTCGAATTGTATTTTACTAAATGTCGTTTCCATTTCAGACATTAATTACGTGCCAGTAATTAGAAATTTACCATTACCTTCTCCGTTAGTGGTACCTGAGAATTCTAATCCAAGTCTAAGCATATTCCAAGTTTCTATACAAGATAACGATGGAGGTGACGTTCATACCTATACGATGACCTCTGACCCCGGAGAAGGAATGACGTATTTTAAGATAAATTCTTCTAGTAAGTACACATGATTGATTGACTGAATGTTTTCCAGTCCAGCGAGCAGTAGTTTAGCTATATTCAGGGCAAGAACAAGTAAGCAAACAAATTATCAACAGCAAAAGGGGATGGGATGGAACACAAGGAAAACAAAACAGACCACCACTTAAAATTTATGGAATTTTTGATAGAACGAAGAAATTGCCCTTTATAGCGGCTACAATGAGTCTTCTCTTTTTCGAAATCTTCAAAAGCGATCTTTATTGTGCAAGGAAATTGGCACTCTCCAAACACATTACCTACTACGATCCGCGGCTAGGCTCTCCATATTATGACCTGCCAACCACCCCAACGAGAGCGTCTCACCTATCCGCCAGCCATGGACGTGTTGGTTTGCTCTATGGGTCGAGCACTGGGAACCTTCCCTGTATAATCCCAGAAGTACACATGATCAAGATTCACGCTTCTAGTAAGTAGATAGCACGTATTTTATGATTGATGTTTCCACTTAGTATTCTTGGATATTTTAAGACAGATAATTCTTGTAAGTAGACAGAACATATTTGAAGGCTGATACTTATTGTAAAGAGACATGACGTATTCGAATGCTTATCTTTTTTGCATTAAAACAATTATCATATTGCAAGCTTAGATTTATTTATATTGGATTCATTTAATTTCTAAGGTACTGATTATTTTTACTTAATTGCGTGTTTAGTATTTCACAAATAACAATGTATTAAGAGTAACAGTAGACGATGATATTTATCTCTGTAGCTGGTCTAGTATCTACGTCATCTACTAACATCAATTACGAGGCTTTAGTTTCAAAAACTTACACGTTTTCAATAACTGTGAGTGACTCCAAGGATTCATCATCTAAAAACTTGACAATCAACATCGTCAACATAAACGAGGCTCCAGTGTTCACGAAGAAGAGTTATGTTCTGAGTGTAAATGAAGGTCCGGTATGTATTAAATAAAACATACAACAAAAAGTTACGTACAGATATTCCTGACGCGCGTTTCTTCAATTAATGAATCATCAGAGCCGCTGTACCCAAAAGATTGAAAATGCCAAACACTAAATGAATATGTAAGAAAACTAAGTGAAATACGGAATATTCATTTTCATAAATGAAGGTAATAAAAGCATAACGAACGCCATACATAATTTCTTTTCTTGCTTTTGAAACTAAATGAATTAAATGCTGCAAATAAGCTACAATTTTAATGTAAGCTAGTAATTTAAAATGATAGACTGTATTGTAATTGTAAGTACAAACTCAATAATTTTAAGGCTTTGAATGTTTCAATGTTTACTCGACATAATGAACCAAATATGTTGCAGGGATGATCAGCGTTATTTAGCTAAATCATTAAACATGAAACAATTTTCAAGTTGTTAACGTTTCATAGGTTAGTAAATTTTATCCGGTAACAAAGTAAATTGACGTCTTGCTGGCTTTGGGAATTTAAAACTGTAACAATAACTTTTATTACCCTGTACCTGTAAAACAGTAGAGAGAAAAAACAACTGCATGGAAAATTATATGCCAATTTATGTCTTTTTAAGGCCGGAACTGTTTTAAACTCGCCGGGATATCTTTACACAGATCAAGATACAGGGGACACGCACAAATTTTCTATGACCTGTGGAACCAACGTTGGTTATTTTTCAATATCTCCCACGACAGGTGACATAAGCCTTGCAACAGCAGTTGACGTTGATGCCCCTGGTCTTCCCACGTCCTACACATGTACAGTAATGGTTACGGATGGCGCTCTAACAGATAGTGCGAGTCTTGTTATCAATGTTAACAACATCAACGACAACGCTCCAACATTTGCAACTAATTTCTTTACATTTTATGTCAACCTATATACAGCTGTCAACACTGTTTTTGGTACTGTTGTTGCCACTGATGCCGACGCAGGAGCCTTCGGTATGTAACTTGACATTTTCAAAACGTTATGGCAAAATTTTTATGTATAAATTACCTATTTATTTTTATGCCGTCCTTGCTGTCCTTAAAATCTATTAAACAGTGAAACACTCATAATATGTCTGGGATATCTTTCTAGTTAACAACGCTGCACTGATAGCAGAATCAACTTCTTTACCTTTTACAAAATTTGATTTAAATGAAGGCAATTACTTAACACCGATTACCAAGGAATTTTTTTTAAAGATGTCTTCAAATCAAAGAATAAGAAACCTGTAAACTTGTAAACTATCAACCAACCATGAAGCAACTAGAGCAATCATCCTGACTGGGAATAAACATTTCAAAAGAAATGGTGGGTTTAACCAGGCTTACGGCATGCCAATCTCCCGCTTCCATTACCATATTATGGGTGTAAGTGTTTTGCTCAAAACAATTTGAATATCACACTAAACTAGTGTATCCAATAATCATTGCGGCACAATCACTATGTACTTTATTCAAAAATTGAAAAAAACTGTCTGCCATTATTAGCCGAGTAAGACTTTTTTTGGTTCATGTTTGTGAATCCAAAAATAAAATCGTGTTTTAACAATTTTTTCTTTTTATTCCGTCGGCTTTGTTACTATTTATAATTTTCTGGCTTATAGATTACTTGATAGTTATTACTTTTTGCGTTCAATATCACCTCTTTGATCCAGACGAGATTAATACACAAGAAGTAAAATAGGTTAATGCTAAATATGATTGCATCACTTTGTGTGTAAATATTTGATTATATGCGTCTAATGTTTAAGACATATATGGTTATGTTAAGACCATGTTGTCATTTGCAGGAACATTTGTTTACAGTCTTGACCAGACAGCGATTGGAGGAAATACTTTTGGTATTAACACAAATGGAGATTTATATCTCAAAAGTGCACTCAGCACTAGTTATACATATGGAAACAGTCTTACATTTACCGCCTTAGCTACTGACACAGGAGGTCTGCAGGGAACGGCTACTATCTACGTCTTAATACCACAAACAACAACAGCAACTACAACTACAACGGATCGCTATATGACCTTTTGGGAATATCCAGCAAATCCAGCATGGGTTATTATTGCATTAATTTTAGGTCTTATAATCTGCATAGTGCCGTGCTATGTGACTTGGAGAAATGGGGGAAAATGCAGCTATAGGGGAAGGTAATATTATTAGTGTTTTTGTTTGTACTTGTGGTATATTAAGTAGACCTCTTGTTGTCATGCGCAATACGTGATTACAAATATGTTACATCGACTATGCTGCAGGTAGGGTGTACTCGGCTCCAATCTTAATTGACAAGGATTGCCAGTTTTCCTACCGTAGGTCGGGGGTTTTCTCCGGGTACTCCGGCTTCCTCCCCCAATAAAAACTGGACGCCATGATATCGCTGAAAAATTGCTGAAAGTGGCGTTAAACACAATCAAACAAACAAACATACATCGACTATGCAGTTTTTTGTTAACAGGGTAATATCTAACGGATATTTTTTTGTAAAAAGTGTTCTGCATAGTTTTGTTGGTGTGGAATTATATTTTTTATATCACCTAAGTTGTACTTGGGTTAATAAATTTTGAATATTTTAATTTTTGGAAGTTTTACTATTGAGAGTTCCCATTAGAAATAATGTGTTAAATCGTAGTATTTGAACAAATTATCACATTTTATGAAGATTATATACAAAAGGACTACAAACTTCTGGACAAACGTGCAATTTTTGTCCAAATATTGTTATCTAGGCATATTGAATATATAGCAAAAATAACACGTGAAAGTACAAAATATTTTTCTACATCGACCACAATCATGTAGAATATTTGTATATCAACTCATTATCTCCTTTTTATTGACTTTAAGATCATTTTTCTTTGCATTTGGATAGATTTGTTAAGAAATACTTTTTAAAATTTATTTTAGACTTAAACCTTTATCTGAAGACAAAAGACCTAGTAAGTACTCTTAGTATGTCTTGCTGCTGTAGATGTTTACACTCTAAATGTCAACATCCAGCTTCGTTTGCTTGCAAAAGTGATGAGCAAACGTAGCCAAAATTAGTCAAAAGTGGCATTAAATATCTTTTAAATGACTAAATTATGTTTTAAATTCCATTTGTTTTTGTTTTTAATAATATGCAGGATAAGTATTTATTGTACAAAAAAAAACAAAAAGAAAAAAGCAAGTTTGTTATTAAAAAATCGATGTAAAAGTGAATATGTTGTGTTTTTTTTGCAAAACATAATTAACAATTAGCAGATTTGCTGGAAAAACCATCACCTTCTATGTGAGTTGAGGATGCATAACTTTTAAGTAAGTTCGACATGCAGCAAAAAAGATAAATGTATCAATGCGTTATTTCCAAAACGATAGTATCCGAATCCTGAACGGAAATTTGATAACTGACATGAACATAATATTGAAATGCTGGTTTTCCCTAATTGCAATCCTGCCAAATTAGTTGTGCTATACCAGGCAATTTAAGAATTATTTATAAATCAACATGTTGATGGCAGACATGCATAGTGTTATTTTATTGTTTTGGAAATAAAACATAATTGTAAATATACATTCTCAAATAGACGTCAATTAAGAGTCTGAGCTCACACTAGCACAACTTCTAGGTACCAATTTATAACGTGTTTAGGACTAACTATGTCTAAAGACTGACTTTGTTAATAGACGACTTAAAGGTAGTTGTATAGTTATACCCCCCGCAAACTGTTTGAGGGGGTATGTAGGAATCAGCCTGTCTGTCTGTCTGTCCGTCTGTCCACATCCCTTATAAAGCGCGACTCCTCCTCAACCGCTTGATGAAATTTAATGAAACTTAGCATAAAGGAAGTAAATTATATGAAGGATTTTTATTGACCTCGGATATCATTAAGAGGAGATAATTGGACTTGGAAGCGACTCGGGGTCATCCCTTTGTGAGCCTGCTCACAGTCCACACTTTTTGCATTCTATTAGTGTTTGAAAATTTGAAAGTTTGTTTTATAAATGATATAACACGCACTGCCAATATCTATAAATAGAAACTAACTTCAAATATGAGCCTCAAAACACTACAAAATGAAGGGTTTTAAAGTTCTTTTACTTCGATAAGCATGGTGTAGAAAAAAAGTAATTTATTATGAATTAGTTTTTAAAAAATTGTATGTTTCGTAAAACTACTGTTAATTAATATTAATGTCGTAATTTCACAGGCATAGATAATATCGATGGAGAACAGAACAATGA
Source organism: Limnoperna fortunei (assembly GCA_944474755.1). NCBI lineage: Eukaryota > Metazoa > Mollusca > Bivalvia > Mytilida > Modiolidae > Limnoperna > Limnoperna fortunei. The sequence continues at coordinate 33,129,837 of OX104125.1, forward strand.
CAGAGGAGGTAGAGACCAAAAGATTAATCGCGATTGGAGGCCATGGAAATGGATGGAACGTCCACATCGTTAAAGCTCGCAGTTCCAAGACATTTCCGAAATTATTTTGACTGAATTAGGATATAAATGTTTTTAGCACTTTCTTTTGTTTGCACAGAGGTTCTTTTAACAGCTTGATAAATAAAATAAACAATCCGTTCGCTTGATAATTGAAAATAAAAAATAATAATTGCAATTGACAATTTTGACAGATATTATTTTCATCACTAACAAATTGTTTTAAACTTAATTGGATATTTAAGGGGTTTTTACAGGATTAAAGATTTTACAACTTCTAACTTAATATTTTAACTTAGAAATTTTTACTACATTGCTTACACAATAAAGATAATAAGAATAATACTATTGTATTTTTATTAGTTTAGGTCCTAGCGAATAGCAACTCGCATTTATTAATGTAAAGGTACATTCCAGGAAAGCGCAATTATGTACGCTAAATATCGTGATTATTTATCAAATATTACTTTATAGTCACTTTGTAAAACTGACTTATCTTAAGTACATTCGATTTTAATTTTCACCCTTTCGGAACATTTTATCGTTTTCTGTTCAAATACTTCCTGTTGCCTATGTTTTTTGTTGTATGTCGTTGGCGTTTACTTTCGGCTACTTTCGCCAGGTTTGACTATTCCTACAGTTATCACAATTCATTCTGAAATTAAAACATAAGATTTTTCGTTTTGGGATTTTACGCGGACTGGTAGAGGTATCCGAAAAAACGTTAGCAGCTTTTGATATTCCTATTATTCGACCTCATAGTTGTTGTTCGTTTTGTTTTGATCTTATTGCCTTAGTTTTTATTGAGTTGTTTTGACAATGATTGTCAGTTTTCCTGCCAACGTTCGAGCGGTTTTGCTCTAGTACTCCAGCTTCCTCCCCAATGATTGTCAGTTTTCCTGCCAACGTTCGAGCGGTTTTGCTCTAGTACTCCAGCTTCCTCCCCAATGATTGTCAGTTTTCCTGCCAACGTTCGAGCGGTTTTGCTCTAGTACTCCAGCTTCCTCTTTTGCTCTAGTACTCCAGCTTCCTCTTTTGATCTAGTACTCCAGCTTCCTCTTTTGCTCTAGTACTCCAGCTTCCTCCCCAATATTAACTAGGCAGCATAGTTTAGCTGAAAAATTGTAAACAAAAAGTTCTTGCAAAGCTATTTCATTGTCATTTTCACGCATTATGTGTATTTCTACCTCTGTTATTTTACAATTCTTTACTATAAATTTGTGGTCTTTACGCTATAAAAATGATGTAGTGGACAGAATTGTGTCTATAATTGTCAAATTCGTATAGAGAAAGTTTTGACATTAGCACAAAACTATAACAGATATGTACAGAACCTGCTGTACCATTTATTAAAAATGCATAATATGCTAAATATGCGCATTGAACATTTAAATTATTTGTATTATGACTAACAGCGTTTAAGGGAAGGAAAGAGATTATTATATCTCGCTTAAAGTTTTTCATAACATCAATATTTTCGGGTAGATTGTTCTAACAGCGGTTCATTAAGAAAATATTATTTTAGATCAGAAGTTAACAATAGTCGCGGATTAGTTGTTGAGTTCAAATATAAAGATGCATTATAACGCAAATGTTAGAAATATAATTTTGTTTGAAGTCGCCCTATTTTATTTATAAAATTATATTCCTAACATTTGTGTAATAGTGCATGTTTTATATTAAATTATTTCTCTATCGGTTATGTATATTTGTAATTCTTTTTTTTACATATGAAAGATTTATTTTATATCTCATTAGCTTTGAAAGTTGTCAGAAAATTAAACCAGATTTTCCCTTATACCTATTAGTTTAAGTAAATACGCTACGATACACATTTCTGATCAATTGGTAATTTATTACTTAAAGATGACAGCCCTTTAAAATTATTGAATCAAAACCATGTATTATTTATGTACAATGAAGAATATCACAAAAGACCTTAATAGCCTGATTCGGTACCCATTCACTTTATGTTAAATTATAATTTAGATTTTTTAAATATTTTTTCTGTTTTTTGTATTGTCGTTACTTGGAAAGTAAATGGCAGCTTTTCTTTATTTTAATTTTGTTAATCTGTTTAAGTGGATATTTATATGAATTTACAAAAGCAATTTTTCAACTATATTGTAGCGTCCATGTTTTATTGCATAACAACAAAATCACATTTCAAATATTGAAAAATATATATACATGTAAAGTCAATTAAGTTATTCTTAAATTTTGAATAGTTTATTTTATAATTACAGATGATTCAATGGCCACTAACATTGAAATTTACAGCTATGTAACAGTTATGAAAAACAGGCTTAAACTGGTAAAAACCAGGTCAGGTCATATTGGATCCCGTTCGCAGTAGTCAATCGGAATATTGACCTGGATTTGACCAGTTTAGGCCTGTTGTGTTATTTTAATTTTAGTACTTTTGCGATTTATCGTGACGTGACCCGAAAGTTGTTTTTAGACCAAAAACAAGCAAAATTGTATTCATGCAATTAATAATAATATTTATGGTCAGTGTATCTTTACTATTATGAAGAGTGAAACTGCATCTTCAGATAAGTATAGAAACCAATTTTCCAATACAAACAAGACATTTTCCACAACGAAAACAATGTCTGAGCTGCAGTTTTATTGGTTTTCTCAATTGTCTCAAAATTTAGTTGCATACAATTATTTATATAAACAAATCTGACTAAAACATGAACGAGATTGCATTCGATGATTCAACCGGAAACAATAGAAAAATGGGGTAGCAAAAAAGGAGTGAATTTTGATTAGATTGGGTCAGGTCTAAAATTTATCAAATTTCATTGTCAAACTTTTAGAAATAAAATTGATATTCCATCAACATTTCAAGTAAAAACGTATTATTAATGAACAAAACGAAATTTATCTAAAGCTTTCATATTGTACTCTGTATGTTTTCAATTTACAACACAATAATATGTAGGATAAGTAAAAAAAATATCAAAAGAAAGTGCATTATTCATAATTTCAAGCATCAATGAATTTTAAAGTTGTATTGTTGTATTGTTTAATTTAAGTTATATGTTTTAGATAATATCCCTCTATTTTTAATTGGTTTTAGATATGAATAGATGTTTGTGTATTGCATCGTAAGTTGTCCCGAAATTACACCAGATATTTCTTTTGATCTTAAGTAGGTCAGCTACAATGCATGTACCAACAATTGATGAATATGAATTTTTGTCTTATCAGTTTGCAGTTTCAAATTTAAAGATAATGATTTTTATTTGAACTGATTGAATTAAAACCATCTTTTATTTCTGCAGAATGAAAAAATATCACAATATTCAAAAGTGATATCCTTTATGTTTAATTTTAATGTTATAAGAAGATTTGTTTGTTTGTTTAAAATCATGTTTTACGCCATTTCAGCAATTTTTCAGCTTTATCATGGCATCCAGTTTTTATTGTAGTGGAGGCCTGAGTACCGATATAAAATTCCAACCTTTGGATGGAAACTGGCGATGCTTGTCAACTGGGGTTGGAGTCGAGCTCACCGCGCCCGTAGTAAGTTTTGAACCCGCAGCTTTACTGTTGACATACCACGTGATCAACATTAGACGAACTACCGTAAGCACTCGCAAATTGAGTCCCCGTTATAAGAAGATGATGGAGTTATTAATCACATTTATTTTTTTTATATTTTCCTTTTCCGTATTGTTGTTGCCACCAGAGTTAGTGGCAAACATTTATTTAATTGTTTTATTGACTTAGTAGCATTTATTTTTAAGTTTTCCAAATAGTCATTATTTATGACATTTAACTTGACGTGACGTTTTAGCAGTATCTTTCCACTATATAAAAGCGTCTAGCTTTTATTGAAAAAACCATGTACCTGGTAAAAAATCTGTTTTTCGACAAGAACATTTGCAATCCCGTCTGAAATTATTAGGAGTCGGGGAAGGTCATTTATTAAAATATATATAAATATTGCGAAAGTTTAGAATAATTAAGTATTTTTTACGAGTTGTCACCAGTAAACCTCTATTGTGTTTTTACCTTTAATGTATTATATTTTTAAAAATCGCTTAGTATCTTAGACGTTAACATGGTATGGCATAACCATTTTTGTGCTTGTTATTACATCTTTCTGTTACTATTACGTTGAACAAAATATGTCTGCGTTTGGGCCAGTATTAGGAACGTTACTCATTTATATTAATCAAAGCAAAGGCAGATATGGCATTTGTTTAAAATTTTAAATGCTGCAATTAAATTACGTTCTGAAATTTTATGAATTTACAATAATGTACAATAACATGAATTTATTTTATCTTTTTATATGTCAATATTACATATATCTATATTGCTATAAGTCAATCACTCAAATAGTAACACGTGGACTGTATAAAAAATTCCTCTCACATGTAATAGAAATAGAAAGAAATATTATCAAACATCAAGAGCATAGAGTAAAGCATCGATTGAAAATCCAGATTCGGACAAACATATACAACATGAAATAAGGAGTAAAAATAAAAGAACAGAAAGTGAGAAGCCCTAACTCTTGACTTTAAGTTAGGAAAATCGTGTAATATTCCTATTTTTCATTTTTAATTCTTCAAATGGACTCATTCTGTGTTCGTCAGATATAGGTGAGGACAAAGCGGAATAATACAAGTTTTTTGTGTCTTGTTGCAACTAAAAATATAATAAATTACAAACGTTTCATTTATAAAATCTCTTATATTTAGCAATTAAAAACAAACAAAGAAATTCGATGGGTTTGGTTTATGTATTTAATTGAAGACAGTTACAGTTTGCATCAGTAAATTTACACTACATTTAAAACATATCATCAATAAACGATTAACAGAACTGTTCATTAGTGTTTTAACAATACTATTTTTTTTACCATTTAAAAATGATTTAATGGAATTTCGTATTTAAATCATTTTAAGATGTACTACCTATAAAGAGAGAAAACGACATCGTCTGTGAATAGTTCAATGATGATTCAAACCAAACTATTAAGGGATTTGGTTTTTGTTTCTGTTGTTTTAAATTCAGTATCAGGTAAGATAACAAACAACAATTTAAAAGTTTATAAATTTTTTTTTTACATTTATAATATATATTATATGGATAGATATTTAAAACTAAAGTATGTTTTATTGTAATAATATGGTAGATAAAGATGTACGATATGTCATTTAATATTGCCGTTTTATATTAAAAATTACAAACATAAATCAAATATTGTCTTGTCAATGTTTACTGAATTGTGTAATTGACGAACTATTTTATAAATGAAAAAAAAATCCAGAATGTTGAATAATTAACATTTTTGCCGTTAAATCAGTGCTAAAATGGCTTCAAAATATGGTAATTTTATCCACTGCACAGTTCCACTGAACAGGCGGTCGAGCGGAAGCCAATTTACGCATTTGTAAGAAAAAAATCGTGTCAACAACAAAGTACGCGGCTGCTGCTAATAAATGTGCTACGATAAACTAGGGTTTGATGGTTTATTGATGTAATAAACTAACATTGATATGCGGTAACTATCGGCATTTTAAACTCCCCAAAAATGTATATTTAGCTTGCCTAGCGGCTTAGTGATTATAACATTTTCTCTTGTTGAGGAATCCCGATAGCGACCTTTATCAAAGTCTGTAATTGTAACACAAAAATCTTTGACACCAATGGTCAGCATAACACAAGAATTTCCACAAACGAGACGATTTTAATTTCAAAATAATAAATTTTCCTCACCTATGCTGCAATATTCTAGCTTTCCTTGCATACATTATCTGTATTTCTCAATTGATCAGGTTTGCAAGGGCTTGTAGCGAGTATACTGATTTTTGCAAACGTCACCTATTTTTTCAGGATAAACTTATAAACTAAGATTACAAGAAAACACGATTCATCCACCTCCTTGTGGAAAAATAATCTATCTCGTTTGAAAATATGGTTGCAGATAGTTTCACAATTTGAAATTGAGTGTTCAGTGAACGTGCTTCGATGATTGTTTGATACACTTAGTCACTAGTGGTATATGATACCGATCTATTTTAATCGACTAACCAACTCACATTCTACAGTAATGGAAGCGGGAGGTTTGGCATGCCACAAAACCTGTTTTAACCCACCAATTCTTTTGAAATTTGAAATGCCTGTTCCAACTCAGGACCATTGCTGTAGTTGCTTTATGTTGGTTGTTGGGTCTGGAGTTTGCCGGTTTCTGATGTGTGGATCGTCTTTTTTGACAGTTTCATCGGTGTTCGATATTTTGTTATTACCTTCATTTGTATAATACACAATTTAATGTATTTAATGCATTGCTCTTGCTCCACGATGTCGAGTTGATTTTATTGTAACTTCTATAGCCAAGAGGCTAAATCAGGCAACTATTATTATTACCGTCTTGCCTACCCTAGGGCGTGAGTTTGAGTGTGAATTCGCGGGAAGAAGGGTTCATTTTATCCTATGTTGACACTGAGCTAAGGTCTGTTTTCCTGTTAAGGGTTTTCATCAAGACCTACGACTTCTTAACTTAAGAAGATTCTGCTATATTCAAAATAATTTATCATTGAATTTTCTTAAAACTTACTATAAAGTTATTGATTATATATTAAGTAATTATGATAGAAACAAACTGGTATAAAATGAGCTGCTAGAATGTTGCTGTCGATGAACGGGAAGTTGACAATTGGAAAATTGAAGTCATCTCGTTGTCTTAGAGTCTAGTTTGTAGTTTTCCCGAGTCTTTCTAGAAGTAGGTCGAAGTAAGAGGCTGATCATAGTATATTGGTGGTGTTATTTCAAGCTCACTTCAGCAAATTAAATGCATTGTTTTCAGTAGGCCCTTCAAGTAATCCAGCTTCATGAAGTAGGCGAAAAAAATCGAGTTAAACCCAGAGGAAAACAGAAAGAAAATGTTGCAAACCCCTCCTTAATCCATGAAAAATTAATAAATAACCAGTCATTTACTTTATGTCTATAGGAGCTATATAAAACAAAACTTGAAGGCTCCTAATGTATGCTGATTATTATTCTAAGTAGATATAACGATAACGTTCCTTTTAAAATACTTTAGACAAATGACTGTTTAAAATTGAGATCATCAATTTATTTATGCTTTCTGAACATTTCATCAGATTAAATTTAGAATTGAATGCGTACCGTGTTAATGTTCTTTTCCGTCAAATTGTTTAATAATTCCTTCTTTTTCTTCTTATTTGACCCTTTAGTTATCATAGCTTTTAAATATATGTGTATAAAAAAAATTAGGTCGTTAAAAACAACACTATTGAATTTATTCAAGTACCTAAATAATAGTTTTTAGATCCATATTTTAAGGTTTAATTGTATTGTAATTGAATTTAAAAGTTCAGTTAAATTTTAGCAAAAAAAACCAGATTTAATTGCACTTCGTGCACGTGTAGATACCGAACAATGCAAAAAGGTAGATCTATAATGTATTGTGTTATGAAAAATATTGGCAAAAACAAAAAAGTTAAAACAACTACACTAGTTCAGATTGTATTTGTTTTAACGATCTTTAGCACCACGTTTAGCACATTTTCCAAAATAATAGTAGTTTTCCTGATTTATTGGGTAGGTTGAGGTAGTGGGAGTACCCGTTGAAACCTCAAAATTTTAGCAGGAAAACTAACAACTTTTGGCAAAAACAATTGTTGTTAAACATACTATGCCCTACTAGAGACTCAATCTAAAAAAATCACAATTGATGGTGATCTATAATGAATAATTATTGTAATCAGTCTCCCATTGAGATCCTTTGATACGTAAAAAACATATATTTTATATATTACTCAATGTTGAAAAACGTCTGTTTTAGGTCAGTGTACTAGCTCGGATATCATAGGTTCTAATCCTGCAGACAAGAGGACAAATAGCAATTACGATACAACAGGGAGTATGTATTTGTTGGCCAATGTAACTGTGTAACAGTGTAATTATATAAGTCTATCAGAAATCCAATTTGTCTGTCGTCAATTTATTGTGACTACGAATAGTTTTCTCTAGGACATGCACACTTTAACATTATGACGTTTGGTTTCCATGGATAATCGAAATCGAATGTATCATACATTGTAAATCCGAATTTTCTGTGCGTGGCTTGTAAAATTTATCAATCATTACGAGTAGACGGAACGTTGTCCGTTAAATGTTTTATATCTTTTAAATACCAAAAACCAAAACAAATGGAGGTTTGCCTTTTTAAGACCAATATTGAAAATTAGCTTTATCATAACAAAAGAAACAACAGTAGTCTGTTAAACTGCAGCATCATTAGTGCAAATGTAATAAAGATTCTATGTTCAAGGGCTTTTGTTTGTATCCATCTTAAAATGTAACACAATAAGTACAAAAAGAAAAACAATTGTGTCTTTTAAAGATCAATTCGTATTCAAATAAATGAAATATCAGTTGAAAGGTTATCAATTTATTTATTTCGAAATAAAGCACCATCGTGTTATACAACTTTAAACATATCAGCAAACATATAAAAAACGTATTTAATTTCTAAAGGGCTAGCTATTCATTTTTGAATGCAGTAACATAATGACTAGATTTGTAGATCGCCTTCTGAATTTTTATAAACATACACATAATTATACGAGGTATATAAGTGGTTTGATAAAAGGCGATTCACCTCATGTATATTGTAATGTTCCAAGCAATTTCGAAAACCTGCATTTATATAGACACCTGAAAACTTACACTTAAGGTCTGTATAGACAACCCTTACGTAAGCGCGCAGATACGTATTTAAATGTGAAATACTACATACAATTAATTTGTTTTTAATTTCAGTAAATGCTCTGCTGCTAGTTGATAATCAGTACAGGTTTAAATGTTGTGGATTTATTTCAACATGGAAGGTTTATGCACGCAGTGGTGTAGTCTCATTTTTGCCAACGTCAGTCAAAGGTCAGGTCTGGTATGATACTGGGGCAGGAAATTTATGGAATCTTAGAGGAAAAAACACTATACCTATTACATGTATGTTATTGATTATGCTTTATAAATACAATGTAATTATTGTAGAAATTTAGACAACCGGTTATAACATTGCGCAAAAATTCTGTGGTGAGTGCACCCATATATTTATAGTGTAAAGTCTCGCTCTGTCAGTAAATGCTAATATCGCTGAATTTATAGGTTAATGTTTTACGTAATGACGTTTATTTATGTTTAGTATTTTAGCTATATTTATGATGACAAATGTTAACATAACATCCTTTTAATTCAGTTTGGGAAGGAAATAAAATGGAGACATAAGTAAAAAACAACTTTAATGCCAAAACAATAAAACTCATGATAAAAGTTAGTAAGGCACTTGATAAAAATTACATGTGCGCTTGATAAACAGTACTTAAATTTTCACATTGTCATGTAGTCATCCAATCCGGGAGATATCAAAAATTACTTATTTAATTTTTGTTTGTTTGTTGTTGTTAAATGCCATTTTCAGCTATATCATGGCGTCCAGTTTTATTGGGGAGGAAGTACCCGGAGAAAACCCCCGACCTTCGGTAGGAAAACTGGCAATCCTTGTCATTTAAGATTGGAGTCGAACGCACCCTGCCGTAGTGAGGCTCGAACCCACAATCTCAGTGTTGTCAGACTACGTGATCAATGGTAGACGAACTATCTTAACAACTCGGCCACCGAGGCCCCCACAATTTAATCTAAAACTGTTCAAGAGACGTGTAATGTAAAAAAAAAGTTTTTGGGAAGGAAGGTGACCACAAGACAAGACTTTTCTGGTGAAGAGTTAAAGGCAAATGGATACTGAACGATTGGAAGTTTGTAATAATTACAAATGAAATTAAGATCATGAATTGGCACAACCAGAGAGTGCATGTTTGATGCCAGTGACTCGAGAGTTGTTGTCCGGACCTAGTCCCCGCTAGAATTACACAGCCAAACTATGGAATTATGATATGGGGATGGACATGAAAATATTATTGCAGAAAAATATCAAAAGATTTTTTAATTTTTTTTGTCTGCCAATAACTTTCTCGTGAATGGACAATTCATTCAGGAAGACAACGCCCGGTACAGTGGGATACGACTACTCAAAATTTCTTGACTGCGAACTATATTAACAGAATGAGTAAACCAGCACATTAATATAATGAAAATGTTTGGTGTTTTTTTTAAAGAAAATTCCAATACTCGCGCTGGAACAATACAATCGTATAAAAATGAAATTTTTCGTATCTGGACTAACATTCAACCTCTTTACCTCAATCCTTACAATTGAAAAAAATGCCAGGTTTCTGCGTACTTGAAAAAATTAATTAAAACTGAAGATAGACTTACCACCATATTTTGTGGTGTATTTACTAATAGCTTAATTAAAAGTTACTACATTAAAAGGGAAAAATGATAGATGACAATGGATAACAGCAAAATTGTTTGTTAACATGCAAGAAAATATGCTTTTGTTTTTTTCTTGCAGCGCTGGCGCTATAAATACATTAAATGTTCCTGCTGAAAGTCGAATACTAGCAAAAAACAACGACCAAATAGGATTGTATGAATGATTTATTTAAGTATAGTGCGAGACGTTTGTTTAACACTTTTAATTCTTCATCTTTAATAACAGTTTATTTACTGGCTTCCTTGTACTTATGAGGTATTATTTGCGTATATTGATGATTTTATAAACAAAAATCATCATATACAGAAAAACATAACAAGGTCCCTAGACGACACTTTCTAAATCCTGAATAAGGTATTTCCCTTTAGATTATTAGGTTTATTTCTTGCATTAGAGCTTATTGTTTTTGTGTTGTTATAGCGAGCACAACTCGCAGCGGCCAGCGAAGCTGTCCGCAAAGAGCGATGAGCTCTACGGCAATTACGTGTCACGTGATCAAAATCTGCTAAATGCTGATGTTGATTTTTTTCTTCCGGAAATTGATATCGTCAAAAAGCTGTAACAAAGTGAAGGAAGAAGGGTACTCAAATTAATTTTAAAGAATGACTTAAAAATACAGTTGAAATCGAAAACAATAAATGTTACATTTACAAATAACAACAAAAATTTCATACTATTTTTTTGCAATCTCTAAATCGGTCTTTAAAAACTGACAATCATAAGACATTTCATGTGACGTCACCATTGCAAAGATTATAGACGTCACGTGACCACTAGAATATAGATGCACTTTTAGGGTGTTCGGAAGTAACGTCAATTATGAAATGCACATTAAGTATAAATAATAAAGGACAATATTGTATGTGCTCGCATTTTGGCAATGCCTACTCCATATTAACCTATATTTAAATGTTGTATTGTCCATATTTTGACTATAGGCATACTCACCAACCTCTTCTATTTTAATACATTTCAAGTATAATTGCGCAATAAAGCTTTTTTTTTGTTTTAATTGAATTATAATTCTACATTGTAACTTTTAAATCAATAATTAAATGGATATAGTTATTTGTGCATATTTTACAGTTTATATATTATCTTTATTTTTATAGTTACGAATATCTTGTATCCGTAATTACATATGGAAATGATAACAATGACTTTTCGCAAACGACGTTTACTACTGCCCAAACTTCGTATGTCTGGCCTAACAATATGAAAAATCGGGAGCACGCTATTCAGGCAACAATCGTCCCAAGTAAGTTTTACATTTACAAAAAGGTTAACATTTTTAATGATTTTATAGGAATGATTTTAAACGTTTCTCTTTAATTTTATTTTGTTTATTGTTTTATGATTTCAATGTTTTGAATTGTTATTTCGAAATAAAACATAAATAAAAATGTTTGATTATACAAGATCAAAAATCTTATTATGATAACTGTTATTTATTATGAAATGATGAGATAAAATTCAAATTTAAAGTTTTAGTTAACAATAGAACAGTGATGCATGATGTCGGCTACATCTGCGCATGTTTGTTATGGATGAGTTTTACATATATAAACCAATGATAAATCATTCATGCTTCTTTTCAGGCTACATATGTATCATTTGTAGGCATAAAACGGTAGTTGACAGTTATATTTATTTGTAACGCATTTGAAAATATGATTGCAAATAGTTTTTCCACTTTTGAATTCAGTGTAGAGTAAACGTGCTACGATGATTGATACATCTATTAGTGACTAGTAGTGTATAATACCCAACCATGTTCATAAACAAACCTACCCCCATACTACAGTAATGGAAACGGTAGATTTAGTAGGCAATTAAAAACTGGTTTAACACAGCAAATCATTTTAAATACCTGCTCCAAGTCAGGACCATTGCTGTAGTTGCTATATTTTTGGATGTTGGTTATAAAGTTTGCCGGTTTCTTGGGACATCGATTGGTGGATTGTATTTTTTGACAGTTTCCTTGGTGTTTAGTATTTTGTTATTACCTTTATCTAGAACAAAAGTAAATTAAAACAATTAAATAGATCAACGGAGAGACACTTTGGAAAAGTGTTTGGTGAAAAAAGAAAATTTAGCATGTTCAAATCTTTAAAGTTGGTCTTTATTACATTGCATAGTCCAATAAGGTCACTAACTATGATCCGAGATTACGGTCCGTGTTATAACCCGTCAGCTAACAAAACTGTCTCCCCTACTGGTCGTCTGAAGACGCACTGAGAAGATATATGTCGAATACCTCGAAACCCGTTCACGTACTCATGTCGTAGTATATATTAGAATAATAATAACCAAGTTAACGTAAATATATCTACAGAAACAGACATTTATATAAAAAATAAGTATTTCTTTTTTATATGTTTTCTAATTCCTTTCTTAACTTAAGAAACGCATTATGTATTAAATTACAGGTATTGCCCCACAAATTATTAATTTAGACGATACGACAACCATTCAAAACACACTGGTCAGAGGATCGGTTGTCTTTACTTTAAATTATACTGACAGCGACAAGGAGGATATATCAACGTTAGCACATGCCGTTACAGCTACAACCGGAAATGCCGCTACCCTATTTGAACTGGATTATATTACACGTAAGCATTACTAAGTGATAAGGGGGCGTAAATGTTTACGTTTAAACTAAAAAATCATTTCGCACTTTTACGTGCCTAATGTGCTTTAATATGTAATTAAAACTATTCAAAATTAAAACAAGTAGACACAAATCAGTGGATTAGAAGTGGATTTTTAGATGAAACATTTGTTTTGCTGTGTAAAACAAAACGAATAATTGTGTACTGGGTAGTCTTTTTCTATGGTTTTGATTCGACTTGACATGCAGATTACTTGGTTGGCTTCTATTTACCGTTTTAGCAAAAATAGAAAAACTTTTAAGACATTATTATGAATTTAATAGATAATCATAATTGATGATCGTTGTCGGAAAAAAAATAACTTTACACTGTACAAATATGCAGATTATCATCGCACTAAAAGCGGCCTATGTTGTGTGGTTAAGGTAGTTAGTCATCTATTTATTGCCAGTCTCCATTTCATATGTCAAGAGTTTTCACTTGGTACTTCTAATTCTTCCTCAAGGAAAGAAACTGGAAGACATGACATACTCAAAAAGTTGTCTGAAAAGAGCCTCAGTTGTATTTTACATGAACAGACATAAACTTTACCTACGGCGTCATAACTTACATCACCAATAGCTTATTTGAGAGTGCATTTGGCATAGTAATCATAATACTAGTAATCAGTTAAAGAAAACCTTTGATTTTTTGTATCGTAACATTGTAACACGAAAGTGACTAAATCCACTTGTAACTCATCATGTTCATATATAACAATATTGTCATTTTTAAAAATGCAATGGTTGCATTTTTTAATTTGGTTTTATTTAAAATCAAGTAAAGGTCAAGGCTGGAGTCAACCTGATACCTGGTTCCCATACAATGACTTTCACGGTTACCGACCAATGTGGACTGACTGATACTGGCATTTTAACAATAGTTATTGAGAATAAGGTATTAAATGCTGACGTTGTACTCTTTTTGGTCTGGATGCACACAATGTAAGCTCGGTTATAGTGTTGTAAAAACTTTCGAGCGGGCGAGGTACCCTTTTTGTAATGATGTTATGACGTTATGCAACTGTTATTATAGATTGATAGATTGTTCAAGGAATTATTTCTCACGTTTTCCCGACTTAAGAACTTTTTTCATGAAGACAGTACATGTGTGTGTATTCATTTTCTTCTACACTTTTATCAAAGGTTCTTAACTTTCTTTCAATAACATTCTAAACCATTCCTTATTGTTGTTATGCTCTAGCATATATATATATATATATATATATATATATATATATATATATATAATTAATAAATATACTTGTCTATAAAAATATATATTACGTTTGCTCTTTACTATAAAAGCCACCAGTACTCGCTAGTTTAGCTGTGTCAGATAATACTACCATATCTGAAATGCTGTCAACATCTACGTTATTGCACACTTTGTTGGTCACAGAGACTGATCCCTACACATGTACGTTAATATCAGCTGGCGTTCCATTTGAAATAAAGGTCGTAACTGGTAGTACAAGTAAGTACCAATAGTAGACAGCATTCATGGAAAGGATTTGCAGACATGATGGTACACGCGTCAATTAGTAGGGTGATGTATTTCTATAACTTTTGATAAATCATAATTACTGGCCTCTCGCGTCCATAAGGGATGTCTAGAATACAATTATAAACAGGTATTAAATATATATTTGTTGGTCTGAGATTATTATTCAGATTGTCTTATCATTTCACCAAACACATTTTGTTTGCGCCAGGTTCTAACAATTAATGAAATATCTTGTGATCCCTGTTCTGTCCTTAGTATTACATCTATCTGTTGACGTCACAATAACCGCAGTTCAGATTAAACAACCAACTCCCCTAAAACCACGGACATGAACTGCCAAGATAAAACGATTGAATTTAAGTACTCCATAAATGTGTAAGAAGTAGAAAAAATTTCTGAAAGTGGCGTTCAATACCATATAAACAAACATCTACTTATTTCATTATTCGTAGTAGTTCCAAAACTATGTGTTTTATTTAACAACATGATGCGTTCTGTATTTCTAGTACATACATATACAATGAGGTCTTGTACATTCGTTACCATTATGGAGTTAAAACCACGAAAAATATACTTCTCATAAGCAATTTGTGGTGTTCCCATTTTAAAGCTTAACTGTGCATACAACTTTTCTAATAAAATGTACTTCGAGTTACAGCAAGCAGAAAGTTGATTTTCGATCGGGTATCTCTGGTATCTCAATCCTCAATATATAGTGCATACATTCCGTTCAATACTTCGTAAAGCTTAGAAAACATTACCTGGGGGTGATGTATATAGCGTTATTGTTATTGTTCGGAGATAATGAACTTTGAGGTTACTTAAGATACTAACAAAAATTTTGTATTTTGCCTCTGAGCAATCCTTGTATTTCAGTTCATATTAGAAATGAAAATCAATGCCATTAATTAATAAATAAATTTCATTCAATAACTTAAAATCCCGCTTGGTTTAATCCCCGTTTGATTCTGCCAAGAAAATATCAAAATGCTGATCAATTGAAATTTATACAACAAATAAATAGTATATCTAGGTGTAAAATGTGGTCCCCTTATTTTCCAACTTGACTTTATATTTATTAAAATCTTTTCAACTGAAAAAATGACACAACTCAAGTTGTGATGCCTTTGAATCGCACTCATTCCAATAAACATATGATTAAAGACATATCATATTAAAATCTGCTTCATATTAATATAGGCAATCGTATTAACTTTAAATTATTCAACAAGTAGGACGACACTTTTTATTACTAAATAGTTTACACTTCTGGATATGGTAAAATTGTATGCAGCACGAGCTTATATATTACAGCTTACGTCATTCCTGAGACTGAAACATCTTTCAGTGATATCGCGCTTTAGAGAGGTTTGTGCTGTAGGTGTACGTATCTATATGATTTCTAATTTCGTAGTTGGAGTAGTTTTTTATTGTTCCTAATTTATAAATCTTTGACTTCAGATTATGGAATCTACCTAAAAGACGGTGCCTCGATGGACTATGATACACGAAATGCTTATGTGTTGTCCTTGGCTTGTTCTGATCCATATGCTACGACACTTGGAGAATTTACCGTATATCTCATTAGGAATGAGGTATTTTGACAAATTCATTTTTATTTCCTGGGTGCCAGTTGTCATGGTTTGCAAATACTTTGCTATTTGACGATTTCGTATTTCGTTAATTAGTCATCTGTTTCTATCAGACCAGGCAGGAAATTGTATTCTTTAAGTATTATTTAGCATGTTTATACAAACTCAACAAAAATAATCCAACGAAAAATAAAATCAGTTTTTAGTTATGGTCTTAAAATTTACACACTTAGTCGTTTGACGGTTTGAAAGAGTAAACTATAAATTTATTCAATTTACTGTGTTTTAAGTCATTTAATATTAATTATTGCCGTTTTAAGACTACAGTTCGAACTTTACAGCGGCCAGGATGTGCTTTAACTTTAATTGACAAGATTATTATTTGTCAGCTTGATGTCGGCTAATTTCATCAATTACTTAGGCTTCTCCACAATAAACATTGATATAGATGTAACTGAAAGTTGCTAAAACACCATGCACCAAACTAACTTGTTAATTTGTTTTTAAATTGTATTACGTTCTATATAGCTACATGCGTCTGTTTTGTTTACAGCCACCTGTGATCAACAGTTTGCCACTTGCAATAGATGTCACAGAAGATACGTTTGTGGAAACAACGCTATGTACCTTCTCTGTTACAGATCCGACGAATGATGTAGTCCACTGTTCAGTCAAGTCGACTGTTCCTGCTTCTACAAAAATTATTTTTCTAGAACAGAACACAAAGTTTAACGGTATAAAAAAATCAGAAATGTTGAGAGCAGATTTCCTTATGCTTTTAATTTATTCGTCCAAAAAAGAAACGCATTGCGTATAGAACTATATAAATTTTCAGCGACTGACCCAATGGTTTTGCTGACTTCAAAGTTCAATGCACTTTTGTCATTTCTCATATTACAGAACATAAGTTTCACATAACGTAACTTTAAAGCCAATATATGATCTGTTCTCCATATGTATTCAACACATCACTAATCTCGGCAAATACTATATATATATAATATATATCAATATATCTTGCAGAATAATTACCATTACGCATGAGCCTAATACACATTGTAAAGTGTTTGTGTTGCCGGCTGACGACTTTGTTCTATGAGGTTCAGATCTGTTAATATGGATATGAAAGTTAATACTAACATGAGCTCTTGCAACTGAAACCCTTTCTTACAGATATCGGGTGTCGATACCAAATTTATCTATAGATCGGCGTCAATATTGCGAGGGATGGATACCAGTTAAGAATAGTATATGTTACCCAACTTATTACATTGACTCCGCTAAAAATGCATTCCAAAGTTTTTAGACATGAGTTTGCACAACTCTTGTCTGTCCCATAATGTCATAATAAAGTCCCAGTACTAACTTTTTCACCATCAAACATTTGTAAGTCTCGGTCAACATCTGGTTTGTTTTTATTACGCTATTTATGTAAATAAATGTCAATCAACATAAGAACAGGATTTTGCAGAAGTCATTTCAAGTGCTCTTAAAACATTTATAATTTAGCTGTGTTTAGTCTTTCCTAGCGTTTCGTAGTATGGTAAATCATTAACGTTTGTAATCAATAATGGAGAAATATATGGAAAAAATGTTGGGTATTGGGTTTCTGTTATGGAATAGTATATTTCAAGATTGCAACAAAGAGGACCAAACTGAGCAACATATTTTAATTTGTCAAAACTAGGACAGGAGATTCGAAAATATAATTTATGAAATAAATATTCATCAGTTTAAAAGCCATCAATTGTTGTCAGCATATTTTGTATTTAAATTTAAATTAATTTATATTCAATATGTTTCTACAAATAGTTCAAATTGTTTGTCAATATAATGTAGGAAAAACGTAATGAGTAAAATGTGTGTCATTTTTTTACCACATTGGTTGCTTCTTTATTTTAGAATTTGATATAATTTTACAATCCAATCCTAACATTAATTACGATCCACGGAGAACTTACAGACTTAACATTGACTGCACTGATGGCATCCTCACACAAATTGTGATTATAAAACGGTATTGAACTTGGAACCCTTGATTCTGTAGGATGTAACAAACAATACTCGTTGAGTTCCAGTTTAGTTTCAAGATAAAAATATTATTTTCCTACCTTTTTCAGATACTACTTCTTTGTCAAGCGTGTATTCTTTTATCGGGCAAATAGTATTTGATGTCAACCACAAAGATCCAGAAAGCGACCAAGTGAAATACACGATGTTATGTGTACCTTCCACAAATTGTCCCTTCAAAATATATGATTGTAGGTTTATAATGAATTTAATACAATTAGATTTTATATTTAAAAACGGTTAATTGTATTAACTACAACATAGAACAGACATATCTTACATGAGTTTGTCTTATCAACAGCAAGACTAATAACAGTCGTAACTAATACGAATCTTTAATGAAAACATACACAATTTTAACATTACTAGTCTCATTTGTTTTTTTCTAATTGCTTATTTAATGCTCTCCACTGGCTGTAGAAAGTCTTTGGTTAGTGGACACTTTAAAAATTGAAATATTTTAAATATACAAAAGTATTGACCATTTAAAGGTTTTTTGGCTTTCGTGTTGTAACAAGTACTGAAACAGCTTTGTGATTTTAAAGAAGTGAACTTTTACTTATGGGTTCTTTTACGGATTTTTCCTAGATCTGTCAATTGTAGTGAATCACAACAAAATAAACAATTAAATTTATTATAGAATAAAACAAAAGAACATATTTACAAAACAAAATCAAAACCTTTCACACCTCAATCCCACAAATAAACATACAACTATCTGACAAATTACAACAATAAAAAAAATTAAAATATATAAATTTATTAATAAAGTCAGTTCATAACAGTCTTAAATTTATCACATAGGTTTTCTATTCGAAACTTGTCCAAATGTTTGTATTCTATAATTCAACTTTATTGCTATTCAAATTCACATATTACTCCACCCGCCAAAGTAATAATCAAATGTCTCAGGCGATATAGCAACATCTCATATAATAAATTGTTTTTCAAATTTTTAACTCGTACTACAAATTACGGGTACTCCCTGTATGCTATTTAATACGGGTAGATAAACACCAAGTAAACGATTGTCTGTACACAAACCCCAACCTGACCGGTATAAAACAAAATAGTGGTTCGATGGACAAATCAAACGTCCTGGGCACTCAAAATCATGATGAAACCGAAACAGCCAGAAAAATCCTTTGTGAAGGAACAAAATGGCCATTTTGAGACAAATGCACTTAAGAATTTGAATCCGTTTAATTAATTCATATAATATCCGCAACGCATCATTTTTACAAGCAATTTAACATGTAAACCCATATGAAACTTGCACAAGGATAACCGGATGGAGTTGGACAACATGTGCAACTTGAAAACTTACCTGGGAACCTTTTAGTAACCTGGAACTTTTTTGCATTTCACTTATTTTATGTTGAACCTGATAATAATCAGGTTTCATCTCGAATTTGCACAAACCATGTGCTCATACTCTTGCACATCTTAACAACTGAATGTCTTGGTGCCCACTTATACACCTGAGGCAAAACTAGTTCTTCTTCTGTTATTTTAAAACTTTTTCTTCAAAACCTGTTACACTTGTTCAGGTTGATTAGTGCTATAAATACCATATCTGTACTAGTAAAGTACAATCAAAAGAGAGATAACTCTAATTTATCTCTACAACTTTACAGTCGTGTTTACAATAAAAGTGTTTCATACATCTTACCTAGCTTAGTTTAAGAGATACACAAGGATCTCTTTATCTTAACATAACAGTTTAATTAGTTGGGGTTTAAGCGTTTTGATGTACGTGTTACTGATAAATCGTGTTTTGAATTGTACATGTACATCAAAAGTATATACGATCATATTATATTTATATATAAAGCCGTAGACAATGTACAGTTATACTTGAAATATGACAGAATCAAATGAAATGTATCTAGAGATTGATTTTTTGCTGGGTTATATAGACTGTATTGTAAAACATAAATGTACAAAAGTTAGCTTGATGTTGACGATAAAAAACCCAAATTATAAAAGTAATTTTTGCAGCTGGAGAAATACTTCTTCAAAGACAGATTACTGGGGAAATCGTTCCAGCTTATGATTTATATGTTTACGTTTCTGATGGGAAATCAAAGACTGGTCCAAGATCTCTTACAGTTCATATTCTGGGTAAGACATAAAATGTATCATTTATTATGTGAAATATCGTCGTTGTTGCCATAACAACAAGTCGTTGTGTTTCTCCTACTAGTTCTGAGGTCAAATCTCCTACTTATATATCACACTACCGTAACTTATTGCCTGTATTATAGTGCATGTTGTTACCTTTTGCAAACTTTTACACACTAACGTTAAATATTACAAACATGTATTGCGTAATGAATACAAACAGAGAATCAAGTGCTAATTAGTCATTCATCATGCGTCAATACTCGTTAATGTTCAGTGCGACTTCAGTCTACTGGTTTATCGTAAGCCAGGTCAAACAACATATTTATTAATTTAACTTATTGTTAAAAAGTAGAAAAGGTTGTAATTACCTGACTTAATGTTGCAAATATTAAATCACAATTTATTTCACAAAAAGTCGTTTCCATTTCAGATATCAATTACGTGCCAGTAATTAGGAATTTACCATTACCTTCTGCGCTAGTAGTTCCTGAAAATTCTAAACAAAGTCTAAGCATATTTCAAGTTTCTATACAAGATAACGATGGTGGTGACACTCATACCTATACCATGACCTCTAACCCCGGAGAATGCATGACGTATTTTAAGGTCGATGCTTCTTGTAAGTAGACATGACGTATTTTTATATTGACGCTTCTTGTACGTAGACATGATGAGTTTTTTAAAAAAAGTGTTGTTAGTAAGTACACAGGACGTATTTTAAGATCGAAGCTTCTAGTTATTTCACATGACATATTGAGATCGATTACGTTCGGCAAATCTTATGGTTAATTAAGCATAACAATATTCTGGTACATGTAGTGTTTACAAAGCAATTCTTATAAAACTGGGTTAATTCAATTTCAAGGAGTTCCGTTCTGTCGGTTGAAATAGTTGTTATTACGAAGAGTCTTACTTTGTGTAATTATCTTTTACTTCAGTAAGAGGAATTTATTGTATTTCGATCGTTGATTAATTTAATGTTTGGTTAGTATCTACGAACGAAAATGTATTGTAAATAAAAGTAACCAAGATTGTTTTTCCCTATTAGCTGGTCTAGTATCAACTTCATCAATTAACATCAATTACGAGGCTTTAAGTTCTACATCGTATAACTTTTCAATAACTGTTAGCGATTCTAACGATTTGTCATCAAAATATTTGGCAATTAATATTGTCAACGTAAACGAGGCTCCAGTTTTCACAAAGAAGAGTTATGTTCTGAGTGTAGACGAAGGTCCGGTATGTACATGTAATTAATCTCAATGCGAGAAAATATTTGCATACAATAGATCACGTAGCACCAAATTACAATCAAAAATGTATGGATATTGATCGAATAAAATTTCGAATGCTCTAGAATCAAAAGTACGAAATTAAATAAGAGCATATATTTTGTACGTATTGATTTCTTTTATAATAACATGTTGCAAATTCTATAAAATTAGCAGCAAAAGATATATTTTTTATAAGCTATTGTAACTAGATAAATCTAGAGTAAATAATGTTGCAAATGGTATAATGAAAGAAGAAGCAGGAAACCTACAATCGTACTCTGCATTGTAACTAAAGTTCAAACGCATAGCGTAAGGGTCCAGAACGTTTGGTCGACAACATTGAAACTTATGTTACAATGCCTAAGTATAAAATATCATAGGTTTGTGAATTTTCTGCAGTAAATTTAATATCTTGCTGTATTTGAGAATACAACACTCCCATAAATATTATTGCTTTCTCACACTTTTTAGACATTAAAGCACCAATAAAATAATAAGAACGATTTGCATTTTGATCTTCTGTCTTTTTCAGCCCAGAAGTACTTTAAACTCTCCTGGGTATTTATGCACAGACCAAGATACAGGTGACACGCACAAATTTGCCATGACCTGTGGAGCCAGCGTTGGTTATTTTTCAATATCTCCCACGACCGGAGACATAAGCCTTGCAACTGTCCTTGACGTTGATGCCACTGGTCTTGCCACGTCTTACACATGTACAGTAACAGTTTCGGATGGCGCTTTAACAACTAGTGCAAGTCTCGTTATCAATGTTAACAACATCAACGACAACGCTCCAACATTTTCAACAAATTTGTTCACATTTTATGTCAACCTCAATACTGCTGTCAACACTGTTTTTGAGCCTTTGGTATGAATAATTTAATTTGACAAAGGTTATGGCAAGAGGAGTGATCTTCTAAATTAGCATTTAAACAATTGTCATATACATAAGAAGTTTAAAAACAAAGTAAATTCAAGCATTCTGTAGGACGTTGTTTTGTATTATATAAAACAGACATTACCTTAATGGTCACTACATGCTTTCAGATCATATTGTAAAATTAAAACAGATAGTTAGTTATCTATTTGTTGGTGTGTCTGACTTTTTTTAGTTTTTGTATATTTTTATGAAATAATAGATAAAGAGAAAATGTCTATACATTTACAACTGTTATTGGCTCAATTGTTGTAGAAACAATTAAATAGATGCGGGCAATACAACAATTCCTCTTATACACAACGAATAACTGTAAATATTATATGGACTCGTGTGAAGTTTCTGTTGTCAATTGCAGGGACATTTGTATACAGTCTAGACCAGGCGGCGATTGGAGGAAATATCTTTGGTATTAAGACAAATGGAGATTTGTATCTTAAGAGTTTTATCAGCAATAGTTATACATATGGAAACAGTCTTACTTTTACCGTCGTAGCTACTGACACAGGAGGTCTGCAGGGAACGGCTACTATCTACGTCCTAATACCACAAACAACAACAGCAACTACAACTACAACGGTTATGTGACCTTCTGGGAATATTCAGCCAATCCAGCATGGGTTATTGTAGCAATAATTGTAGGTCTCATAATTTGTATACTGCCTTGTTATGTGATTTGGAGAAATGGAGGAAAATGCAGGTATAAAGAAAGGTAAAAATAGTAGTGTTGTTTTAAATTTATAGTTGTGTTACAAGAAGTATACAACTAGGATTCATTCGCTTTTAAAGATTGGTAATATAGGGTACCAAAATGACTGAATGACAATAAGATGACGCGTGTCCTATGTTAAATAGTACGAGCCTACTTCAGCGTTTTATATCATTTACTATTTAACAAATTATCACTTTTGTAACGACATTGAGATAGTAAACTGTTTAGTACTACTGCATTAAGTTTATTTAATATTTTTTTATTATTGTTTAGACTCAATCCATTACCGGAAGACAAAAGATCAAGTAAGTATTTAAAATTTATTAGTTTAAACATTTCATTTGCACAAATATGCAAATTGAATAAGACACAAGTTAATCAAATTTATGAAGCCATCTCCTATATACAGTATGCTACAAAACATTGGTGCAGCATACACTGTTATACAATTCAGATTATATAATGTTTGATAGAAAGTAACCAAAAAAGATAAAACAAAAATTTTAAGGAAAAATATTAAAGAACGGTAAAGGAGGAACAGAGAGGAAGATATGATGATGAGTGTAATTTTAAAAAATCCGTGTGAGTCATGTTTAAAGCATTTTGGGTAACCTTTTTGACCTTTTGTTATACTAAAGTACATGCTTTAAAGGTTGTTTTGTTCTGATCATTTGACGATAACGAATTACCAAAAAGAACTTATGGATTTACTAGACAGTAGATTGGCAGCCACTAAAGGTTTCCAAAAATCTATTTCTAATGTTAGCATACTGCGAACAGAAGTTATGATGTTAAATCTTTACTGGCAGATCTAAAACGACAAGATAAATAGATATAATATTTACAATATGTACCCTGTATATGTCATAATTCAATATTGATGCTGAACATCTTAACTGGCTTAAGACAATATTATGTTGTTGATGGCCATATTCATAGTGTTTTGAAATTCTTCAATGTTGGTTCAAGTTCTTGAATTCAAATATAAATTTAAATATACAGTTAATATTACGGATTGATAGATCTAAACGGTTCCACTGTCGAATAGTTGATTGTATGAAAGATTCATCAGTTGCGGACAGTATAAACAGAGGAGTTATAATTGTGTTTCCATTACGCAAGAGATAAACTGCCGTGCTTTGTGTTGTAGGCAGAAGTTACGAATGTATGCTGATGCCGCGTTGTACTGTATTTTATATAACATTTGTAACTTTCTGCGTTTCTGAGACCCTACCCGATTGCAGTATAAATATTAATAACATTGGTAGAAATGTATAGGCCTCTGACAATTCGAGCCTCCTCAAGCTGTAATTTTTCAATGTATTGCAGAAGCTCACCCCAATGTTGTATCCAAAATTCACCGGCATTTTCAAAAAGTGGTCGTATGAGGACTTAATAATTTTACTGGGTGGTGTTTTTTGAAAATAACATGATTTCATTTTTTTTCGTGTTAAATGACATTAACCCATTTTTACCGCTCGTTCAGCTCTTTCAAATCGTAATCAATAGCAGTCTGTATCGCAAAGTATCACGACTGATATAGTTAAACGACTTGTCATCAGCAGTCATGAAAACAAGTTTTTCTGCTATCTCGTTGATATATGTATATAACAAATAATAAAGGACGTAGCGCCGATACTTGTGGAACACCAGCATACACGATTTCATTTTATATAACAAATCTTTATGTCAAACTTTATAGAAATCTTTGGAAAACTAACAGAAAACAAAGCAATCTAATCCCTTTTTTCTTGAGTAAATTATTTCTTTACATGTGGTTAAAACATACTTATAAATAACACGTTCCGTTACCTTGCAGACGGAGTTAATAAACGATATTTTATAATTAGTGGGAATTGAACTGTCACCCTTTTTGAATAAAGCAATAAAATTTGCAATCTTCTAACAAGATGGGTATTATAATTGATGCAGCAATTTATTTAAAAAATCAATTGAATTGGAATTGCTTCTGTGTTAGGACAAAGTTATTAACATTTTGTGGCTTAGTATGTCTGGGTCTGATGCTTAATTGGGTTCTAGAGTTTTTGTTATATCAACACGTTATTCTATACTGATAACAATGACCTGTAGTTGTGTATTTGTCCTTAGCTCAAAGTCAGGAAGAATGATATTTTCTTCATTTAGTTTGACTGACATATTTACAAAATAATTCATCATGACAATATCATAAAATTCGGACTGCCAAAGAGTGGTGATATGGACCACGAAACTGATATGGCTTGAGCCGGGGCGATGTCCATACCATTGTCTTGGTTTATATCCCGACCCGAGGGCTGTCCAATTGTCTGGTTATTACCATCATCAACCTCAATTATTCTGTTTATTGCATTGAAGAAACCTAAATCCATTGATAAATTTGGGCAATTTTATAAAAGGTCTGTTTTTCCTTCATCCTTTTTTCTGTGTAGTGTGTTTTTTCTAGCCATTCTATAAAGAAAGGAGAAA
Source organism: Limnoperna fortunei (assembly GCA_944474755.1). Lineage (NCBI taxonomy): Eukaryota > Metazoa > Mollusca > Bivalvia > Mytilida > Modiolidae > Limnoperna > Limnoperna fortunei. The sequence goes on from OX104125.1 coordinate 33,155,625, forward strand.
GGAAGGGAAATAACTCTAAAATTTATTTATTGTTCTTATATGGACTGTTAGCTATCAGTCCATATCATAAAGTCGGACCGCTGGCTTTTAAATCTTCTATTTCTGTATGTCAGCTGATCAGTTGTTAGCCAATCAAATGTTGTAATTTATTTATATCGTCGCCAATATAGACAATATCTTCTAATCTGTGATATTGAATGACATTCTGAAGTGGAGGTATATAACATCCTTTATTTGATTTTATTAACAGTTTCATAATTGTCCAGTAAGTCCTAGGGTTATCAGCGTTATCTAATATAATATTATATATTTGTTTTCAAAGTATTCCTTCGCAGATTTTTTTTTATAATATATAATATATATATATATATATATATATATATATATATATACGTCTACAAATTAAGCCCAACACTGTTTGAATTAGATTTTTAACACTGTCAAATTTTTGCTTTCCCTCAGCGGGATTCGAACTCACACCGTAATGACACTGTGGCACCAATTCGCCTGCACTATGTCCAGCGGTCTAGACCCCTCGGCCAAATCCGCTATAAAAAATATAGCTTCATTAACCGGGGTGAACCGTAGACATAGACATAGTACATGTGTACTAGCGTGTGACGATGGAATTTTCGTAACCAATACGTATTAATCTGACAGTAATCTAATTCAGCATTTTTGTATATATTATATAGGATGACAAAGTTACTCGTCATACAGTCACAGTAAGTAAATTATATACAAACGTCTAAGTATTGTGACAACCATATAATATATCTATCCAGCGGATTTCTGAAACATCAGAAATACAGGGTTAATATCAAATATTTATATATACGTCTACAAATTAAGCCCAACACTGTTTGAATTAGATTTTTAACACTGTCAAATTTTTGCTTTCCCTCAGCGGGATTCGAACTCACACCGTTGTGACACTGTGGCACCAATTCGCCTGCACTATGTCCAGCGGTCTAGACCCCTCGGCCAAATCCGCTATAAAAAATATAGCTTCATTAACCGGGGTGAATCGTAGACATAGACATAGTACATGTGTACTAGCGTGTGACGATGGAATTTTCGTAACCAATACGTATTAATCTGACAGTAATCTAATTCAGCATTTTTGTATATATTATATAGGATGACAAAGTTACTCGTCATACAGTCACAGTAAGTAAATTATATACAAACGTCTAAGTATTGTGACAACCATATAATATATCTATCCAGCGGATTTCTGAAACATCAGAAATACAGGGTTAATATCAAATATTTATATATACGTCTACAAATTAAGCCCAACACTGTTTGAATTAGATTTTTAACACTGTCAAATTTTTGCTTTCCCTCAGCGGGATTAGAACTCACACCGTTGTGACACTGTGGCACCAATTCGCCTGCACTATGTCCAGCGGTCTAGACCCCTCGGCCAAATCCGCTATAAAAAATATAGCTTCATTAACCGGGGTGAATCGTAGACATAGACATAGTACATGTGTACTAGCGTGTGACGATGGAATTTTCGTAACCAATACGTATTAATCTGACAGTAATCTAATTCAGCATTTTTGTATATATTATATAGGATGACAAAGTTACTCGTCATACAGTCACAGTAAGTAAATTATATACAAACGTCTAAGTATTGTGACAACCATATAATATATCTATCCAGCGGATTTCTGAAACATCAGAAATACAGGGTTAATATCAAATATTTATATATACGTCTACAAATTAAGCCCAACACTGTTTGAATTAGATTTTTAACACTGTCGAATTTTTGCTTTCCCTCAGCGGGATTCGAACTCACACCTTTGTGACACTGTGGCACCAATTCGCCTGCACTATGTCCAGCGGTCTAGACCCCTCGGCCAAATCCGCTATAACAAATATAGCTTCATTAACCGGGGTGAATCATAGACATAGACATAGTACATGTGTACCAGCGTGTGACGATGGAATTTTCGTAACCAATACGTATTAATCTGACAGTAATCTAATTCAGCATTTTTGTATATATTATATAGGATGACAAAGTTACTCGTCATACAGTCACAGTAAGTAAATTATATACAAACGTCTAAGTATTGTGACAACCATATAATATATCTATCCAGCGGATTTCTGAAACATCAGAAATACAGGGTTAATATCAAATATTTATATATACGTCTACAAATTAAGCCCAACACTGTTTGAATTAGATTTTTAACACTGTCAAATTTTTGCTTTCCCTCAGCGGGATTCGAACTCACACCGTTGTGACACTGTGGCACCAATTCGCCTGCACTATGTCCAGAGGTCTAGACCCCTCGGCCAAATCCGCTATAAAAAATATAGCTTCATTAACCGGGGTGAATCGTAGACATAGACATAGTACATGTGTACTAGCGTGTGACGATGGAATTTTCGTAACCAATACGTATTAATCTGACAGTAATCTAATTCAGCATTTTTGTATATATTATATAGGATGACAAAGTTACTCGTCATACAGTCACAGTAAGTAAATTATATACAAACGTCTAAGTATTGTGACAACCATATAATATATCTATCCAGCGGATTTCTGAAACATCAGAAATACAGGGTTAATTTCAAATATTTATATATACGTCTACAAATTAAGCCCAACACTGTTTGAATTAGATTTTTAACACTGTCAAATTTTTGCTTTCCCTCAGCGGGATTCGAACTCACACCGTTGTGACACTGTGGCACCAATTCGCCTGCACTATGTCCAGCGGTCTAGACCCCTCGGCCAAATCCGCTATAAAAAATATAGCTTCATTAACCGGGGTGAACCGTAGACATAGACATAGTACATGTGTACTAGCGTGTGACGATGGAATTTTCGTAACCAATACGTATTAATCTGACAGTAATCTAATTCAGCATTTGTGTATATATTATATAGGATGACAAAGTTACTCGTCATACAGTCACAGTAAGTAAATTATATACAAACGTCTAAGTATTGTGACAACCATATAATAAGTTGTATATATATATATATGTAGTTGTATATATATATATATATATATATATATATATATATATATATATATATATATATATATATATACAAATGTATATAAGTAATCTATAAATAGCAACAACAATCTCGTTTAATAAGTGCTGGATCAGTCAGATGCAGACTGATACAATTACAAATAAAAATAATATAGTTGTCTAATACAAATAATTATAACAACACTACTATGTGTTACGATGGATGCCAAGGTCAGAAATTACCTCTTTATAAATTATCAGCCAACAAAAGACAAATAACAGTATTAACAATTTATTAAAAATAAAACAAGAATTAATTTTACAAGTTTAAAATATTACAAAAGTACAGAGAATAAATTGTACTTGTCTAATCTAAAAATAGTCACTTCTGTTATTCTGTTTCCAACGGTCTCCAAAAATAGAAGGGAATTTCCACAGGTTGAAATCACAAGTATACGTAGTTAGTTAATTGTCCGATTAAATCCAACACTAAATAATGTCCAAATAGTAAGAAGATAATGTATGGCGTAACTTCAGTCTATGAATGGATGATCAGAAGTAAATCATCACTTTTCAAGTCCTTGTATTTATATGCATCGCAGAAACTTCCGGAACATTCTCGAAAACAAACAAATTACATAAGCATAGAATATTCTAGATAATAAACAAATTACATAAACATGATTACAACATTGTATATTTGAAAGGACTAGAATCTTCCAGAAAAAGTAAACAATTTAAAAATAGATTTGAAGTTATTAATAGAATATTTTTTTCCACAATGTTAATTACAGATAAGCAATATACATTTAAATGATCTAATGAAATTACTTTCTCCTAACACCTCCCCCCCTTAAGAAAAAGTTTGAATACAATGAAAACTTTTAGCTATCACTATGTAAGTCTTACATATATATACATAACAAAATTAGCATTCAGACTTATTTACAAAATATAAACATCTACAAACATCAATCAAAATCTGGACAAAGCATCAGCAATTACATTGTCTTTACCCTTAATATGGTGAATAACCAAGTCATACTCTTGCAGCAAAAGACTCCATCGAGTCAATCTTTGATTTTTGGTTTTTCATGTTGTGCAAAAATGTGAGAGGATTATGATCACTAAAAACTTCTATAGGATATACAGCACAATTAAGGTAGACATCAAAATGTTGTAGTGCAGACAAAATTGCAAAACACTCTTTTTCAATAGTTGAATAATTTTTCTGATGTTTGTCAAATTTCTTAGAAAAATAAGAAATAGGTTTCTCAACCTTGTCAGAAGTTTCTTGAAAAAGTACCACCCCAACTCCAACATCGCTTGCATCAACAGCAAGTTTAAATGGTTTCTGGTAATCTGGAGTGATTAAGACAGGATTGTTGATCAAAAGTGCCTTACTATTTTCAAACGATATCTGACAAACATCACTCCATATAAATTTTGACTCCTTTTGAAGTAATTTAGTCAAAGGCTCAACAACAGACGCAAAATTTGAACAAAATTTGCGGTAGAAACCAATGATTCCTAAATATCTCATTAGTTGCTTTTTGTTAGTTGGAGGAGGGAATTGTAAAATTGCTTTCACTTTAGCCGTTAGAGGTTTAATTTGACCTTGACCAACTGAATGTCCTAAATACTCAACAGTTGCTTTACAAAATTCACTTTTCCCTAAATTAACAGTCAGGTTTGCAGCTGATAATTTCTTAAATGTACCTTTTAAATGTTTCATATGGTCAGACCAGCTATCACTACAAATAATTAAATCATCAATATACGCATAACAATAATCTAAATCTTTAATGACATTGTTAATCATTCTTTGAAATGTAGCGGGTGCATTTTTCATCTCAAATGGCATGACTTTATATTGGTATAAGCCATCTGGAGTGGCGAATGCAGAAACTGTTCGAGCTCTCTTTGTCATAGGAACTTGATAATAACCTTTTAACAAGTCTAATTTTGTAACATATTTTGCATTACCAATTCGGTCAATGCAATCGTCTATCCTAGGGATAGGATATGAATCAGTTTTGGTTACATAATTTACTTTCCGAAAATCTGTAACTAGCCGAAAGCTCTTATCTGGTTTTGGCACAAGAAGACAAGGAGAACTCCATTCACTACTACTTGGCTCAATAATATCATTATCTAACATATATTTTATTTCTTTTCTCATAAATTCAAGCTTTAAAGGATTGAGCCGATAAGGATGCTGTTTAATAGGTGCAGCACCGGTAACATCAACATCATGACAAGCAACATTAGTTTGGCTAGGTACATCTGGAAATAAATTTTGGAAAGAAAAAATCAAAGTTTTAATTTCGTCTCTTTTATCAGAGTCCAAATGCACAAGTTTTGAATTAAGATTAACCAAAATATCCGAATTGTTTAACCTAACCTGATGTTCCAAGTCTTAAATCTCGTATATGGATTCATGAGTTGCACTGTCATGGGTGTCAACATTTGAAATTTGAACTAAAGTGGAAACAGGTTTGATGTTGTCAGAGCGTTCAAAATACTCTTTCAACATGTTAATATGACATAATCTTTTGTTTTTACGCCTACCTGGCGTTTTTACAATATAATTCAAATCATTGACCTTACTGTCTATTTCATAAGGTCCACAATACCTAGCTTGTAAGGGATGCCCGGGAACTGGTAAAAATACAAGAACCTTATCACCTGGCTTAAAAACTCTGTTCCTGGCATCTTTATCATACCACTTTTTCATTTTGCATTGAGAAGTTTTCAAATTATCTCTTGCTATCTGTACAGCATTAAATAATCTTTCTTTAAAGTTAGATACATAATCTAAGAGATTTATATCAGTGTGTTCAGTAAGCCATTTTTCTTTAACAAGTTTCAAGGGACCTCTAACAGTATGACCAAAGACCAACTCAAAGGGACTGAAACCAAGAGACTCCTGTACTGCCTCCCTAACAGCAAAGAGTAAGAAATGAATGCCTTCGTCCCAATCTCTCTCTGTCTGCTGACACAATGTCCTCATCATATTTTTTAATGTTTGGTGGAACCGTTCTAATGCTCCTTGGGACTCTGGATGGTAAGCACTCGATTTGTACTGTGTTATTCCCAGCTCATGGACCACTTGTTGGAACACACCTGACATAAAATTGGACCCTTGGTCGGACTGTATAGACTTTGGAAGCCCAACTAAGGTAAAAAACTTTACTAAGGCTTTCACAATGGTTGGTGTCTTGATATTTCTCAACGGAATGGCTTCTGAAAAACGTGTAGAGGCGCACATAATAGTAAGTAGATAGCTGTTACCCGATTTAGTCTTTGGTAGAGGTCCAACACAATCTATATTTACTCTACTAAAAGGTTCTTCAAAAGCTGGGATTGGCATTAATGGGGCTGGTGGTATTTTCTGGTTTGGTTTTCCAACCATCTGGCAATAATGGCAGGACTTACAATATTTAGCCACGTCCCTGTTAATTCCAGGCCAATAGAAGTGTTGCAGTGTCTTGGAACAGGTCTTTTTCACTCCAAGATGACCTACCATAGGGGTATCGTGGGCAAGGTTTAAAATCTCTTGCCTGTACACATTTGGTACCACTATCTGATGAACTATTTGCCATTCCTCATCTGGTGTTGCGTCGGGTGGCCTCCATTTTCTCATCAGGATTCCATTATTAAGGTAGTAGCAGTATGGGACCCTGACGACTTCCTCTGGGGGTAACGCTTTTTCTCGTAGGTTCAACACCTCAGGATCATTACACTGTTCTGTGATGAGCTTTTGTTTACTAAGCGAATGCTTGTCGTCAACATCTGGCAACATATCCGCCATAATCAGCTGCTTTGGTACCTATTCTGTAGTAACAATACTCTCGTCCTTGACAAAGAAAGTATCAGAAAGGTCCACTGGCGATGGCTGTTTTTTTATTGTTTTGTGCCTTTTTCCCCATGGCTCGGGTAACTGCACATGCTGGATACAGGTCAGTATCGTCTCCAGAGAGAGCATCTAAATTTGGATTACAGGTAACAAGCGGCTCGGCAACCACCTTGTCCTTTGCTAAATCATTCCCTAACAACATTGAAACACCCTCAACAGGTAAACTAGTACGAACACCCACAATAACTGGTCCAGTAATCAAATTTGACCTCAGATAAACATGATGGAGGGGAACATCAATACCACCTAACTCCACACCCCGCAACAAAGCTGAGGCACCGACAAAAGTCTTTTCAGACAAAGGCAACACACCTTCTAATAACAAAGTTCGAGAAGCGCCGGTGTCTCTTAAAATACGAATGGGTACTGGAGCAGAATTCTCATTTAGAGAAACAAAACCCTCTGACATAAAGGGCTCATAATCCTCCATATAATCACAAGAACTGGACTTTAAAACCTGTCTTTTAACAGGACTTTTCAACTCAGTAGCCAAAACGGGTGCTGTACAACCACTAGGCTGTGGCTTCGACTCACGATCTCTCTGCCTCTGGAGCTTGAAACATTCAGAAATTAAATGACCTGACCTCTTACAATATGAACAGGATACTGTCTTTTTATTAAAAGAATCTGACTTCTGAATTGACAACGTTGGACTAGGAGATGCCTGAGCATGAAGAGCTTTCTTAACAGTACTATCCATACTTTGAATTTTAGAACTTTGATTCTGAAAATTACCTGTTGTATTAGAACCCTTGAAACTTTTCTTATGAGATAGACTATAATTATCTGAAGCAATAGCTGCATCCTGCAAAGTCTCAACGTTTTTATCATCCAAATATAATTTAATATCATACTGAACACACTGCTTGAACTCTTCTAACATTATAAGTTGTCTTAAATTATCAAAATTGTTATCAACTTTCTTTGAAGTAAGCCATTTATCAAATAAATCTTCTTTTTCCCTAGCAAATTCAACATATGTTTGTGAATCATATTTCTTATATGACCTAAATTTCTGCCTATAAGCCTCTGGTACTAACTCATAAGCTTTCAAAATTTCACGTTTGACCAAGTCATAATCAGAACTTTGAGTATTTGAAAGAGCCGAATAAACTTCAGCGGCCTTACCCGTAAGAACACTTTGCATCATAATAGACCAAATGGGTTTAGGCCAACGTAAATTTTCAGCAATTTTCTCAAATTGAGAAAAATATTTATCTGCAGCTTTTTCAGTAAATTTTGGAACCAAGCGAATATTTTTGGCTACATCAAAGTGTTCTGATTCTGACAAGGATCCAGTGTTGCTTAAGAATGATTTACTTTGGCCTTGCATAATTCTTTCGAGTTCTAATTCCTTTTGCGTTTCAATTTCTTGTCGCCTTATTTCCATTTCTCGTTGTTTTTCTTGCATTTCTAATTCTCTTTCTCGTTGTTCTAATTCTCTTTCTCGTTGTTTTTCTTGCATTTCTAATTCTCTTTGTTTTTCTTGCATTTCTAATCCTCTCATTTTAAGTTGGTGGTCCATTTCCATTTGTTTTAACATTAAAATATCTATTTGTTCTTCTTTCAGATCAAGTGCTTCGGGACCAAATTTTCCGATTTCTATCATTTTATCTATCACTAAATTCTTAATAGTTTGTTTTCTCATTGACAACTTGAAAATTAATTTAAAATGTTTAGCAAGCAACACTAAATCCTCTTTCTTAAGTTGGTCAAACTGATCAACATCAGGAGTTTTCAAAAATTCTTATACTTCAAATACCATTTTGACTCTTGTTGGCGATAATGCAATTTAAATATTTTTTATATCCCGGACGAGCCCCCAATTTCTGTTACGACGGATGCCAAGGTCAGAAATTACCTCTTTATAAATTATCAGCCAACAAAAGACAAATAACAGTATTAACAATTTATTAAAAATAAAACAAGGATTAATTTTACAAGTTTAAAATATTACAAAAGTACAGAGAATAAATTGTACTTATCTAATCTAAAAATAGTCACTTCTGTTATTCTGTTTCCAACGGTCTCCAAAAATAGAAGGGAATTTCCACAGGTTGAAATCACAAGTATACGTAGTTAGTTAATTGTCCGATTAAATCCCAACACTAAATAATGTCCAAATAGTAAGAAGATAATGTATGGCGTAACTTCAGTCTATGAATGGATGATCAGAAGTAAATCATCACTTTTCAAGTCCTTGTATTTATATGCATCGCAGAAACTTCCGGAACATTCTCGAAAACAAACAAATTACATAAGCATAGAATATTCTAGATAATAAACAAATTACATAAAACATGATTACAACATTGTATATTTGAAAGGACTAGAATCTTCCAGAAAAAGTAAACAATTTAAAAATAGATTTGAAGTTATTAATAGAATATTCTTTTCCACAATGTTAATTACAGATAAGCTATATACATTTAAATGATCTAATGAAATTACTTTCTCCTAACATATGTACAAATAATATATATGGAACGCAATATTTCGCTCTACCAAAGAGCTTCATCAGGCGTTGTCTGAATCAAAAATTTAAACAATAGAAAATGTTTTTGTTGTTCACTTTATACAAAAAATCTATGCTGATGCTGAGATATAAAATATTTTTGTTGTTCATATTACTGTTGGGTCATAAACATAACTACATGTTTATGACCCAACAGTAATATGAACAACAAAAATTCGTCGGTGAATATGTTATTCATCAATATCCTCAACCTTAGAACGAAGTCCATTCCAATTTATAGAACCAGTTTCGTGGAAAAGTTTTATTGTATAACCATATTTGTCTTTGAAATAAATAAACATGTAGAGCAATTTGTTTTGCATCTTATATATATATATTAAAATGTGTTTTTGTTTTCCACCATACTATTTTGCCGAATCATAGGTAGTGTTTCCTATTCCTGGATTTGATTTTTCCCTAGACAAGGCAAAGAGTAAATCGACGGATCTCTAATTAGAGACAGGCACTGCTTACTCGTCCTGAACACCTGATAGAACCCATGGTTTTATTGAGTTCGGGTTACTCTCGTTCTGTGTTTTATGTTTTTGGTTTTTATGTTGTGCTTGTCTATATCCGAACTCTGTTGATATTACATTTGAAATTTGTAAAAATTAAATATACTTCAATATACTGTCGGGTACATAACATTACAAAAGAGTCGTTTTGCTTACATAACATTGTATAGGAACTTACATTATTATGAATTGCTTATGTTGTATGACTGTTAAAACTACTGCTTTTTATTTATATTGTAACTTCTGCAGGCATAGATAATATCGATGGAGAAACGAGTAATGACAGAAGTGATATAAGAAAAAATACCGACTTGAGGCCATGGAAATGGATGGAACGTCCACATCGCTAAACCATGAGGTTCTGAGACATTTCTTAATTATTGTGACTGAATATCCCACAGAAATTTTATATATCACTTATTATTTATCTCAAAGACGTTAGTTTAAATAAACGTGGCTGAATAATTAAGTTGTTTTTAAAAAGTGTATATTATTTCTTAAATGTACACAAAACAAATAAAACTGGAGTAAAATATGTAAAACTTTTATTTAAAAAAAATGTAGTACAATATTAATAAAATGTAACATAGTTTTTTTAGCTCAATACAACACTCGTTCAATAACGTGTTAACGTTTCGCGTTAAACATATAAACATTGGTGTCAAAACTTTTATGTCGTACAAATGATTTTTTTGTTAATTGTTGATTTTTGTAAACCAATTTTAAAATCGTTACAAATAAAATTACTACATGTAATTAATGAAAACTACTCTGATCATTTTTCTAAAACTGCAAAAGCTAAGAAATACATTATAAATTTATAATTTATGAGATGAATCTGTGTGGTACAATATAAACATTGTTGTCGAAACTGTAGTAAATTTTTTTTTTAAATAAAACACAGTGTTTAGTTTACTAACTTATGTTTTTGCACTTGCAAACAAATTTTGTAATGATGCTAATAATGTCGACGATTAAAGCGCAGTTTGACTGCTATTGTCTTGCTAATGAGGTATACTGTATAAGTAACTGTTTATATCATGCACTTTTTTATTGTGTCTTGTTTACACACTTGCATTTAGATCCATGTTTCTGGAGAGACTATTGGTGGTGTTTACAAAAATGCTTTAGCAGGAATTAATGACATTTTGATTGAATTCTTTACTCGGGAGTTACACTATCGCCATTAGTAATTGGTTTATTAATACTACTTGTGGAGCAAGAGCTGCTTAACCCGCAGAAGTGCCTAAATTTCTCGTTTCTGTAGTATTTTTTCAGTTTCCTAACTTGCGTTTTTCACAATGTTCAAGGTTTGTCATTGTATCTTTTTTATTTTGTTTTAGCACCTGTTTGTTGTTATATAGACTTTCGATTTTTATGCTCTAATTGTTTTTGAAGACTGTTAACGTAAATAACTCTTAGAACAAAGTTTTTTCAATGTTTTAGTATTCTAGTTTATGAAAAGCGAAGTATAATGTCTTACACCAACACAGTTTGATCTTTCTTTTATTTTGTTCACCGTTTTATATGCCTTTTCTAATTCTAATGGTTTATTTTATCTATTAAATTGTCAACAAGCAGTACAGCTAAGCTTGTTTTTCTTTGCGCCTTGCATACAACCACTTCCTGTTTTATCTGTATTTATTCTATCTATCATTTCTATCATTTGTACCTCTATGTAACGATTTGCTGCAACGCAACTAACGACCATGGTTTTAGTCTTCTTAGACATTAAAACCCGGAGGGCGGTCAAAGTTACCATTGTCTTAAAAACGAACAAATGGACCACTGACACTTCTTAAATAAGAGACGTAAAACTCCATTTAAATCCAGTTGAACATGTGATACTATCTTTAAAAGCGAATTCCGATAACCAATTCATTTTTACAAAAGTCGCTAATGTCGTCTAGCAATTTTATTGTTCTTCAGGTAGAACTGTGATATTCATTTATATTTTGGCATCATGTTTATTATATTACACATCATTGTTTTTCAATAGGCAATAAACAATATAAACAGTTGTAAGCTAGTCTTGTCTGTGAGGAAATTGAACTGCGTAAAATTTAAATTTACAGAAATGTGCAAGATTATTGCATATTTGTTATTTGCAATAATATGAAACAAAACTTATATTGTTTTCCGTTTACTTCCTTAAAACAATACAGACATACAGTTTAAACTTTCATCAGCAGACAAGTTTACAATCAAATATATGTGTAAAAACGTCTATCTAATGTGGACTGCCTTGCAATCGGTTTTCAATGTCAATGTTTTCAAATGTCGCTTAAGCCAGATTAGAGTGTATAATCACATCAATATGACAAACTCTAAAGAAGGGCTTGGTAGCAGATTGATTTATGTACTAAATAATACTGATGAGAAAATCGTGATTGACACATAACTGCATACTTTTTCTTGTCTCCGTCCGTATGTATTTTTTCTTAGGTTTTTATCAGACAGTTTTAGCACCTAATTGACATTACAAGATAAACACAATCATTGTATATCAGTATAATTTATTACTGTTCGATAACATAGAAAAATTATTGTATTAACAGTACTCATGTGAATACTAATTCCGGTTAGGTGTTATAGTCATGTGACTACGTGTATTTCGCGGAACATATATCCCAACAGTTCACTTTTTAGCACAACAAAGTTCAATGATCAATGGTCAATTTTATAATTTTGATAGCTTAAATATATATATTATTTTGATTTATTGAAAATCTTTTTAATTAATTCATTGAGGTTTGAGTATAAATCTTGCGATTTGTTGCTTTGGCTTTGGATACAGTTTTCCTTTCCCTGAACAACTGTTGTTTTTCCTGGACGGTCGATGATAGAGATAACATTATTTTGTTCTATTAATGAATATTTTTGACTGCATATTAAGCTGATTTTGTTATTTTCCGTGTATGCTAAGTAAGCTAAATTCATATGTGCATGTCATGTTTATGTTTGATTCCGATCTATAATATGTGATATTTATTATATTGTTATAATACTAATATGGAGTAGGCATTGCCAAAATGCGAGCACAGACAATATAGTCTTTTATTATCAATATATAATGTGCACTCCATAATGGACGTTACTTCCGAACACCCTAAATGTGCCTCTAAATTCCAGTTGTCACGTGACGTCCTTTGTAATGGTGACGTCACATGAAATGTAATTTGATTGTCAGTTTTTAAGATCGATTTAGAGATTGCAAAAAATAGTATGAAATTTTTAATGTTATTTTTGAATATAACATAAACTTTTTATCATTGTCAAATTTGTTTTTAAGTCTTTCTTTAAAATTAAATTTAGTGCTTCTTCATTCACTTTGTTCCAGTTTTTGACGATATCAACTTCCGGACGAAAAAAAAATCAATATCAGCACTAAGCAGATTTGATCACGTGATTTCATTTTGATCACGTGACACGTAATTGCCGTAGAGCTCACCGCTCTTCGCGGGCAGCTTCGCTACCCCGCTGCAAACTGTACTCGCTAATAAACTCCGGTTGTCCACTATGTTTGCTGGGCTAACGGCAAATGTTATTATTTGAGAATTTATTTATAGTATGAATGTATAGACCTTTTTTTCTACTCAATACGAAACAGTAGATTATTATCGAAATATGACTTTCCTGCTTAGATCTTGACTACCTAATTAAAAATATTGCTGAACGTAAAATAAAGTAAAATTTAAGAATGCCACAAGTCAAGACCATAGGACAGTCAAAAATCCAGTTTTGACTCTAAGACTCCCAAAGCTAATTTCGAACCAAATAACATCAAATTTAAATAAAAATGAGTAATACAAACAATTTCATACAAATTATGAATTTAAATCTAAATGTCACATTTAAACACTTTGTGTTGTTTCCGTGCCTTTACCCTTAAGATAATAAGATACCACTTAGATCAGAAAATTTGTCACTTAAAATGTTTTTATATTTTTCGGGTTTAGGGGCATTTATATACAATTTCAGTACATTGTTAACAATATATGTGCGCCATCCATAGTAACAGGTCAAAAATGGAATGTTTGTTGTATGGGTTTGGTTTTCTTGCTATTTTACTCCAAAAGTGTACGGGTATTTCTTTATCGTGTAACGATTAAACGTATTCTTCATTTGCATTTGATTTCTGTGTTAACAGTTTTGGCCAGTTATTGAGTGATGACATGACATTACACACCTATAGTGTGCACATAATACAGCAACAAGATTAAATTTATTAATATTAATTACATATTTCAAAATTTGGAACAAGGCCCTATGGTTTTTTTTTGGAAATACCTATCAAATAAATCCTAAGTGTATTCTTATACTTTTGTTGTACAGCGAAAAAAGCCTTATCTGAATTTTAGTAATAGTTAATGGTTTGTATAGTGTACTATTTACCAACATGGTGGGCCTTTATACATGTATTCGACTATTTTTATATTGAGTAAACGGAAGGTACGAAAGTAAAATGTCCGTATAATTTATCCGTTATTTAGTTAAAGAATATTCCTTATAATTTAATTTTAACTATAAATCTTAAATTTCTATTGTAAAAACATCAACGATGTCATGAACCGTTTTGCATGTTAACGGCGTAAACACATATGTCATATAACGAATGCAAGTTATCTAGTATAATTGGTGTTGTTTTTTGAAAAAGCCGATCAGATTTCCGCTGTGTGTTAACAACAATGTTTTCGTGTATATTTAAATAGATATCGGTTTTGCTTGTCAAAATTATGTTACGCAATATATATACCACAAAAAATCAATATACTGCAAAAGTAATATTTACCATCTTTTTAGACACTACAATTGTTAAAAAAAAATACACATCCGTTAAAGATGGATATATCTAGGAATATATTAGTTGACAATGATATGATGTCTTACTTCAATATTCTTTTTGAACTCTTGCCTCTAGGTCTTTGTCAACAGGATTTTAAACAATAAGAATTGCATTTTAGGGGAATTTATTGATTTCAAAGAATTCTGTACAAATGTGCTACAGTAGTTTACTAATGTATAATGCACGACTACCTTTCTCGATCGTAAAGTTCCCAAAAGTATGACTTCCATTTTATTTTGAACATCGAAGGAATAATTTGGCCTCGTTTCGGAATTTTCTATCCATAAATGCATATATAAATGGGTTTGCAATGTTATTAATAATGTAACTTCTGTACAAGAAAAGCATCCCCGCTCTCTGACTATCTGTAAAATTCTCCCAAAATTTTGGATTTAATCCTTCAATCAGCATTAAAAAAACTTTAGGAATGTAACAAATTAGGAATATTATTGTAATTACAATAAACATTAAGGTAAATTTGTACATAACTCTTCTATTAGACTCTTCTTTCCCGTTATTTGGTTTTCTTTTAGTTTTTTCTATTTGTAGATTCTTGTCATCAATTCTCGCTTCTGATGACTCTTCATTATCGGGATATGTTGTTTCTCCTTTTTGTGTATTTTCGAAACAACTGAGTTTTGAAGAAGATATTTTGTAAGCAGAGTTTTCAGATTGGCTGCATATAAGGTCAGATGAAATCGTTTCTTTTGTATCGTATGATTTGGAATCACTTGTAAATGTTGCTTGTTCAGCCTTTCCTGTTGACTTCTTTGACATATATCTGAAGTGCTTATAAATGGTCCATCCGGTGCGACCATAGAATCCAATTAACACAGCTACTGAACCGATCGCAACTAGGATGGCTGCAGCACCATAAGCGAGTGAACCTGCCTTACTGACATCTTTCAGTTTACTACATCGACGACCAATAATATTTCTCTCCAGGTTAGGGAATTCGACTGATCCATATAATGCAGGTGTCGGTCCACCCAAGATGATTGATATGCAAAAGGCAAGTCCAATAGAAAATCGCTTCCAAAATAAAGACATCTGACTTCCAAGTGGTCGACAAACTTTTAAATAACGATGTACAGCAATAATTGTTAGCAGCAAAATTGACATGAATGTGGAAAAAGCTGCAAAAAACCACCATGCTTTACATAAATTGGTATTGGTAAATTCTGCTTGCATGAGGTTTAAAGCAATGCCAAAAGATGCGCAGATAACGGATGCAGATAAATCCGAGAAAGCTAAAACTGGGATAAAATATCTGTCTTCTGACTGTTTCCTCATTCGGAATCTATAAACCAGAATTACAAGGGTGTTTCCTGTAATCCCGAGAAGAATATAAAGTGACAAGATAATATCGTCTGGTACCAACAACATCGTTAGTTCCATATTCCATTCTGCAACTCTGTTTGTTTCGTTTGACATCATTACACAAAGAATTCAGCGACGCAAATACGTTTTACGGCTACTTACGACAACACACTGTTAAATCCAATAATAGTCTAGGTATTAGAACTTGCCTTCCTTAAACTTTTTTACGCATTTCCAGAAATCTTTATAAGACAGCATTATGTGGTCCAAAAAATCAGCGTTTACATGTAATGTGTGCAATTCGTTTGTTTACTGACGCCTTCTTCCCATTATGTTAACAAGATAACGTTATTGTAAATTCAATTTAATCGTTGGTTTTGTACACTGTAAGTCAACCAAAACGCAGATACACTAATAACATTTAATATAGAGTGATATAGTCCTTCGAGTTGTCTTGAAGTTGAATAAATAATATGTAGATATATTTAAGGTATCCGGACCATAATTGATCACGTGATCATATTTGATGTCCCGGATGTCCATCGCTTTTCAATGGAGCAGACTTCGGTAAATTTCGGCAAACATCGGAAATACGATTTGAGTAACCAAATTGTTTTGCTTTAAACTGTTAGATTGACTCAAATTAAAGCAATATATTGAATTGGTATCATTAATTGGCAAAACATTGATTTAATAAAGGTGTATTTCTTGGTCGAAAAATAAAATTGAACGGTGACTTTAATTATGGGTCGGATACCTTAAGTTGGAATTATTTCTATCCTTCTTATGTCTAACAATTCTAGCGACGTAATAATAAACGTTCGTTAGCTTTCTAAAAGTATGTTTTATGAAAATCTTGTTAATGTACGTTATTGAAATGAACTACAAACATTATTCGGAAATGATTTCATGGAGACAAGTGGATGTTAAGTGCAGTTAACCACATACCGTGTCAACCTTTCACTACGGATTACCCTCGTTCAGCCGGATTTGCGGTTTCCTATATAGTTGGTACAACTGTTCTTGTGGTGTAATTAATATGCTGTGTTGTAAACCAATCAACATTGAAGCAAATTGAATATAACTCAGCATCCTCCGGGTTCAGGAGTTTTAAGTAAATGATAGATCATGTATAACCTTTGAAAGTGATCATTTTTATTTGAGGACAAGAATATCATATGATTTGACCAAGTGTTAGAGCGTTGACTTAGAACTCTTACTTGGAGGGAGGAAGGATACAAACAAAATAATTAATTAGCGATCACAATTAGGTTATAATTAAATATTTTTTTATTAATAATGAATCGGGAATTTCTTAGAAAACATGTGATGTCATGATGGTTAAGAAATGTTATGGTATATTGTCCACTGTTTTTTATATTCATAATTAATTAGAAAATCTGTGGGAAATATACTCAAGGGTCTAAATTAAAAGTGTCATTTTGACAAACGGCGGAAACAGCCAAGGACGATCCAAAAAATGTGTGAGATGACGAGAAGGATAATAAATAAGTCTTAAGGATAGTCAATATTATAACTTTTCTTTTTAAAAGTTCCAGATTCTATCTGTTCTCTAAGAGACCATCCCATCTTATTAAAACGTCTAAAATCATAAATTTAAACAAGATAGTAAAAACCATACTATTTGCAGAGTAAAGAGAACAAAAAATGATATGTCACTGACAATTTCATCATTTCAATATGTCTAGATAAAAAAGTCCTCATCAGTTTCAGCTCCTTTCCACGCACTAATCGAAATCTTGATAATAAGACTAAACGGATGCACCTATTCCGTGTTAAATGTCATTAGCTACATGAGTCTTGATTGTTAATGGTGGCTTTGTAATTATACTACATATATTTGAATTTTTGTGATATTTCTGGCGTCTTCTTGCGTTTTTTGTGTCTGAGCTCCAGTAACAAGTCCTTATTATACCGTTCACACATTTAAGTTGCAATCATAAAAATGCAAATTTATTTTTGTTTGATAAGAGAGGCATCGTTTTTTCTATATTTTAATAGACTATGAACATTCTTTCTTAAATCACTAATTTAATAATTGATTTTATAAGCCATCACAAATCACAAAACCAATTTAATCTTTTAGCTAGGCAAATGTTGTTAAAATGTTAACTTATATTTCAATATTTAAGTTTTAAAAATTAAAGAAATCATATTACTGATAAACGATATCGATAACAATTGTTTAGATCAAATACATATATTCAGGTATCAGATAGTTACCAATCAACTACTTTTTTATTGTATTGTAGTTTATCAATAAAATATAGGAATACAGTTGCTTTGACAATTGTGTCGTTAATTTCGTCATCAAAGCCACAAGTTACATAAACCTTCACATTATGTTAAGTATTTTGTTTTTAGTAAATGTTTTCGTCAGGAAGGGCTATGGCTTTTGTTTCAATTGTGCTGATGGTAAGAAGGCTATAGTAGAAACAATCTAATTCTCTGCTTTTGTTAACACTGGCAAAAACGATCTAAATATCTGCTTTTGCAATGGTAACACTAACACAAAATAGTGTAAACTGTACAGTGATGACAATTTTGTTATAACTACATGTCACTAAATGTGGTTGATGTATTAATTGTGTCAGAACAATTATCATTCTTGATACCATCTTAATGCGGTTCATTTGCTAGGTAGTCGCTGACTGTAAAGGGCGTGTTAAAGGTATCCAACTCATAATTTACCCTTTAATTTTGTTTTTCGACCAAACAATATAGCTTTATTAAATCAATGTAGTGATAACAAGTGTGGACTGTGAGCACGCTCACAAAGGGATACCCCAGCTTCGCTTCAAGTCCAATTATCTCCACTAAATAATATCCGACAGTAACAAAAATTCTTCGTGCACATCTACATATGAAGTACTTCCTTCATGTAAAGTTTCATAAAAATCTGTCAAACTGTTTAGGAGGAGTTGCGCTTACGAGGTCTCACACTGAATACTATATTTAAAAAGTCTAAGTCCAATTATCTCCCCTGAATAATATCCGACAGCAACGAAAATTCTTCATGCACATCTACATATAATGTACTTCCTTCATGTAAAGTTTCATAAAAATCTGTCAAGCAGTTTAGCGCTTACAAGGGATGTGAACAGACAGACAGACACACAGACAAACAGACGGACAGACAGCCAGACAGACGGACATGGTGATTCCTATATACCCCCCAAACAAGTTTGCGGGGGTATAATTAATGACACAAATTAAATATATTGTTTTACTTCGACATATGCTAATAGTTTATAATAAGAAAGTTATTGATTTTCGATGTTTGCTGAACATTACCGAGGTCTGCTTCATTACAAATTAATAAACATTCGGCACACCAGCTATGATCATTTGGTCAATTGTGGTGCGGATATCTTAAAAATAGCAAACAAAATCAGATAAAATTGACGGAAACAAATTTTTTACCCTTCAAGTATAAGACTTTACAAGTTTAAAACTTATGTTGAATAAAAATATAATTATTGCCTGACTTATTATTTAAGCAACTATTGTAATATCGCATTAATGACTTGATATCTTCGTTATGGTCCTGTTATATATCTAATATGTGTTATAATTGCCCAGAGATGGCTCTGGTGGGTGGAGACGACGTGCAGACCTACTACCTCCATTCTAGAAGCCATTGTTCTGTAGAAAGTTTTAAATTATTTTGAACATAACAAAAATTTAGATGCATGTAAATACAGTTTATTTGATAACATTTTAACAAAAAACTGAAATTCAAGTATTGTAATAAATATTGGTTCTTGGTTTTATTCTACATTCAGGTATTAAACAAAGGAACGTCTATAGGGGATCGCGTTGTGAAAGTTGCTGGTTTACGGACGAAGTAGGTTTATACACCTGTCATATATTCATGATTCGGAATATGTAAACAATTTAGAGTCTCTAAAACGGCAGTTCTTACACTCGTGGAAGAAATCCCAGATGTTCAATACAGAGTTATGTAAGAATCTATTTAAATATTTTCTGTAAAACACTATGTGCCACTTATTAACCTTATTTAGGTAATTATTTTGTTCAAATAATGCTATTAACAAATGGAATATTTTCGTTGAATTCAATACGTCTGTGGTTTTGGGTCAAATAATTTTGTGCAATATACTTCCGTATGAAAAGGTAATTAACGTTTAAACAAAATGAAATCCGGTCACTTCACTTACGGTTAAACGTCTGCTAATACTGTGAACAAAACATGATCAGGTTTATTGTATATCAAGTTTAATGTAGAACTGACATTTTGCGAATACATTATCAATTTTTCTATCCTACCCACAATGACAGCTTTTTATTGACTGCAATTTGGGATGCTGTATCCTGCACGAACTTGCATGGGCACCTTTACGAAAACTTGAATTTAGATAATCGTGTTTCTTTGAAGCACTCTGTAGAACTTACATACTATACTCCTCATGCTCATAATTCGCTAGGCAATAAATTTTCCGCAATATACAAATATAAGCAAGCAAGGTAAATGACGTCCCGAAAGTCCAGGTATCATTTACAGTTTGCTCTGCTGTGAATGCACAATATATTGTTCAATTTAAAACTTAAGTAAATTTTATTGCTATTTAAACGGACAAAACTCTATTGTAATATAAACAAAAATCTAACTAAACACATTTTACATGACATATACTTTTTTCCAAATTATTGTTTTTATATCGTAAGATGAACATCAATTTAATTCTAAAAATAGCACATGTTTTTCATACATTGAGGGCTTGTTTCCTGTAAATTTGTTGTTAACATTTATTACACGGAAGTTATTGTTTCAAAACAGATAACTTTTTATTGCACATAAAAAAATATATTTGGTGGATGACCCAATTTTATTTGGAAATAATAGTTTGAACATTAATGGTTATTTTTTCTTTTTCTTTTTCTTTTTTAAGAAATATGTCTGCCTAGTTTGCTAAAGAAGATTCCCCTACAAATATACCACGGTAGTAATTAATAATTTAAGGTGTAAAGTATAATAGTTAGATGAGCATAACATTCGCAAAATATAGATTCTAATATATGCACTAACTTGATATTTGTTTGTTGATATGTATTTGTTTATCCTTAATTTCAATTTTAAATCTAAGTTAAATTTTAGTGTACAACAGTTGTTTTATGTATCTACTTTCTTTCATTTTAATGTTACCGACATAGTGCGGTTTTATTGTTGCTGTTAGGTTTTTTTGTGAACAATGTAAATGCTTTATAATTATGTATGTTGTATAATTCTAATGTGGCAAACCACATACTCTTGGGGAACACATTAGGGTTATAAGCAATAGGCATTGAGCCCGCTGGGACGTCAAAGTTAGAATTCCGACATTATAAGTTCAACTGAAAACAATTCAAACTGGAACACAACATTATTATTAAGAATTTTTATGCTTAAGAGGAATGTGTATTCAATGAATTAACGAGAAAAATTTTTTATGTGCATAACATATTGTTCGGGGAAATATCTTTATTATTTAAATTCAATATCGCCATTGAAAGCGTCCTGTTAGAGCCGCTTCGGAATTTCAAATCAACTAGAACTTAAATGTACGCATCTATCTTTGAATATAATTTATCATTAATTTTCATTCATCATTGCCGGAAAATGAGCAAGTGATTGAGTATAAGATACAAATGGTGATGCTTTTCATCAAGTAGAAACTATTTTAAAATATTGGATTGGACGCCACGATAAAGCTGAAAAAATGCTGAAAGTGGAGTTAAACACCATTCAAACAAACAACAAAATCAAACAAACATGTTTGGAACCAACTGAAACTTGGTTTATTCCCTGTATACGACCTTAACCTACATAACATTTCTAAGTATCTTCGGAGTCAGTTGCTTGAATAATAAATTTCGCAGGTTAATTAAAAATGAGAAATTTAGATTGTGAAACACATTACATGTGGAACTTGGTTGATGCAAACAAATAATTCGGGAATAAAAACCACTCTTGATTATACAGCAATGTAAAATGTTTCGGTCATTGTTTTTCAATCGATAAAAAAATCTTCGAATTTCGAATGAGCTCTATATTGTTTTTTATTTGCGTTTGTTTCAATTGAACGCCACTTTCACCAATGTTTTTCAGCTATATCATGGTGACCAGTTTTTATTGGGAGGAAGCCGGAGTACACGGAGGAAAACTACCAAGCCTTGGGAATTAAGATTGGAGTCGAACACACCCTACCCGCAGTAAGACTCGAACCCGCAACCACTTGGTTAATATTATTTACCCCTCGACCACTTATGATCCGCTCCAAATTGGTAAAACACTTACATCCGAAACTTAAATTTTAATGTTTTGCTTCTTTTCACATCCTACATGTTTATGTTCATCTTCGCTAGCCAAGGGTTACGATCCGATACTCTTATCTTCACGAAGAGAGGGGGGACCTGAAAGTTACCCTTGGCTAGCGAAGGTGGTTTATGTTTTGTCAATTTATATTGATTTGTTCCCCTTTTAGAACTTTACCATTACCCGGAGGACTTTTTAATAATGTCCTGTCTAACGTGTCAATACATGACATTTAGTTCAGTATTAATTGTTTATGGGCGTGCCCCTCTTGTTACTTAATATACAGTATGAATTGTGTTTCATAGACTGGATATTATAAATAATGCCAATCTTATTAAAATTTACTGTTTTACTTGCCAATAACAACAAGGGGGAGCAAAAGAAAGAACTGAAAGATTTCATTTTAATTACATGTAGATCGAATAATGCGTATTTTATAAGGATATTGTCAATCTAATTCAAATTAAAATCTTTCACGTACCCCCCCCCCCCCCCCCTTTTGTAACGAAAAAAGGGTGAGCAAGTGAATTTAATTTTATTTAGATTGGGATAACTCTGATTTCGATTTATAGATATACACAAAAAACATACAATTAGTTTTATTGGTGTCTAGTTTCTGAGTTTTTCGCCTGTTACTCGATAGTTTAATTTTTGTCTGGTATCCACAGATTACCCGGATGGAAACGACACTTGACTCTACCCAGTTTACCCAGATGGAACTATTGCTGACTCCAACTATTAAGAATACCCGGATGGAACTGATGGAGATAGAGTACTTGTTTGCTGGTGTTATACGATTTTTTTTACATTTACTGTTCTTGTGTGTTGGGGATTTTTACACTTACGTTTACTGTTTTTTCGAAAATAAATAAACTGTTACCGGTTTTCTTAAAAGTTTACACAAAATCCCAGTTTGCTGTTAATAGATCATATTTAGCCAAGACACTGTAAACTGATTTACAGACTTTTTTCTCTGTTATCTGTTAGTTCATTTTATTCACACTTTTATTAAATGATCATATAAAAGTTGTTATGGAAAACCCTGACTAATGAACAAATATAGAAAAACACTGATTAATGAACATTTCTATCCCAATTACTTTACTACCTTTGTGCAAATGTTTGTTTGTTTGTTTGTTTGTTTGAATGATGTTTAACTGGGCACTTATAGCAATTTTCAGCTATATCATGACGTCTAGTTTTTATTGAGGGAGGAAGCCGGAGTACCTGAGAAAAAGCCCGACCTTCGGTGGGAAAACTGGCAATTCTTGTCAATTAGATTTGCGTCAAGTGCACCCTTCCCGCAAAGAGACTCCAACCGCAACCTCAGTGTTGACAGACCACGTAATCATTATTAACTGTACCTTTTCAGCGAACATGTTTTTTTTGTTCGAAGTTTGTCACTGTTTCACTTTCACACACTTTTAATCGCAGAGAAATGTATGGCTGTTATCTACCAGGCATTCATGTAGCATAATCTAATATGTTATAGATATAGTAGATATATAGATGCAGATCATCCTAAGTCGGGGGGGGGGGGGGGAGATGCACCTTTGCTTCCTGCCAGATGAGGAATCGACCTCCAACTTGATGCTTACAGATAAACGAACCCGCAGTTTAGTTTTAGATTTTGTGTCAAATATTTATGTTTCTTTTAACATTTAACTAGTTTTTTTAACCCATAACCCCAATTATGGAAAGATTTGTTAATTTTCTCATGTGTCTCTAGCAAGACACAAAAGGTGAAAAATTGAAGGCGATATTTAATGACAACATCGTTTTCTATAAAACATTAAGATTAAACCATAACCCCGTTGTTAAAAGGTTAATATCTAATATTCAACTTCAATAATAGATGATCTCACGTTTCTTTAGCGAGACACAGAAAAGGTGGAGATTTGTAGGTGATATTAAACGACATAAGTGACTGTACAGCATGCTGCCATTTTGTATACCTATTCAAATCGTAAATGATTATTATTACTATCTATCGAACTAGGAAACAGCTTGATAATAATACAACTTTAAAACATGTAATGTGATGTGTATTGATTAGAGGCAGATGTGTATTGATCGAAGATAAATACAAGTACTAGTCTTGATAGAAACATTTTGTCGTCTGTAAATGACACGAACAGTAAAAATTTTCAAAATATGTGTTTTGTTTTCGTTATCAACATGAATCATGAATGATTATGATAAACAAAAGTCTATAAAATTAGTAGAATGTCCTAAAAATTTATAAACATATTAGAATGAGTGTAGTTTAACGCCTTTTTTAGACCATCCTCACAAGTCAGGGTATATGTGTCTACATGTGTCCGTGGACACATGTGGACACAGAAACCCCGACTTGAGAGGATGCTTTTAGACCATTTTTCTATTATACTGCATGGACCTTTCTTTTTGCTTAAGGAAGCCAGTTTTTCTTTACTGACTGGTACACTTTATAATACTACGAATCTGCTTCTTAGGTTCAATATCTTTATTTTAAATGAGTTGTTCATCATGAGACAGTGATTGGTCAGCATTGGTAACTTACGGTAATTCTCAATGCTTATATCTTTGCTAGATTGCTGTGTTATTTGTGAGATTTAGATTTGCAGTAAGTTTAGATGTGTTTATCATGTCACTTATATCTATCATGATTAGCTATGCTATTCATGCCGCTTAAATCTAGAGTGCATAGCTGTGTAATTCATCTCACTAAGATCTAGGTTGCATAGCTGTGTTGTTCAAATCACTAAGATCTAGGTTGCATAGCTGTGTTGTTCATATCACTAAGATCTAGGTTGCATAGCTGTGTTGTTCATATCACTAAGATCTAGGTTGCATAGCTGTGTTGTTCATATCACTAAGATCTAGGTTTCATAGCTGTGTTGTTCATGTCATATAGATCTAATATAAGTAGCTGTGTTATTCCGGCCGCTTAGATCTGGAGTGAAAAGCTGTGTAGTTCATGTCACTTAGATCTAGGGTGAATAGCTGTGTTGTCCATGTCACTAAGATCAAGTAAGAGTAGCTGTGTTATTCCTACAGATTAGATTTAGGTTGCATAGCGTGTTGTTCATGTGACTTAGATTTAGTATGAGTAGCTATGTTATTCATACCGATTTGAGCTAGGTTGTATAGCTGTGTTGTTCATTTCACTTAGATCTGGTATGAGTAGCTGTGTTATTCCGGCCGCTTAGATCTAGGGTGAATAGCTGTGTTGTTCATGTCACATAGATTTGGTATGAGTAGCTGTGTTATTCCGGCCGCTTAGATCTAGGGTGAATAGCATGTCACATAGATCTGGTATGAGTAGCTATGTTATTCATACCGATTTGATCTAGGGTGGATAGCTGTGTTGTTCATGTCACTTAGATCTAGTATGAGTAGCTGTGTTATTCCGGCTGCTTAGATCTAGGGTGAAAAGCTGTGTTATTCATGTCACTTAGATCTAGTTTGAGTAGCTGTGTTGTTCATGACGCTTAGATGTAAGGGGCATAGCTGTATTGTTTATGTCATATAGATCTAATATAAGTAGCTGTGTTATTCCGGCCGCTTAGATCTGGAGTGAAAA
Source organism: Limnoperna fortunei (assembly GCA_944474755.1). Lineage (NCBI taxonomy): Eukaryota > Metazoa > Mollusca > Bivalvia > Mytilida > Modiolidae > Limnoperna > Limnoperna fortunei. The sequence continues at coordinate 33,181,657 of OX104125.1, forward strand.
GCTGTGTAGTTCATGTCACTAAGATCAAGTAGCTGTGTTATTCCTACAGATTAGATTTAGGTTGCATAGCGTGTTGTTCATGTCACTTAGATTTAGTATGAGTAGCTATGTTATTCATACCGATTTGAGCTAGGTTGTATAGCTGTGTTGTTCATTTCACTTAGATCTGGTATGAGTAGCTGTGTTATTCCGGCCGCTTAGATCTAGGGTGCATAGCTGTGTTGTCCATGTCACTAAGATCAAGTTTGAGTAGCTGTGTTATTCTGGCCGCTTAGAGCTAGGGTGAATAGCTGTTTTGTTCATGTCACATAGATCTGGTATGAGTAGCTGTGTTATTCCGGCCGCTTAGATCTAGGATGAATAGCATGTCACATAGATCTGGTATGAGTAGCTATGTTATTCACACCGATTTGATCTAGGGTGGATAGCTATGTTGTTCATGTCACCTAGATCTAGTAAAAGTAGATGTTATATACATGTCGCTTAGATTCAGGGTGAATAGCTGTGTTGTTCATGTCACATAAATCTGGTATGAATAGCTGTGTTATTCCGCCGCTTAGATCCAGGGTGAAAAGCTGTGAAGTTCATGTCACTTAGATCTTGTAAGAGAGTCTGTGTTGTTCATGCCACTTACATGTATGGTGCATAGCTGTGTTGTTCATGATACATAGATCTGGTAAAAATAACTGTGTTGTTTTTATGCCGCTTAGATGTATGGTGCATAGCTGTGTTGTTCATGATACATAGATCTGGTATGAATAGCTGTGTTATTCCGGCCGCTTATATCTAGGGTGAAAGGCTGTGTAGTTCATGTCACCTAGATCTAGTAAAAGTAGATGTTATATACATGCAGTTTAGATCTAGTGTGAATAGCTGTATTGTTCATGTCACTAAGATCTGGTATGAGTAGCTATGTTATTCCGAACGTTTAGATCTAGGGTAAAAAGCTGTGTTATTGATGACACATAGATTTAGGGTGAGTAGCTGTGTTGTTGATGATACATAGATGTATAGTTAGTAGCTGTGTTGTTGATGATACATAGATCTAGGGTGAGTATCTGTTTTATTGATGACACATAGATCTAGGGTGAGTAGCTGTGTTATTGATGACACATAGATGTAGGGTTAGTAGCTGTGTTATTGATGACACATAGATGTAGGGTTAGTAGCTGTGTTATTGATGACACATAGATTTAGGGTTAGTATCTGTTTTATTGATGACACATAGATCTAGGGTGAGTATCTGTGCTATTGATGACACATAGATCTAGGGTGAGCAGCTGTGTTATTGATGACAAATAGATGTAGGTTGAGTAGATGTGTTATTGATGATACTAAGATCAAGGGTGAGCAGCTGTGTTATTGATGACACATAGATCTAGGGTGAGTAGCTGTGTTATTGATGACACATGATGACACATAGATCTAGGGTGAGTATCTGTGCTATTGGTGACACATAGATCTAGGGTTAGCATCTGTTTTATTGATGACACATAGATCTAGGGTGAGTATATGTGCTATTGATGACACATAGATCTAAGGTGAGTATATGTGCTATTGATGACACATAGATCTAGGGTGATTAACAGTGTTATTGATGACACATAGATCTAGGGTGAGTATCTGTGTTATTGATGACACATAGATCTAGGGTGAGTAACTGTGTTGTTGATGATACATAGATCTAAGGTGAGTAACTGTGTTATTGATGACACATAGATCTAGGGTGAGTATCTGTGCTATTGATGACACATAGATCTAAGGTGAGTAACTGTGTTATTGATGACACATAGATCTAGGGTGAGTATCTGTGTTATTGATGACACATAGATCTAGGGTGAGTAACTGTGTTGTTGATGATACATAGATCTAGGGTGAGTAACTGTGTTATTGATGACACATAGATCTAGGGTGAGTATCTGTGCTATTGATGACACATAGATCTAGGGTGAGTAGCTGTGTTATTGATGACACATAGATCTAGGGTGAGTATATGTGTTATTGATGACACATAGATCTAGGGTGAGTAACTGTGTTATTGATGACACAGAGATCTAGGGTGAGTATCTGTGCTATTGATGACACATTGATCTAGGGTGAGTAACTGTGTTATTGATGACACATAGATCTAAGGTGAGTATATGTGCTATTGATCACACATAGATCTAGGGTGAGTAACTGTGTTATTGATGACACAGAGATCTAGGGTGAGTAACTGTGTTGTTGATGACACATAGATCTAGGGTGAGTAACTGTGTTATTAATGACACATAGATCTATGGTGAGTAACAGTGTTATTGATGATACATAGATCTAGGGTGAGTAACTGTGTTATTGATGACACATAGATCTAGGGTGAGTAACTGTGTTATTGATGACACATAGATCTAGGGTGAGTAGCTGAGTTATTGATGACACATAGATCTAAGGTGAGTAACTATGTTATTGATGACACATAGATCTAGGGTGAGTAGCTGAGTTATTGATGACACATAAATCTGGTATGAGTGACTGTGTCATTGATGACACATAGATCTAGGTCGAGTAGCTGTGTTATTGATAACACATAGATCTAGGGTGAGTATCTGTGCTATTGATGACACATAGATCTAGGGTGAGTAGCTGTGTTATTGATGACACATAGATCTAGGGTAAGTAGCTGTGTTGTTCATGTCACATAGATCTGGTATGAGTAGCTGTGGTATTCATGTCGCTTAGATCTAGGATGCATAGCTGTGTTGTTCATGTCACTTAAATCTAGTAAGAGTAGCTATGTTATTCCGGCCGCTTAGATCTAGTGTGAATAGCTGTATTGTTCATGTCACTAAGATCTGGTATGAGTAGCTAAGTATGTTATTCATGCCGCTTAGATCTGGGGTGCATAGCTGTGTTGTTCATGTCACTTAAATCTGATATGAATAGCTGTGTTTTTCCGTCAGCTTAGATCTAGGGTGAATAGCTGTGTTGTTCATGTCACATAGATCTGGTGTGAATAGCTGTGTTATTCCGGCCGTTTAGATCTAGGGTAAAAAGCTGTGTTATTGAGGACACATAGATTTAGAGTGAGTAGCTGTGTTATTGATGACACATAGATCTTGGGTGAGTAGCTGTGTTATTGATGACACATAGATGTAGGGTGAGTAGCTGTGTTATTGATGACACATAGATGTAGGATGAGTAGCTGTGTTATTGATGACACATAGATCTTGGGTGAGCAGCTGTGTTATTGATGACACATAGATCTAGGGTGAGTAGGTGTGTTATTGATGACACATAGATCTATGGTGAGTAACTGTGTTATTGATGACACATAGATCTAGGGTAGTAACTGTGTTATTGATGACACATAGATCTAGGGTGAGTATCTGTGCTATTGATGACACATAGACCTAGGGTGAGTAGCTGTGTTATTGATGATACATAGATCTAGGGTGAGTAGCTGTGCTGTTGATGACACATATATCTAGGGTGAGTAGCTGTGTTATTGATTACACACAGATCTACGGTGAGTAGCTGTGTTATTGATAACACATAGATCTAGGGTGAGTATCTGTGCTATTGATGACACATAGACCTAGGGTGAGTAGCTGTGTTATTGATGATACATAGATCTAGGGTGAGTAGCTGTGCTGTTGATGACACATATATCTAGGGTGAGTAGCTGTGTTATTGATTACACATAGATCTACGGTGAGTAGCTGTGTTATTGATAACACATAGATCTAGGGTGAGTATCTGTGCTATTGATGACACATAGATCTAGGGTGAGTAGCTGTGCTGTTCATGTCATATAGATCTGGTATGAGTAGCTGTGGTATTCATGCCGCTTAGATCTAGGATGCATAGCTGTGTTGGTCATGTCACTTAAATCTAGTAAGAGTAGCTATGTTTTTCCGGCCGCTTAGATCTAGTGTGAATAGCTGTATTGTTCATGTCACTAAGATCTGGTATGAGTAGCTAAGTATGTTATTCATGCCGCTTAGATCTGGGGTGCATAGCTGTGTTGTTCATGTCACTTAAATCTGATATGAATAGCTGTATTTTTCCGGCAGCTTAGATCTAGGGTGAATAGCTGGGTTGTTCATGTCACATAGATCTGGTATAAGTAGCTGTGTTATTTCGGCCGCTTAGATCTAAGGTGAATAGCTGTGTTGTTCATGTCACTTTGATCTAGTATGAGTAGTTATGTTATTCATGCCGCTTAGATCTAGGGTGAAAAGCTGTGTAGTTCATGTCACCTAGATCTAGTAAAAGTAGATGTTATATACATGCCGCTTAGATCTTTTGTAAATAGCTATGTTGTTCATGTCACATAGATCTGGTATGAGTAGCTATGTTATTCCGAACGTTTAGATCTAGGGTAAAAAGCTGTGTTATTGATGACACATAGATGTAGGGTGAGTAGCTGTGTTATTGATGACACATAGATCTAGGGTGAGCAGCTGTGTTATTGATGACACATAGATTTAGGGTTAGTAGCTGTGTTATTGATGACACATAGATCTATGGTGAGTAGCTGTGTTATTGATGAAACATAAATCTAGGGTGAGTAGCTGTGTTATTGATGACACATAGATTTAGGGTGAGTAGCTGTGTTATTGATGACACATAGATTTAGGGTGAGTAGCTGTGTTATTGATGACACATAGATCTAGGATGAGTATCTGTGCTATTGATGACACATAGATCTAGGGTGAGTATCTGTGTTATTGATGACACATAGATGTAGGGTGAGTAGCTGTGTTATTGATGAAACATAAATCTAGGGTGAGCAGCTGTGTTATTGATGACACATAGATTTAGGGTGAGTAGATGTGTTATTGATGACACATAGATCTAGGGTGAGTAGCTGTGTTATTGATGAAACATAAATCTAGGGTGAGTAGCTGTGTTATTGATGACACATAGATTTAGGGTGAGTAGCTGTGTTATTGATGACACATAGATTTAGGGTGAGTAGCTGTGTTATTGATGACACATAGATCTAGGGTGAGTAGCTGTGTTATTGATGACACATTGATCTAGGGTGAGTAGCTGTGTTATTGATGACACAGATGTAGGGTGAGTAGCTGTGTTATTGATGACACATAGATCTAGGGTGAGTAGCTGTGTTATTGATGAAACATAAATCTAGGGTGAGCAGCTGTGTTATTGATGACACAGATGTAGGGTGAGTAGCTGTGTTATTGATGACACATAGATCTAGGGTGAGTAGCTGTGTTGTTGATTACGCATATATCTAGGGTGAGTAGCTGTGTTATTGATGACACATAGATCTAGGGTGAGTAGCTGTGTTATTGATGAAACATAGTTCTATAATGAGTAGCTGTGTTATTGATGACACATAGACCTAGGGTGAGTAGCTGTGTTATTGATGACACATAGATCTAGGGTGAGTAGCTGTGTTATTGATGACACAGATGTAGGGTGAACAGCTGTGTTATTAATGACACATAGATCTAGGGTGAGTAGCTGTGTTATTGATGACACATAGATCTAGGGTGAGTAGCTGTGTTATTGATGAAACATAAATCTAGGGTGAGCAGCTGTGTTATTGATGACACAGATGTAGGGTGAGTAGCTGTGTTATTGATGACACATAGATCTAGGGTGAGTAGCTGTGTTATTGATGAAACATAAATCTAGGGTGAACAGCTGTGTTATTGATGACACATACATCTAGGGTGAGTAGCTGTGTTATTGATGACACATAGATCTAGGGTGATTAGCTGTGTTATTGATGAAACATAGTTCTATAATGAGTAGCTGTGTTATTGATGACGCATAGACCTAGGGTGAGTAGCTGTATTATTGATGATACGTAGATCAAGTGTAAGTATACATGTGATCCATTATACATAGTTCTAGCTTAGTAGAAATAATTTTCAGAAAAAAATATTTCTGCATTTATCTCCCATCTATAAATCTAATTTCCAGATGTTCTGTATTGTTTTCATCGAATTACACAATTCTAACAGTGTATTTTGGGGTTTTTTTAATGTGCCACAATAATCTCGAATGATATTTTGTACCATTTACCACAGACCTTCCATTGTCGTAAAGCATCCTCCAGCAAAACGGGGTGGGATGGACACGAAATCTTTTATTATAAGTATACTATGACAAGGGAGACAACATGATACAATTTTTATTCTCTGCCTATCAAAACTAGTTTTCTAAAGTGATAAAATAATATCCAGAATTATTAATAAAAAGGAACACATTCATATTGAAAAAGAAAAAAAAAATTTAATCTTCAGCATTTAAACAATTACATACCCACTGTTCGACACACCAATAAATTGTCAACGTATTGTTTGATGCGAAAACTATTTAAACAATTGTTGTTGACTTTCACAAACTAACACTTTAAATAATTCTATTTTACAGCCATCCTGTTTGATGCGAAATCTTTGTAAACAATACTTTATTGCTATTTTACAGTCATCAACGGGTTGATGCGAAAACTTTTTAAGCAATTTTTGTTGACATTCATAAATTAAATTCTTTATTGCTATTTTAAAACCAAGCCTTCAAATAATACCGTATCTAAATGTGAAGGTAATAAAAAATGAAAATACAGAACACAGAGGAAACTGTAAAAAAAGACAATCCACAAAACAAGTCCAAGAAACCGGCAAACTCCGGAACAAACAACCGAAAATATAGTAACTACAGCAATTGTCCCGACTTGTCACCGGCATTTCAAAAGAAATGGTGGACCAAACCAGCATGCGAGTCGGTCTGTCGACTAAAACTGACGGGCATCACACTCCACCAGTCAGCAAAAGGGGTATCCAATAATCATCGTAGCACAATCACTGTACACTGAATTAAAAAGTAGGGAAAATCATCTGCAACCATACCACACCGATCAACCGACTTATATCATTTTGGTGAGAAGATGTATGACACGATGAAAAAAGATATAAACAAGTTAGAAGCGATGAAAACGTAGTTAAGTTTTTCAATTTTTTTATGTTTTAAATTTACTGTAGCGAATAAAATATATTAAAGCACGATTTAGCATAGATTTGGCAATAGATATATTCAGTTCTTTAAGCTGTTGCTTTTATTTTTGTCCAACTTATCTTATAAAATAAACGAAAAAAATGCAGATATAGTTATTAAAATGCTAAAATGACCTTTTATGATATAATTTTATTTCAAATCGGCCGTTTAAATATAAAGAATATTCCTTTGGCTTTCGCTTGGTGCCAAAAATGTATCTTTAACATAATGCATTAACAATATTAATTTGATTTTAATTGCACTGTCAGAGAAATTACGATACGATGTAAATCAGTTCAATGATATGATTAAAACAAGAAATATGACTTTGTATAAGCTAATGTAATTTTTTATTTTCTTGTCAATATCAAGCATGAAGAGGAGGATGGGGAAAATTTATTTTGATTACTGTGCATAAAATATGAAATGAACAAATTGCGACACACAATAACATTTGCAGAAAAGCTTTCAAACTATCTTTGTATTTGTATGCAACTCTTATTTTATTATCTATACCAAACGAAGATAAACGGAGACATATTGTTTTTGTCTGGTAATTTACATCATCTTCTTTTTTGCTTTTCTTCTCCTTTAAGACTGATATTTTCAGTCAAATTTATTTGACACTGCAAATCGCATACTAATACACGTTTAGGATATGTAAGATAGCTTTATCTAGTGTTACATAAGACTTTTCATTTTTAGGACGTTTATATTGGGTTTTTGGTAAAAGAGGCAAAAAAGGTCGACATATTGTTGTGTGTTCGTCCGTGCAGCCATTACAAATCTTGACCGGGATATAACTTTTTATCCTTTTAGGTAGGCTTTTTGATATTTGGCATGTGGGTAGATTATAACTTATCGATGTTTTGCATGCCATAGGTGTTGATATTTAATTTAAAATTTGACCCCAAGGTCACATCATTGCCTTTTTGAGTGACTGCTTCGTGTCCGGGATATTTAACTTCGAAATTTGACCCCCCCCCACCCAGGATAACATCAATGCCTTTTTAGTCATTGCTTCGCGCCCGGTTATAACTTTTAAAATAATTGTTTGACTGTTTGTTTGCTTGTATGAATGGTTTTTAATGCCTTTCAGCATTTATCAGCTGTATAATGTCTTTAATGGGAGTGGAAGCCTGAGTACCCAGAGAAGACCCCGACCTTCGCTGAAATAGGCTAAGCTTTTCATATATGCCATGTGGGTAGATAATTACTAGACAATGGGTCTCTTATCATCGTTGTAGACCTTAGACTTTGAACTTTGACAAGTCGATTCGCATTTTGTTTTGATTGACAAATAAGTACCAGGGTTTTAAATCGTATACAATCCATTAGTATAAACCACAATATGAAATATCCAACCAGTACGATAAACGAAACACGAGAAACGTTTGACGAAATTGTTCAATACGTATAAGCTGCAAGCAGAAAGTAGAGGGTCGACAGTGAGATTTGTGCAGAACTTACTGCCTATTAGTACAAATCGCTATAGGTTAAATGTTAAACTAAAATCATTGTAATGCACATCGGCCAACTAGAAGTAGGGTTCTGTCGGATAACAGCCTATAACGTACTATTCGTTTGCACAAATCCCCATATCAGTCATCAAACTATTTTGATTGAAGAAAACCCGAAAGAGTGACAAAATAAATGTCGACGTTCGTACTTTCTGCAAAACTGAATTTTTATGTCACCGTCTAATGGCGAAGGTGGCCTTCGCATTTGGGGCGTTGACATAAAAATAAAGACAATATTATATGACATCATTAAAGGCAGGGTGTTTTGATTTGTGTTTGTTTGATTGTTTATCATTATTTATTATTCATTTATTAGAATTAACAATGAAAGAAAACGGGTAATTAAACAATAAATATAATTGTAATAAAACAGTGTACATTTGTGCATTCTCTAACCAGATTGGTAGATTCTTTTCTGTGTATCTTCAGGTGTCTACATGTGTAATTCGCGATGACAATTGTATATAATTCGGTCAATCTCGCGGTCTGTTTGAATGATATAATATTGTCCTTAGTAACTACATGTCTTACACGTTTTCCTTTTCTGTTTTGATGTAAACGATTACTGTGGAATTCTCAAAATATTTGCAACCGATACTGTTAAAAATTATTAGACATAGGCAGTATTCGTGTTACAGTTATATATAATATATTAATTCTTGAGATTTAACTCTCATTTGTACGCTACTTAACTTTAAATTTCTCGCTCTTCGTCTTTATTATAAATTGAAGCTGAACTAGTATATAGGTTCCTGATTGTAGGCAGCACATTTGATAAAGTTTGCCTAAATTCATACCTAAAAAATAATTTGTAAAAAAAAGTTTGACATCAATATAATGACCTACCAAGTAGATGGATCCGTTATATACTATTTAATGTCGACATAGTAGGAAATATTTGTACAAGTAGGAAATATTTGTACAAAATCTTGTTCGTTATGTGTTATTTGTTGATAGGTGAGACCTCATATGTAGAGCGTTATCGACATATAACACTGATTTCCGCTTAAGCCATGCTCTGGGATTGTCTAAATGAGAGCATTTACTCTATGTTTAATTCCTCACTATGGTTTTAAGATGAATTACAAAGCTGCTCCGTTGCTTGTTACCTTGTTCCATGTCTGGTGATTTGTGTCAAGAATGTATACATCATAGTCCTAATGTATTAACAATTGTAGACTTTTTGTATAATATTCAAAGATATACAGACATTAGTTGTAAAATGTTATTGAAATGCCCCATGTGGAAGTATAAAACTAATCACTTAAGAAACACGTGGCTATTTTCAATCGTGTCAAGGAACTTTTATTCATCGTGTCATTATAAAAAGATGAGCTGATTTTTTCCGTATCATTCTTTCAGTAAATGCGTAAAGAAAAATGATTCAAACTCCTAATAAATTGCAATTGAAAGAATAATTTTGTGGTCACAAAAAAAGTTGGATATATGTCCTTTTGAACAAAAACAGTTGATACAGAAATATATTGTGCAGAAGCGTAAATTTTGCATTTATTTGTTCAAATTTGTGATGCCAGTACCTTTGGAACCTATTTTCAGATAACAAATGAAAACATTAGTTAAAACGACATGTATATGTTAATGGACAAATATATGACAAATAATTTTTTACTACACTATATTTGATACAGTGAGTTTTAAACGTAGCGATTTGGAAAAAGTCATCTGTATACGTATAGGTATTAACTTGTTTATATCTTTTTTCATCGTGTCATACTTCTTCTCACCAAAATGATATAAGTCGGTTGATCGGTGTGCATACTCCCAAACGAGACAGAATACCCCTCGACGAGGAAGTGGTATCAACAGTAAAGGTATTAACAGCGCGGACGAGTCGTTTCATGGAAGTATTTGATACTATGACCGCTGCGAACCTCAATTTTGCAGTACCATTGACTGCTACCACTGACTGCTTTCGGTCGGTAACATGAGGTTAGAGTTCAGGTTTATAGGTTTTTTGTCAGGGATTGGTTTCCAAAAGTATTCCTTGTAAATCTATAATGTATTCTCTGTTTAATACTGTAATCAGAATTTGTTGTTTTATATCGATGTTGATGGACTTTTACATAAAAATTAATGTTATCTTCAAATAAAACTAAATTATACTGTTTAAGTGTTTGTGTTTTGAAAAAGCGCTCCGATTTCAAGAAGTAAACATTTTTCGTTTATCTTTTCCAATGTTTGTTATTTGTTTGCTGTGTGAAATATATCTGTTTGACGGATCAGTTATTCCCTGGTAAGTTACATGTGTTCGGTGTCACTGTTGTAGTTAATTCTTGTTCGAAAACTTGGCCAGCCAGGGCCTTCTCGGGGAAGGCAACCGCGAAAGTCAGCTCCGAAAAGGGAAAAACCATCCAGGGTGTAAGGTCCTGTGTTCTGTGATAGCTATTTCGTCGTAAGCTCGTGGGTTCAGTGTGACAGTTATTCCCTGGTAAGTTACATGTGTTCAGTGTCACGGTTGTAGTTGATTCTTGGTAAGGTCACAAGTTCTGTAAAAGCTATTTCGTCGTAAGCTCGTGAGTTCTGTGTGACAGTTACTCCATGGTAAGTTTCGTGTGTTCAGTGTCACAGTTGTAGTTAATTCTTGGTAACGTCATGTGTTCTGTGATAGGTGTTTCGTAACCATTAAGTGACAGTTTTCCGTGGTATGCTAATGCATTCTGTGTGACAGTAATTCCCTGGTAAATTAATGTGTTTTCTGTCACAATTATTCCATGGCATGTTTGTGTGTTCTGTGTGTAAATTAATGAGTTTTCTGTCACAATTATTCCATGGCATGTTTGTACGTTCTGTGTTACATTTTTTTTCTGATAAGTTCAAGTGTTCTTTGTGACAGTTATTCCACGTTCGTGTGTTCTGTTGTAGTTATTCCGTGGTAAATTCGTGTGTTCTGTGACAATTTTACGTGGTAAGTTCGTGTGTTCTTTGTGACAGTTAATGCATGGTATGTAAGTGTGTTCTGTTGTAGCTATGCCGTTGTAAGTTCATAGTTCTTTTGTGACAGTTGTTCCATGGTAGGTTTCAGTGTTCTGTGTGACAGTTATTCCATGGTAGGTTTCAGTGTTCTGTGGGACAGTTATTCCATGGTAGGTTTCAGTGTTCTGTGTGACAGTTATTTTTTGAAATTACTATATCTATCAACCTAGTGTGCAGCTCTGGAGTATTAAAAGCCGTTTTATTATTTTTATTTTTATGTATTTATATATTTAAGATATTTTATTAAGTTACTTATTAAGATATCTTGTATCTGTTTACAGATGTCTTCAAATCTATACAAGATAGATATCCTTCCACGATTAAAAGATAAAATGCGGCAGTTTTCTTTGATGTGTTATGTGTGACAGTTATTCCGTGGAGAGTTCATGTGTTATGTGTGACAGTTAGTCCGTGGTGAGTTAAATGTGTTCTGTTGTTATTGGTGACAGTTATTCGATTGTAAGTTCTTGTGTTTGCATGAGATTTATTTCGTTTTAAATTCGTGTGTTGTGTGACCGTTATTCCGTGTTTTAAGTTCGGTGTTTTCCTTGAATGCTAACATTTTGGATTGATTGTTTGTTTGTTTGTATGTTTTTTTAATGCCACTTTCAGCAATTTTTCAGCTATATCGTGGCGTCCAGTTTTTATTGAGGGAGGAAGACGGAGTACCCGGAGAGAACCCCCGACCTGCGGTAGGAAAACTGGCAATTCTTGCCAATTAAAATTGGAGTCGAGTACACCCTGCCTGCAGTGAGAATCGAACCCGCAATCTCAGTGTTGACAGACCACGTGATCAATAGTAGACGAACTACCTTAACCAAACGGCCACCAAGGGCCCTTTTGGATTGTAGATATTCCTCGAATGCCAACACAATAATTTCAATAGATATTTATACAATTACAAGGTTTTTACATAAGAATTAAGTTAATTAATTAGTATGAAAGTATAACCTTGATAGTTAGAATTAAATATATTAATTTTCAGTTTTAAATAAATAAATAAAAATAAAGTAATAAAATAATTAAAATATAAATAAATAAAAACATCAGCCGACACAGTTGATGGATTCAGAGCTGCCCTGAAGGCATGCTCTACTAAAATTTAGACAGTAACATCATGTACATAGTTTTAATTGTATATATATATAGAGAGAACGTTTTATCCTGTAAATAGCCAAAAGAAAACTTTCTGTGTTGTCCGACATTGCGTTAGTTTTCGCGGAACCTCATACATTCAATTTGAATTCGGTTCCTTACCTGGAAGAAGAAGAAGAAACATAAATAATAAAAAAAATAAACATTTTAGAATAAATAATTTAGTTTTCACCCAAATATTGAAACCAAATGTTTAGCATAAACTCATGACTTTTGGAGTTTGCAACAATGAAAATATCCACAGACTTACAAGTGCGACGTGCTGCAATACTCCCGAATATACCAACGGAAGTAGTATTTTGTTTGTTTGTTTGTTAACGCCACTTTCAGCAATTTTATAGCTTTATCATGGCTACCAGTTTTTATTGGGGGAAGAAGCCGGAGTACCAGGAGAAAACCTCCGATGGTAAATGACAATTATTAAAATCCGACGTCATAATACGTGTGACATTACGAAAAAATAAAGCTTCGTTGAAATATAGTATACAACTTTAAATTTTAAACATTCAGTTTTATTCTATCTTTTCACACTTCTTAATTTTAGATAAACTTATTGCATACATGTAAGTGTGGGTTCAACTACATGTATCTACGTCGACAATTTCAAAATATCGCATAACAACTCGACGCATGCTTCTCGTAGTGATAGGTATTAATACAGCTGTCTCGACGTGATACAGGTAGTTGTACCTACACATAATGTACAGTATGTAATGTGTATTTATTGACTAGTTATTTATTTGAAAGACGATATCACATGTTTTCGGATCTTATAAAATGTGTGTATAAAATACAATCTAATTAAAATAAAATCACAAGGGGCGGGGAGCAAGTGAAAAATTTAATTTTAATTATTTGTATAAAATATATCTTCAAGACGATCTGTTACAGTTTAATACATCAGATACCTTAGACATTATACTAGTATGCTTTAAATTTATAAATAATATATTTCTTAAAATTAGATATCTAAAAACTGTTTACCAAACTGAAATGTTAAGATAACAATGTGCATGACAGTTTGCAACTACATGTATAATAATTTAAAGCCATTTTAGCGCGTTTTGTGGTTTGGAGTTGTCTCTCTTTGAATGTCTTTCGGCACGTCAAAACAACATCTATAAGTAGTGATTGCAAGCCCTGATATACACAAGGTTATAACTTGATTAAATTAAAAATTCAATCTTTATTTGCCATTATTCACTAATACGACGCGACTATCGAAAAGAAACAGTATAAAATAAAAACCTTTCACGACTTTTCTTTTAGAGGACATGGTAAACTAGACTTTTATTTGGTCGAATTGGTCCGTTTAAAAGCACACAAGCATAAATTAAATAGTGAGTTTAGCACTTTACAAAGCTATATCGTGGCTAACTGCGGAGCAGTAGCTCTTTATGTCCTTCGACTTTTTTTTTAATATGGCGGACCATTGATGAACAGTTCTCATTAAAAATTGAGTTGAATATAAGTTTATTCATTTGTATTTATCAATGAAGCAAAAATTGAGTTTAAATTTTTTACTACTTATGTCTTATTGAATCTTTATTTGCAAAATTTCACCCATATGGGTCAAGCAAATACAAATACAAAACATGTAACATATTTACAATGTATACGAAACAATAGCAGTTAAATTAGTCTACAGTCGGTGCAAAACATACAGAATGATGTCCAAGTCAGCAGAGATATGTCACCGCGGTCGGACACTCATTACCATAGCTGGCTGCGGGACCATATACGTCTTTAGGTCCTTTGGCTTTTTTTTATTTGGCGGACGATGGACCGCTAAATAAAAAATATTTTTAAAGGACCTAAAGAGCAACGGTTCCACAGAAACATTATTACAAGCCGACAAGTTCTTGTTCCACCATTTTAATGCAACGTTCTCATTGTCAGTTTAAAAGCAGACCCAGAGTGAAAGAGCCAGCTGTTAAAAAGGGGTTTTACGCTACTTATGTTTTATATTATAATTATATTATGGCGTCTGAAGATTTTATTGGTCACGGGATGAGGGGGAAATCGTAAGAACATTGATTCAATAACAGAACTTACAATCCTTGTTAAGGTCCAAAGAGATCCCGTTCCAGTTTCAGCAATTCTTTAGATTTTTTATGGCGTCCTTTTTGTTTTGGGGTGAGGCCGGTGGAATATTCGGTGATAGTTACGTATGGTCAAAAAAGTTAAATAGTGAGGTCATGAAACAGAGATTAGGATTTATTTTAGTTTGTTAATGTTAAACATATGTTACGTCAGTTAAGATTAGTTCATTATTGTTTAGTATCTCTTTTAATGTGCTTAACTTCAATTTTTCTTTGTACCAACTTGTGTTAATCTTATATGTTTCTTCGTGTTTGTGTTGCTAGGACATAATAGGACATAATTACAGCAAAGAGAGGATCTCTTTTACTGGTTTAACCCTGCTATATAATTATACCCCCGCTTCGAAGAAAGGGGGTATACTGGTTTACCGCTGTTCATCATTCCGTCCGCAACATAACTTTCGTAACAGTTTTCTCAGCAACTACCTATTAAAATGCAACGGACTGTCTAAAGACATGTCACCAAACACCAAACACATGTAATTATCAACACCCGTCGATAGTTAGACGGGCATTGATGTATCATCGTCTTTGCTGGCTACCTCAAAAGATATGGAATTTAATCGAAATTACTTTATATATTGTAACATTTATGCGACATTTAAAAATTATATTTGTAATTTTTCTAAAATTTCATTTTTATAGTAATATAACATTTTATAAGGGTCAAAATACCATTGCAAAATAAAAAAAAACGTATTTTTCTGAAATAACGTACCCGTTAACAATAAAATACTGTATTTCAAGGTCGATTTCTCTCGTGTACAAAAGTAACTACATCAGATCAACAAATACAATCTTTGGTTCATTCAAAAAAGATTAACACAAGAATAAAGCTTCCTTTACACACCGCGAAAACTGCCGACGGTTGTATATCGTATCCGACGGGGTTCAACAAAAATGATTCGGGTCGGTTCTACGGTGTGTATAACAGCAAGCATCGCAGATGCGAGCTATACGGTTATACGCGTGTGTGTAAAAAAAGTCACGGGATCCATATGAACAAACCCATTTCAGATAGTAACTGAGCTATCCTAAGAAAACAATTTAGAAGCGCACTAAAATTAATTTAAAAAAAAATAATTTTACATAGATAAGATTAAAGTGTTTACATTTTTAAGTAACAACAAAAAAGTAATACATTTTTTGAATACAATACAATACAATACAATACAATACAATACAATACAATACAATACAATACAATACAATACAATACAATACAATACAATACAATACAATACAATACAATACAATACAATACAATACAATACAATACAAAAGCTTTATTTTAATTCGCACATACATAACAGTACAACACAAGCTCTGATCAGCTTTTTAGGGAAAGACCATTTAACTTGAAAGGGGGGGGGGCTTGGTTTTTTGTTTTGGTCAGAAATTTTTTTTCAGCGCAGAGCGCGGAAACAAATATTTATATTTTTTTAAGGGGTTGCGACAGAATATTTTTTTTTATTATTAGCATTATTTTATAGAGCAGAAATCCTTCACAGGGGCGGATGCAGCCTCAAATGACAGGGGGGGTCCAAATTTGTCATGGTGGCCGAAGGCCACCATGCCGACCTCGCAGAGGTCGTATTACGACAGGGGGTCTGGTGGCCGCTGAAGGCCCCCAGAAGCTCTGAACGAAATGGTGTAAAATCCTGCATTCTGACGATTTCCTGACACCTAAAACATGTCCGTTAAAATGTCATTTTGTTATGCTTGTCAAAACGAAAGGGGGGTCCGGACCCCCTGGACCTCCCCTCTGGATCCGCCACTGCTTCAGAATTTTTTTTTCTTACCCTCTGCATCCAAAATATTTTTTTCATCAAAAATCATTTTCAAAATATTTTTTTTAGAAAACCAAGGCCCCTACCTGCAAGATAATGGTCGGTCCACGTGGGTCGTTCCCTTACCGAATGCAGACAAATTAAAATGACGTCACAATACATTAAAAATAAATAAAAGGTCAAAAGCACTAGCACATGCATATAGCAACATACAGTTAAAGGTAAAATCAAACGTAAGATCAAAAGCACTAGCTTAAGCAACAGCAACATACAATATTCGTACATTTTGTCGGAAAATATACAGTTTATTTGTAGGAGCCTTAGAAACAGATAGAAATACGATTTTCTGTTTATAAAAGAGCTGATTTTATTGGTAGACAAATAGATCTGTGCGCTCAGTATTAACTATGTACAGTTTTCGATGGGGGTTGAATCGTAGCTCTATGGTCGCAAAAAAAATAAATAATAATAGTGACCATCAGAGGAACGTTTTCGCAGCTACACGGGTCCTAATTCATTTTTAGTTAGATTTTAAATGGTCCCGTTGTTGTAGCCGTAATATTGATCGGGTCGGCTTTCTATTTTAATTTCCCCGCGTTTTTAACTTACACCCGAGTTATTCCGAATGTAGAATTTTTTATTGACAGAAAATCGAAAGCAAGAAACAGGTCGACAAAACAATGGAACATTATATCATACGTCTTGAAATATAATGAACTTAAAGCAATATTTATTGAATTCTCACGGAGAATATGGCAACCGAGGTCCGTTGTAATGGTGAAAAGGCGAAGACACGAGACGGTAAGTCCCTTAGCCTAGGACAGTAATGACTCATGTCGTCTGAAAATTAAACAAGGGATGTCCTGTTGACAACAAAAACTGTCTTGAACAGATTGTGATACATTTTTAAATTAAAAAATATATTTTTAACTGCGTACCATGACAGTTAAACTCAAACTGGTTAAATGATTAAATTGGACACGGGAGGTAGAAATATTGAAATTGAGATAAATATGGTTCCAGCTTTGCACCTTATTTTTTTATGGGTAACAAATCTTTATAATAAAAAAAATTTCGAAGTCAAATTTTTTTGGTTTGTTTTCTACCTGTGTATAAAATTATCGAGATGTTTACAATGTTAACCCCCCCCCCCCCCCAAAAAAAAAAAAAAACAAAACAAACCAAAAACCAACCCCCCCCCCCAAAAAAAAAAACAAAAAAAAAAAAACAAAAAACAAACAAACCAAACAAATCAAAACAAAACAACCCCAGTCACGTGAGAAACATTCTTTAATAGTCAGTAGTCTAATTGAATGTATTGATCATTGTGATACACATACATGTATGATGAAAATTAAAATTTTATTCATTATTAAAAAATATTTATTGTTGCCGATCAGTGATCCTTACAGGTGCATGAGGTGTATTGCATTGTCAAATACATTTTACATGTAAAATACATGCAGTTTTATTTAATAACATATTTTAGTTTTAGAATTTTCTGAGGATTACAGCCAGATGTTGAATGTTCTTATTTTTTTTATCTCTAAACCCACTTTCCCTCAAACAGGCTCCCACATAATTTTTGAGAGTTAAAAATAAAAATTTTGTTACAAGGTTCATTTAACGAATTTTTTTGTTAATTTGCAGATATTAACCCATCACCTTCCACCTAATTTCATGAAGTTTTATCTCCACATTGTTTTTTATTCTACATGTACATGTATTTGAATTGTCAAGTGATCTACTAGTAAACCTCAGTGAAACAGATACCACTAAACCATACTAATCCTCTCAGGAAATGATCGCTTAGGAACAATTAACAAGTTAATGCAATACATCTTGTTCATGCATCCTATTTTGTATATTGATAAAAAAGGTTTAAAGCTCGCACTGTACACTATGATCTTAATTACGCAATAGAATTTTTTCATTCACCTTCCAACCCAGGGCCAGAAATTCTTCTCTGGCTTTTTGTGCCTTTGAATATTATTTGTGTAAAATTGAACACAATTTGTTAATTGTTGTGTGAACATTCTTGTATAATGCATGATGAAATATGTGAGGCCACCATTAAAAATATTTCAGTTTGCCCAAACCCTACCCACGTGGCTTAGGAGTGGGTAGGTAGGTAGGCAAATTCTTTTTTTTTTTTTTTGGAATACCAAATTTAGGGTATAATTGTATTTATACATGGAAAATATGGACGTCATGCTCTTAAAAGAGCTGTACTGATATTTATACTAGCATTTTGAACCTTTTTTTTATTTTAATGTAATAAGACTACTCGTCCGTTTTTTTTCATGTCAAGTTCTTCATATCAAGAACATCATCAAAAATGTCATGCTTTGTTTTTTTGTTGTTAAATCTATAAAATCGATTTGAAGCTATAGGCTTAACTTTCCTGTGGTAATCTTTAAAACAACAGAAGATGACAGCGTCACATGTTCTCGTACATTTCTCGTAAAAAAACGCAATAAAAGAATTTGAGTCGGCGGGTATTTTTCGGGTCGGTCACGTTTGGGCAAACAAACAATATTTTAATTTTGGCCTGAGAAGCCTGTACATTGGATATTTTTTTGTGGTACATACAATCCAACACAATTTATTTATTTTTTGATAAACATTCTTGTATAATATAAGAAATATGTCAGATACATACATGTACATACCGGTACATGTATGTACAAGTATATTTCATATTGTCATTTTAAAGACAGAAGAATTGACATGTAACACACGTCAATACAGTCATCTCATACATGACACGGTTGCCAAGGTATTTAAAAAAAGTCATAAAGATACCAAGGTATAAAGTTTACTTTGCCTGACATGCATTTCATCTAATGGATACATGTACTCGTCATTAGCACTATTAACACAAAAAAATAACTCGGGGCAATATCGAGATTTTTAAAGAGCAAAAAAAATGAACAGTATTTTTTGTTATTTTGTGTTGTGAGTTTTGTGGTTGCATTAAAGTACTTTGCACTTTATCTTTACATTAATATTTTTATGCTATTTTTTTCACATTTAAAACCTGCTGTAAAATGAAACTTTCTTAAATTTGGTTGCATTTTTTTTTACTAAACACACAAAACAAAAAGAAAAAAAAACTTTCGGACTGTTCCTTGATAAGTGTGGGTTAGGAAAATTGTTTACTCCATTCCAAGAACAGTTTACGAGCTCTTGATTCTTATTGTGATCTTATACCT
The DNA here is from genome assembly GCA_944474755.1 of Limnoperna fortunei. Lineage (NCBI taxonomy): Eukaryota > Metazoa > Mollusca > Bivalvia > Mytilida > Modiolidae > Limnoperna > Limnoperna fortunei. The sequence continues at coordinate 33,201,444 of OX104125.1, forward strand.
ATGTAGATCTACTATTATTCTTGCATTGTCATTAAAGTCTTTTTTTAGCCTTGAACTTGAAGTTCAAACAATATTCCTCATACTGATTAAATCTTGACAAAGACTAGATGACATAAGTGTTGTTTTAATTAAGTCAAGGACACACAGTGCTGGCAACATTTAACCAAAATATCTAAAAATAACCAAATTCTTGTTTGTTCTAGCTCAAAGTTAAAACCACAATGAACCCATGCAGGATGTGGGAATATTATTATTCACAGCATTAATCGATTAAGCAGCGATTAAAAATATATAGATTATATCAGGGTTTGAAATAAGCACTCGCCCACGGGCCAATGGCCCCTAAAATTTCCTGTGGTCTACTAGAATGTTTTCCTTTTTTGTATAGAACCATATGGATGGACTACTTCAAATTTAGTTGTGGGCTACCAAGCCAAAATTCTTAAGTTAAAAAACTGTTATATATTTACCGGTACTAACATTTTTGCATGTGTCATGTGTCATTTATTTTAAAAGGGCTTAAACAGTGTACATTGTTCTGTCCTTTTGCCCTAAGGGAAAATAACTCTTGTGAAAGGTGTATAACTTAAAAAAATAAAATCTGACATTGATGGACCAATTTCTCATCTTGATTATAGTTTATATACATGTAGTGCTAATTTGACGTTAAGCAAACTTTAAATCAATCAATCAATGAAAAAGTAGGAAATGGTTTGTAATGAGTGCCATTTGTAGTTCTACAATTTATAATCTGATGCCTCAATTGGGCCGTGTAAGATAGTTTGAGAACTAAAGAGCTAATTGGGTTGTAGTTGACATGTGACCTTCTACTGTGTTAGCACTACCTCAAAATTTCCATTAGCCAATGTGGCTAATACATCCAAATTTTACTTAGCCACATTTGAAATTTGTTAGCCACAACATTTCAGCAAAATTTGATTGATTGATTGATTGATTGATGTTTAACGTCCAGCAAGCAATATTTCAGCTATATTCAGGACGTGAAAACCATAATTTTTAAATTAGTAGAACGTCATGCCTCCTTCTTATACTAAAACGTGATCTCATACAATAATATGAGAATATACACAGATAAAAATGGTAGTTAAAACAATAAAAAATATGAAGTATCACAATTAATAGTGAAATTAAATTTTATTAAATAAATTAATTTCCTTTTAGAACTTTAAAATTGTGTCGCCTGCGACAGTTTTAAATAAATTAAAATACGTATCTGGACTATAGAAACGTTCCCGAATGTGGGCCACATCCACACAGTCCATCAAGATATGCTTAATGGTGTATGGACTGTTGCATGGCACACATTCGGGTCGTGGCTCATTGTTTAAAATATAATTATGTGTCGTCCTGGTATGACCAAGACGACATCTTGTTAAAACAACTTGGTCTCTTCGACCTCTAAAACATTTAAAATTATTTGTGTGCAGTAGTGGCTGGATCTCATGAAGTTTATTATGAACTTGGAGATCCCAACCACTCTGCCACAAATTAGAAATATATTTAAAAATCAACGCTTTAAAATCGGTAAAAGGAATATTACAGTTAATGATGGTATTCTTTAATGCATTTTTAGCCTCCTGATCCACGACTGTGTTTCCATGGATTCCGACATGACTGGGAATCCAGAAGAAGATGATCTCTTTTCCCAAAGCAACAAGAGATTTGTAGATTTCAATAATTTTTAAAATGTAAGGATTTTTAATTTTGAAATTTTCAATAGCCAGTAGACAAGACAGGGAATCGGAGCAGACAATAAATTTGCATTCGTCTGACGAAGCAACTATTTTCATCGCAAGAAGAATAGCTTGTGCCTCTGCTGTAAATACAGATGAGGCAGACGGAAGGCGGCGAGTTTCAACACGCTCTCCGAAGACAGCGGCCGAGGCGACTTTATCACCGTCTTTTGACCCGTCTGTGTAAATAGTATTATAGTCAGGGTAACAAGATTTAATTTCTGCATAATGTTGTTGTATTATTAAATGGTTTGTGTCGGACTTTTTATGTTTTCTTAGATCATAAATAAATATCGGTTTGGGGTTTAACCACGGGGGATTATGCGGAATTTCGATTGCAGCAATTTCATCTAAATTTATACCAGAATTTTCCAAATGAGATTTAATTCGGAGGTCAAAAGGTTGAATTTTGTTTGGATGTTTTTCGAAAATGTTTTGATAAAGAGGTTTGAAAACACAGTCGTGGGCCGGGTTGCCAGGATATGCCTTTAATTTGGTTGCATATTGCAAAGCGAGCTTTATTCTTCTTTGATACAAAGAAGGCTCGCCTGCTTCTACATATAAACTCTCAACAGGTGTGGTTCTGAAAGCTCCAAGGCATAGTCGCAATCCTTGATGATGTATAGTATCAAGGATTTTGACATATGACTTGCGAGCAGAACCATAAATAAAGCAACCGTAATCCAATTTCGATCGAACCAGCGATCTATATAGATTGAGTAAAACATCACATTCAGCACCCCAGTCGGTGCTGGATACGACTTTTAAAATATCTAATGCCTTTAGGCATTTATTTTTTAACATTTTGATATGGGGAAGAAAGGTTAGCCTTGAATCAAATACTAGACCAAGCAAAATTTGTGTGTGCAAAATATGGAAGCTGTAAATTTAAATGACTTGTATAGAAAAACTAAAATTTGGGATTAATTCCATTCATAGGTCACAACCAGGTCTTTTACAACTGTTTTTCATTTGAAGAATTTAGATTTAGTGCTGAGGTTCAACTTTTAAATGAAAACATTTAACCAGATGATAATAGAGTAACCGTAAGAACGAAAGCATTGAAAGCTGGCGTTTCGCCATGCTTGACAAAATTAAACTGGAATTAAGATCAATTACTGCAATGGGAACCAGTTCGGTATTGAGTAAAATCGAAAACAAATTCGGACAAGGGTAATGTTTTTACGGAATAGACAATTACGCATTGAAATTTCCCGGATATATATCGTTACCGCTCCGAACTTTATCTCAAAGATTTATTTTAGATTTCGACAGTCAACATTTTACTTTCGCTTTCACTTCGCCAACGTGGCGAACGAGAATGAATAACACTTCGCCACATTAAAATTTAATTCTCATTGGCGACTGTGGCGACCTATTAGCGCTAACACAGCTTCTATGCTAAGTGAGCCGCAGTGGCGAAGTGGTAGTTCATGATCATCTACTATTGACTTTGTGGCCTGTCAACACTGAGGTTGTGGGTTCGAGTCGCCATGCGGACAGGGTTTTCTTGACTTCAATCTTACTGTACTTGAAAAGAATTGCCGGCTTTCCTGACGCAGGTTGGGGGTTTCTCCTGGTACTAGTACTCTGCCTTCTCCGCCATTAAAAACGACACCATGGAATAGCTAATAAAAATGCTGAAAGAGGTTTTAAACATCAAAGAAAAACAAAAATCTCTACCATTTATGATTATATGTACTGTAAGTTCTTGCTGCCAACTACTCCTCATAACAATAATTACATGAATACTAGTATACTAGTACAACTTGAACTTGATTCTTCATTAAATTTTGAGTATTTAAATAGAAATCTATTTTGTTGTAATGAACATCGACGCAGACGTCACGATTCAGACAGTACATGTATCTCAGGTAACATACGAGTACATGTACATGTACACCTGATACACGCTAGGAATTTGCATTACAAAAGTACAAATAAATAAGTTGTCTTTAACTAGTTTCTTTTGTGGTGCATTGTTTATCTTATCTATATCATGTATATTAACCAATTAATCACCTTTTTTTCTGCTGTGTTAATTTTTGCTTAGAATTAGAAATTCACATAATATTACTATTAGAAATATAGTAATCTCACTGTTAAAATGGTGAAAGAAGGGATTCAGCCAGAATTGTTTTTATATTTATTCCCAATTTTTGCACCTGTTCAGTCACTTTGTAATTAACTACATGGGTATTTTAAGAATGTTCAGTTTCAAAATTGATTTTATTATGGATAAGTGGAAGAAATTTTATAAATTATCTCAATAGAATAGTAACCTAAATCAACAAATGTTGATTGTCACGATCTCTCACTGTCTGTGGTCTTGTCTTTATTTGAGAAATGTCAGTTAACAAAAAAAAACAAAACAAAACAAAATACATGACATTTGGAGGAATTGTATTTTTCCAATTATTACTACTTAGGAATAATATTCTAGTGTTTAAGAATGTGCAGTTTCATAATTGATTTTGTTAAGAATGAGGCCACACCAATGTAATTTTTTGTTCTTTGGATTTTTAACCAGGTTTTCAATGAAACACCTGGTTATGAGATTAGGGTCGGGCTGGCAACTTCAAACAGAGAGTTTCCAGTCAATAACTTTAGTTTAGATAAACCATTATTAATGAAACTTATGATATAGCAAGCTTGCATAAAGACCTATTCTTGAGATTTGATTTGGGGTCAGTTGGGTCAAGTTTAAGGTCACTGTTACTAAAAATATAAAAGTTTTTGGTCAAAACTTCAGTTCGGAAAATCTTGCTGAAACTTTGGATATACATGTAGCAAACTCGCATAAAGAACCAGCTTGGGATTAGATTTAAGGCCAGTCTGATAAAGGTCAATGTCACTTTTACGAAAAATAGAAAAATAGTTTTCAGTCAATAACTTAGGTTTATAAATCAATCTTGCTGAAACTTTGGATATAGCAAGCTAACATGAAGACCAAACTTAGGATTGGATTTGGGCAAGTCGAATCAAGACCACTGTAACTAATAATAGAAAAACAGTTTTTGCTTAGTCTACTAGTAGTATTTACTAAAATTAATTGTTAAATCGATAAAAACCTGGTTTTGTGGTGTGGCCACATCTCTTGTCATTTTAAAATAGGGCAAGTGAGCATAATAAAAATTGTAGTAAAAGCACTGCAAATTGAAAAAGAACTGTTTTTCCTAATTATAACTACTTGGAAGTACTGCATGTACTCTGATGTTTAAGAATGTTGGGTTTCATAATTGATTTTGCAATGGATAATTATTTTGTTTGTTTGAATGGTGTTTTAACGCCACTTTCAGCAATTTTTCAGCTATTTCATGGCGTCCAGTTTTTATTGGGGGAGGAAGCCAGAGTACCCAGAAAGAACCCCCGACCTGCGCTAGGAAAACTGGCAATCCTTGTCAATTAAGATTGGAGTCTAGTACACCATGCCCGCAGTGAGAATCGAACCCGCAATCTCAGTGTTTACAGACCACGTGATTAATAGTATATGAACTACCAATGGATAATTAGAACAAGTTTTTATCATATAGTCAGCATGCAATAACTTGAGTCAATTCAACAAATGAGGGTGGTCATGATTTCTCACTGCCATCTTTGTTTTATGGTCTTGCTTTTTTACAATATCAATGTCGTAACTATAGTTACATGTACTTTACATCGTGCGGTAAATATTTCACTGGTACCCTGAAAAATTAAGCACACAACACCAGTATTTAAGAAGTAAAAAAATTATTCAATCACATATATATGCAAGGGCTTTATTCTAACATTGCATCTTCTTTTGTTATCTTTTATTGTTTGATTTTTGTAAAATATACCATCATAACTTTCAGTCTTTTTATATATGGTAAAACCCCCCCCCCCCAATAAAAAACGCAATGCATTAGACTATCACACGATAGTCCACAGGCCTCGCACTTGCCCAATTGGCAATGCATGTGTCCACTGTGGGGTTCACCAGTGGCTGCCACCCAGTGCCAAATTCTTTTATATACATTCGAAATAATGCATTTTTAGTGGGAGGGTTCACATGAAAGTCTTTCCCTTTTTATATCATAATTCAACAACGTACCAATTAGAATTTTGATCAATCACTAAATGTCATGTTGTTATGATCAAGGTCAGTATCGGTTCCATGAGTGATAGTTTTCCATTATTAGATGATTTCAGTATTTTATGAAATTTGATCTTTGTACATGTAAGGAAACATTATTTTTACAAGGTTTCTTGATTTATTTTAGCCGCTCCAATACTTTCACATATGGTGCATTGTATGCTGTTTTTTTATTCTACCTGCATTGTAGAGTCTACACATACCTTTGTACTTTTATGAGGGGGTTTAACTCAGGTTTATTGAGTTTACATGTAGATAGGAAATTTATTTAGTTTTTTCCCTAGACACACACAATTTAAGAACAGATGTATAAAATGTTTATTAAGAAAGGATTGGGGTGCCTGAGTGTGGGCTGTGGGTGTAAGAGATATTTGCACATCAAAGATTTTCTTCTTTGGTCATAAACTGTCTCTTTCCCTCACCGAAGAATAGAATGGTCAGTATCCTATTATTTTACAACTACTTATAATAAGATAATAAGAACATTAAAATAACAGATTTTGTTTTGTAAGTTGTAAGAGTTAGCAGCACACATTGTAGGAACACCTAACGACTTATACTTGTCTTGAAACAATGCTGCCAAGATAATGCTCACAAACATTGTAGGAACACCTAACAACTTATTCTTGTCCTGAGTCAATGTTGCCAAGATAATGCTCACAAACATTGTAGGAACACCTAACAACTTATTCTTGTCCTGAGTCAATGCTGCCAAGATAATGCTCACAAACATTGAAGGAACACCTAACGACTTATTCTTGTCCTGAGTCAATGCTGCCAAGATAATGCTCACAAAATTCAACAGTATAACCAAATTATGTGACCACTGAAACACAGCAATTATACACTAGTTCTAGTATTTAAAAAATCCTAATTAAAACATACTGTACAAGTACGTACAGGCCCCACAAATTTTAATTTTTCCACCCATCACAGAGGCGGAGGAGGAGAGTGTAGAAACAGTTTCCTCCAATGTTAATCAACTCGCCTCAAGTGGTAAAGTCATTGTGTATTTGTGGAGAAATCAAAATGGTCATGTAAAGTTTTTGTTAAAAAAATTCTACGGTTTGAAAATTGCAATGTAATTCTTAAGGTTAGTTTCGGTAGAAATAACTGTGACAGTTTAACATGAATCAATCAATCAATGGAACAGTTGCATACCAAAGATATCTTCACATTCAGTAAACATCTAAAATAATTCCAGGGATAGTTTATTGTCTGTATTTGTTTTTTATCCTCCATTTTTTTGCTGGTAGGCTGCCATAGACATATCATTGAAATAAATAGACTGCTTTTACTTAAATTAGAACAGCATTCCTTTCGTGGCAAACAAGCAAGTAAAACTTTTAAATAAAGAATTCTATGGTGAAAGGAACAAAATATTAAAGGCTCCCAGCAGCATTGAAGCATTGTACAGGTCTGTTAATATGATTGATTAGATCTTGATACCAATGATTGTACAATTATATGATCACCTGTTTACATAGGAAATAAACATTCTCCAAGTTTATTTTCTTAAACATAGATATTGATCAGTAAATTGTTTACACACAGGTTTAATTGGTTAATAAATGTATAACATAAACTATAGTGATGTACAGTAAAACATTGATTGGCTAAAGTGTATAGTCATTACGTCATGGCGTTTCTATTTATTGCCCCAGCCTTTATAAAATAAAGTTTGCTTGCATTTTCTCAACCGATGTTACAAGTAGGTCACTACATGTATATATAACTATAATTGAAACGTTGATTGGCTGAACTTTATACTTAGTAGTCATTATGTTATGGTGCTATCCTGTATTTATAAAAAAATAATTTTGTGCATTAAGAAGGTACATGAAGGTACAATGTATGGTAAAACATTGATTGGCTCAACTGTAGTCATTATGTCCTGATGTGTCCATTGATTGGTTAGACTGTAGTCACTATGTTCTGATGTATGCATTGATTTGCTAGACTGTAGTCACTATTACCTGATGTGTCCATTGATTGGCTAGACTGTAGTCACTATGTCTTGATGTGTCCATTGATTGGCTATACTGTAGTCACTATGTCCTGATGTATCAATTGATTAGCTAGACTGTAGTCACTATTACCTGATGTGTCCATTGATTGGCTAGACTGTAGTCACTATGTCCTGATGTGTCCATTGATTGGCTATACTGTAGTCACTATGTCCTGATGTGTCCATTGATTGGCTAGACTGTAGTCACTATGTCCTGATGTGTCCATTGATTGGTTAGACTGTAGTCACTATGTCCTGATGTGTCCATTGATTGGCTAGACTGTAGTCACTATGTCCTGATGTATCCATTGATTAGCTAGACTATAGTCACTATGTCCTGATGTGTCCATTGATTGGTGAGACTGTAGTCACTATGTCCTGATATATCCATTGGTTAGACTGTAGTCACTTTGTCCTGATGTGTCCATTGATTGGTTAGACTATAGTCACTATGTCCTGATGTATCCATTGATTAGCTAGACTGTAGTCACTATGTCCTGATGTGTCCATTGATTGGTTAGACTGTAGTCACTTTGTCCTGGTGTGTCCATTGATTGGCTAGACTGTAGTCACTATGTCCTGATGTGTCCATTGATTGGCTAGACTGTAGTCACTATGCCCTGATGTGTCCATTGATTAGCTAGACTGTAGTCACTATGTCCATGATGTCCTGATGTATCCATTGATTGGTTAGACTGTAGTCACTATGTCCTGATGTGTCCATTGATTGGCTAGACTGTAGTCACTATGTCCTGATGTGTCCATTGATTGGCTAGACTGTAGTCACTATGTCCTGATGTATCCATTTATTGGTTAGACTGTAGTCACTATGTCCTGATGTATCCATTGATTAGCTAGACTGTAGTCACTATGTCCTGATGTGTCCATTGATTGGTTAGACTGTAGTCACTATGTCCTGATGTGTCCATTGATTAGCTAGACTGTAGTCACTATGTCCTGATGTGTCCATTGATTGGCTAGACTGTAGTCACTATGTCCTGATGTGTCCATTGATTAGCTAGACTGTAGTCACTATGTCTTGATGTATCCATTGATTGGCTAGACTGTAGTCACTATGTCCTGATGTATCCATTGATTGGTTAGACTGTAGTCACTATGTCCTGATGTATCCATTGATTGGCTAGACTGTAGTCACTATGTCTTGATGTGTCCATTGATTGGCTAGACTGTAGTCACTATTACCTGATGTATCCATTGATTGGCTAGACTGTAGTCACTATGTCCTGATGTATCCATTGATTGGTTAGACTGTAGTCACTATGTCCTGATGTATCCATTGATTGGCTAGACTGTAGTCACTATGTCTTGATGTGTCCATTGATTGGCTAGACTGTAGTCACTATGTCCTGATGTATCCATTGATTGGCTAGACTGTAGTCACTATGTCCTGATGTGTCCATTGATTGGTTAGACTGTAGTCACTATGTCTTGGTGTCTCCATTGATTGGCTAGACTGTAGTCATGTGTCCATTGATTGGCTAGACTGTAGTCACTATGTCCTGATGTATCCATTGATTAGCTAGACTGTAGTCACTATGTCCTGATGTATCCATTGATTAGCTAGACTGTAGTCACTATGTCCTGATGTATCCATTGATTGGCTAGACTGTAGTCACTATGTCCTGATGTATCCATTGATTGGCTAGACTGTAGTCACTATGTCCTGATGTATCCATTGATTGGCTAGACTGTAGTCACTATGTCCTGATGTATCCATTGATTGGCTAGACTGTAGTCACAATCTCCTGAAATGTCCATTGATTGGCTAGACTGTAGTCACTATGTCCTGATGTGTCCATTGATTGGTTAGACTGTAGTCACAATGTCCTGATGTGTCCATTGATTGGTTAGACTGTAGTCACTATGTCCTGATGTATTCATTGATTGGCTAGACTGTAGTCACTATGTCCTGATGTGTCCATTGATTGGCTAGACTGTAGTCACTATGTCCTGATGTATCCATTGATTAGCTAGACTATAGTCACTATGTCCTGATGTGTCCATTGATTGGTTAGACTGTAGTCACTGTGTCCTGATGTATCCATTAATTGGCTAGACTGTAGTCACTTTGTCCTGATGTATCCATTGGTTAGACTGTAGTCACTATTACCTGATGTGTCCATTGATTGACTAGACTGTAGTCACTATGTCCTGATGTGTCCATTGATTGGTTAGACTGTAGTCACTATGTCCTGATGTATCCATTGATTGGCTAGACTATAGTCACTATGTCCTGAGCTGTCCATTGATTGGCTAGACTGTAGTCACTATGTCATTATGTGTCCATTGATTGGTTAGACTGTAGTCACTATGTCCTGATGTATCCATTGATTGGTTAGACTGTAGTCACTATGTCCTGATGTATCCATTTATTGGTTAGACTGTAGTCACTGTGTCCTGATGTATCCATTGATTGGCTGGACTATAGTCACTATGTCCTGATGTGTCCATTGATTGGCTAGACTGTAGTCACTATGTCCTGATGTGTCCATTGATTGGCTAGACTGTAGTCACTATGTCCTGATGTATCCATTGATTAGCTAGACTGTAGTCACAATGTTCTGATGTGTCCATTGATTGGCTAGACTGTAGTCACTATGTCTTGATGTGTCCATTGATTGGCTAGACTGTAGTCACTATGTCCTGATGTATCCATTGATTGGCTAGACTGTAGTCACTATGTCCTGATGTATCCATTGATTGGCTAGACTGTAGTCACTATGTCCTGATGTATCCATTGATTGGTTAGACTGTAGTCACTATGTCCTGATGTATCCATTGATTGGCTAGACTGTAGTCACTATGTCCTGATGTATCCATTGATTAGCTAGACTGTAGTCACAATGTTCTGATGTGTCCATTGATTGGCTAGACTGTAGTCACTATGTCTTGATGTGTCCATTGATTGGCTAGACTGTAGTCACTATGTCCTGATGTATCCATTGATTGGCTAGACTGTAGTCACTATGTCCTGATGTATCCATTGATTGGCTAGACTGTAGTCACTATGTCTTGATGTGTCCATTGATTGGCTAGACTGTAGTCACTATGTCCTGATGTATCCATTGATTGGCTAGACTGTAGTCACTATGTCCTGATGTATCCATTGATTGGCTAGACTGTAGTCACTATGTCCTGATGTATCCATTGATTGGTTAGACTGTAGTCACTATGTCCTGATGTATCCATTGATTGGCTGGACTATAGTCACTATGTCATTATGTGTCCATTGATTGGTTAGACTGTAGTCATTATTTGTACTAATACTAGTATGTTCTGGTGTTTTCAATGAATGGCTAGAATTTAGTCATTAACTAGTATCTTATGATTTTTCTATTTTGATTGTGTTGTCCTTTAAATATACATGTATACTACAGCTCGGATGGTCTCGACCACCTGTCCACGGTGGATGTTGGGACAGTCTAGCAAAATTAATAGCTTACTCAAATAAGACAATGACATGCATACTGTATAAGGGTCAAAAAAGCACAATCAATATGAGATGAAGTTTAATAAATGGAAAAAAAGCAATACAAATGCATTGCCTTTTAATACTTTCAAGAGAGCAAGGAAGGTCAAAAGCAATCTAAAAATACAATTTTCTCTATTTATTCAGCAGGACTGTTCATGAATGATTTAACATCTGACAGACCAAGATAGGTGGTAATCTTTGATGGAATCAATACAAATATATCATATAGATTTATTACAGTGATTGTGGCATATCATGATTTAGAAGTTCCTTTCTTTGTCAAACTATTTGCACATAAATTTCTAAAAATCAATAAAATTGACTGTAAACCTTATCAAAGTCTGATCATTTAAATATGTTAGACTCTTTTACCTACCTTCTTAAAAATCAATAAATCATACCTTAGTACAGTAAAACCTCTAACAGACCTCTTACGGTATGTTACCTTCTGCGTTCATAGATTTTAAGTAAACATGTACGTTCTTGATTGTAAACAGTGTATTATGCTCACGTTACCTTAAACCCTTGTGTATAATGCTCACTTTACCGTAAGCACAGTTTTGTATAATGCTCACATTACTGAAACATCGGTGTATAATGCTCACGTCATGTAAACCCTGGTGTGTAATGCTCATGTTCACAGTGGTGTATAATGCTCATGCTACTGTAAATGGTTGTATATAAAGCTCATGTTACTGTAAACCGTTGTATATAATGCTCATGCTACCGTAAACCGTTATGTATAATGGTCATGTTACCGTAAACAGTGGTGTTTAATGCTAACGTTACCGTAAACCGTTATGTAGAATGATCAAGTTTCCGTAAACCGTTGTGTATAATGGCTACTTTTCCGTAAACCGTTGTGTATAATGGTCATGTTACCATATTCTGTTGTGGTCATGTGGTCAGGTTACCATAAACCGTTGTGTATAATGCTAACTTTTTTGCTTAAATCCAAAATGATCATTTGAACACCCCAGGTGAGTATTGAACTCTAGAAGTCAAATTTTACCAACTCATTGCATTGAATCAAGGATAAATTTAACCAACTGTATCAACCAAGGTTAAAGAACACTATCACCTCAGGATAAACAACTCTACCAACCAAGGATAAACAACTCTATCATCCAATTCAAGGATATCTACCAACCAAGGATAAACAACTCTATCATCCAATTCAAGGATATCTACCAACCAAGGATAAACAACTCTATCATCCAAGGATATCTACCAACCAAGGATAGACAACTCTATCATCCAAGGATATCTACCAACCAAGGATAGACAACTCTATCATCCAAGGATATCTACCAACCAAGGATAGACAACTCTATCATCCAAGGATATCTACCAACCAAGGATAAACAACTCTATCATCCAAGGATATCTACCAACCAAGAATAAACAACTCTATCATCCAAGGATATCTACCAACCAAGGATAGACAACTCTATCATCCAAGGATATCTACCAACCAAGGATAGACAACTCTATCATCCAAGGATATCTACCAACCAAGGATAGACAACTCTGTCATCCAAGGATATCTACCAACCAAGGATAAACAACTCTATCATCCAAGGATATCTACCAACCAAGGATAAACAACTCTATCATCCAAGGATATCTACCAACCAAGAATAAACAACTCTATAAATCAAGGATAAAATAAAAATGTTTGTGTTATCTAGAAGTTTGGTTTTAGAGTCTTTTGAGAATAGAAACAATAAATTTGAATGATAAGACTATGTCAGGATAATAGATTGTAAACGCCAGTTTTGATTGATATAAGTACAAGTAAACTCTGCTTTGTTTTCATGGTATAAGTAATGAGATCATTGACGTTTTGTGTTTTCGTTTTGCTGTTTTATATTTAGTTAATTGGATTCTGCATTTTGGTCATGAGTACTTTCGTCCCCATTAAAAGTTGATGAATAATTGCTTAATTCCCAATAGCGTTTTACATAGAATAAAGATATTATTATATGATCACTGCAAGTCTATTTGTATAAATAAACGTATAGGGGAAAATTTTGTTTCAGGATGGAATCGACATGTACTATACATGTACTTTTGAATAAATACATGTACAGTGGAGAATTTTGTTGCAGAATTGAACCGACATGTACCATGCTACAGGGAAAAATTTTGTTTCAAAATTGAAACCACATGTACCATACAAGCTTTTTTCATCTTTTATACTCCCGCTTCGAAGAAGAGGGGGTATACTGTTTTACCCTTGTCCGTCTGTAACAATTTCCATCACAGTTTTCTAAGCAACTATAGCATGTATAAGCCTGATATTTTGTATATTGCTTTATCCCATAGTCCCATATAGTGTAAAGCGATAAAAATGCTCCTTGGTCATCTACTTCCTGTTTACCGAATACTTAGTTTTTTACACATAGTTGACATACATGCAAAATTGTTGTCACTTTTTTACATGCAACTGTAGGCTGCAGAAGTCTGATATTTTTTTTGTTTTTTGTTGATATTTTGCATATTGATTCATCCTATAGTACCATATGGTGTATATCAATTTTTTGCTACTTGGTCATCTACTTCTTGTTTACCGATTACTTAAATTTTTACACGTAGTTGCCATACATGCACAATTTTGGGGAAAGCGGGGGTATCACTAGTGAGCATTAGCTCACAGTCCACACTTGTCTATTAACAAAGCAGTTCTGTAAAAAAAAATGGCAGAAAAACTATCTTTTAAATAAAAATATAAAGTTTTTTTTTAAATTTCGCACAAAAGAACTTGAGATTGTCTACATGTGAAGTTGTCTGAATGAACATTTTATTTATTTGTGCCCCTGTGGGGAAAAGTCAGGGGCATATTAATTTTGTCCCTTTTTCGCTCTGTTCGCCCGGATTAGATTGTCCAGCTAACTTAACTGTTACTAGTATATCGATTAATCAATATTATTGTGCATTTTTAAAACTTAAAATTTAGGAACGAAGTGTTTTTAGTGAACAATAGTGAAAGCAAGTGGGAATGAATGAAAGTTATTGTTACTAATAAGTAAATACTATATTAAATATTGTGCCTTTTCAAAAAAGTTAAAAGCATGTAGTTAATGTGATTTTTGTTTGTTTTTTTCTATTTGAATAACACTCACACCCAGGTCAGGTGGTGTTGTAGGGGAATTGTAAAACCCTGAGTATTGAAAAACAAATTAAAAAAAACACAAAACAAAAAAAACAAACTTATAGATTAGGGCTGTTTGTACACACAGTGATGGTATGCAGGACCAAAAGATTTTGCTTTGCATTAAATTTTCATTAAAATAGAGATAGTTTGCATGTTGTAAGCCATTTCAGGGGGTTATCTTCTGTGCAGTTCAAGGTATAATTAGAAAAAATCTAGTGGTGTTTATGACATATAACTACAACTCTGTGTCATGTCTACAGTAGTAGTGTACAGTGCATTGGGGCCCATAAAGGGCACTAAAGTTGCTTGAACACTTTTTATATACTTGTATTTTAAAATAATCACATACATATATAATAAATTGCAGATGAATATGTTACCTTAATGCAATGTACCTTAAGTAATTGTACCCCCTTTTAACATGCATTTGGGGCCCAAAACACATACATTTTAACTACATGTAGTCTGAAAGCAGATGGTTAGCCATTAACATGTGATTACCATTAATTGATCACAATTTCAAAAACCAATTACATTGTGTATGTATCTGTCAAATTATTGGTTCATAAAACTACTAATACTTTGATTTTTAAACATCAAAATGTCAGTGAAAGAACATAAACCAGGTCAGTTGCCATCTTTTTCCTTCATTTACACTTCAAATTGACTGCAATGTATTTATATGATAAAGAGTGCAGGTATAAGTAATGTATGTAAATTTATAATATTTAGGAAGATATATGAACACTAACAAACTATAACTTAAAATTGTTAATTTTAAGCCCAAAATTGAAAATATATTTTAGTAGAAAACATGTAATATATTATGGTTCTATTCGTAACAGGAATGATTCTGAGAGCCTCCCATTATCACTGAACTTTATTGTATATAAATTTCATCATATTTGGTCATTATTCTGATATAAATCCTCAGAAGATGAGAATTATAATTGCAAATGGCTAATTGATGTATGGCATATAATATTCTATTTCCTTACAATGATAACAATGTTCTGAACAAAAAAAAAACAATTTGGTAGTCTGCTCCGGCTTTGAGCTTCATAACATACATGTCTACAAACGGTGTGTTATAGAATTTTAGATCTTTGGAATCTAATTAAAATTAAATATTATAATTAAAAATAAATCTTTCACTTGCTCCCCCTTTTTTAGCTCACCTGACCCAAAGGGTCATGTGAGCTATTGTTATCACTTTGCGTCCGTCGGCGTCATCGTCGTCGTCGTCGGCGTCTGTAAACTTTTTGCATTTTAATCTTCTTCTCTGAAACCACTTGGCCAATTGAAACCAAACTTGGCCATAATGTTCATTGGATGGACCTTTACAAAGTTTGTGTTTTTTATTTTGATTGGTAAACCAATATGGCCGCCACCTCAAGACTTAGTTTAACATAGGACCCTATGGGAAAAAAGTTAAAAAGGGCTTCTTCTCTGAAACCGTTTAACCAATCAAAACAAAACTTACTAGCAATATTGTTTAGATGGTCCTCTATAAAGTTTGTGTTTTAGATGGGAATTGGAAATTCAAAATGGCCACCAATGCAGGACTTAGTTTAACATAGAACCCTATGGGAAAAAGTTTTAAAAGGCTTCTTCTCTGAAACCGGTTAATCAATGGAAACAAAAACTTACTAGCAATATTGTTTGGATGGTCCTCTATAAAGTTAGTGTTTTTTATGGCAATTGGAAATTCAAAATGGCTGCCACGGCAGGACTTAATTTAACATAGGACCCTATGGGAAAAAGTTTGAAAGGCTTCTTTTCTGAAACCGGCCAACCAATGGAAACAAAACTTACTAGCAATATTGTTTGGATGGTCCTCTATAAAGTTAAGGTTTTTTTATCCCAATCTGATATTCAAAATGGCCGCCACCGCAGGACTTAGTTTAACATTGGACCCTATGGGAAAAATGTTAAAAAGGGCTTCTTCTCTGAAACCGGTTAACCAATCAAAACAAAACTTACTAGCAATATTGTTTGGATGGTCCTCTATAAAGTTTGTGTTTTTTATGGCAATTGGAAATTCAAAATGGCTGCCACCGCAGGACTTAATTTAACATAGGACCCTATGGGAAAAAGTTTGAAAGGCTTCTTTTCTGAAACCGGCCAACCAATGGAAACAAAACTTACTAGCAATATTGTTTGTATGGTCCTCTATAAAGTTTATGTTTTTTATGGCAATTTGAAATTCAAAATGGCCGCTACCGCAGGACTTTGTTTAACATACGACCCTATGGGAAAAAGTTTTTAAAGGCTTCTTCTCTGAAACCGGTTAATCAATGGAAACAAAAACTTACTAGCAATATTGTTTGGATGGTCCTCTATAAAGTTTATGTTTTTTATGGCAATTGGAAATTCAAAATGGCCGCTACCGCAGGACTTTGTTTAACATACGACCCTATGGGAAAAAGTTTTTAAAGGCTTCTTCTCCGAAACCGGTTAATCAATGGAAACAAAAACTTACTAGCAATATTGTTTGGATGGTCCTTTATAAAGTTTATGTTTTTTATTGCAATTGGAAATTCAAAATGGCCACCTCCCCCGCAGGACTTAGTTTAACATAGGACCCTATGGGCAAATAAAAAAAATCTCTATACAACTGGTTAACCAATGAAACAAAGCTTTCTAGTAATATTGTTTGGATGGTCCTATTTAAAGTTTATTGAAAATTACAGGACTTACTTTAACATCAGGGAAATGCCATCTTCATTGCCTATAAAATCAGGTGAGCGATACAGGCTCTTAAGAGCCTCTGGTTTCTATATCACTGCATTGTAGTATAGTGACATAGCAAAAAGGGGGGAGCAAGTGAAAGATTTATTTTTAATTAGATTGGGATCCTGGTATCTTAAGGGAAAAAGAATATGGTCTTCTTGATTTAGAATGATTCATTTGCTTTTACCAATGTTAATTAAAATCTGTTATGAATGATCAGTGATTAAAATACAAACAGATGAGTCTTATCGATGTTATTAATCACGACCAATTTACAGTCAGTCGGCTGTCAGAAATCCTTTGTTGAGGAGAACTGGTTTTCTTTACTGGTATCCTGTTCAAACAAAGAAAATAGTTTGGTGAGGTATTAGAAAAAAAATATATGTTTCTAGATTTCCAAATTTTATCAACGTAGAAGAGAAAATTGTGCTTTTTGTTTATCATTTATTTGTTGGTTTTATTCACTTACTTATTGAGTTCTTAGGAATTATCATAATATACTATTATGGCCTTTAATGAAGGTAATATCCATAATTATTAAATCAAGAAAGGGTTATTTTTATGAGGTTCTCATGACCGAGGAAAAACAACTCTTTAGAGATTTAAAAATTTGGATATTACCTTAAGTTTAATAAAGGCCATACAATGTATTATTATACTGAACAAAACACAAACAAGAACACATAAAAATTTTGATGATAAACTAACTAATCCTTTTGAATTTGGAGCCTTTTGCATGTTAACAAATACAGTAATTTCCCTTACAAGTTTGGCGCACTTTGGCACATCGAACAAATAACTAGTTATTTTGCCTACATGTACGTGCAAATTCCCAAACAGTTATTTTACCCACATGCAATTTTGAGCAAGAAAAAGAAGTTATTCCTCCTAAAATCTTATTTATTTTAGTACGGGATAAAGTGTATAATCATCTATATTACTGAGAATGTGGCAACATTGAGAATTTGTTTGATGACTGTGTGATCCTTAAATAAAATTAACAAAGTAATTTTTATACAATTTATGGTACTGTTATTATTATTCTGAGCAAAATATAACATAGAACAGAATACCTGCCTTTTTTGGTGACGTTAATCCAACAAATCACAAAACTAACATCGGATTATTATGGCAGTAAAATTCTTAATATTATATTGCAGAAGTGCTAATTTCAGTCTGCATAAAACAATATTAAAAATTATTACATAATGATTTAATTTTAATTTTATTTTAAGTAAACATATATGTATTTATATAAAATCCCATTTGTTGAAAATCATTTTATGAGATTGTTCAGAATTCATATTGACTGGCTAGTTATGGACATTAAAATTTGGATCAGTTAGAAAAAAAATCTGCTAAATCTGCTAAAAAATCAGGATTTGTAAAGTGTCAAATTAAATGATCCTAGGAGAGGTGCAGAAATCAGGATTTACCACAGAGCTTCAGGGGTCTTTTGTGGCCTCCACACCCCCAGCTGTACTAAACCACTTCACTTTAGGATGTGGCCATGGATTTTTCAATTTCAGCTCTTACAAATTAATTCATGAAACCATGCCTGAATGGTGCATGCTACTATACAAATAATACACATGACTGTACATGTATTGACTAGTCCTATTGACTTCACTCCCACAGGGCAATAAACTAATTATTACACAAGATTAGCCTCAAAACTTCTGGCAAACAGACTTGATGCAATATTTAATTTTGTAACCGGCTAATTATAATTAAGAAAATGAAAGAAGTTTGGCATGCAGACCTGAGTGTTTTCACATGTTGTGTAAGAAAAGACCTGACTTCTGAGGGAATGTCTTAACATCTGAGGGAGGCTTTATTGAAGGATAATTTGGTGTAAAATGTCAGTTGTTATTAAGGTATTTCTGATGATGAAAACAGACATATTTGAAAATTGGATTGATTGATGATTGAAACGTGCAATAGATTTATATAGCAATTTATTTTTGAGGAATAAGTTAATTTGTGAGGAATATGGTAATTTTCTATTTTAACTGATTTGGAATAATATTGAAAATATTATCCTGCTTGAAGTAAGTTTTTAAAAATTGGCTGTATTCATAAAAAAAGTTGACTTTTAAAATTAAGTATAGTATTGAATTTGATATGAATGAAAAATACTTGTTTAAAGTGTACATTTGTTTGCATTGCTTAAATTTTTGTTCTTTAGATGTTCCATTTTGGTTTGGTAATTTATGATTTTTCTTGAATTGGATCAAAATGTTATCAGTTTAGTGTCCCCTTGGTTGATATTAGAAATATTTATGATTCACAAAGTTTGCTATTTTTAATATGTAAGATTAATGAAAACGTAGGATGAAAGTTTTCAACTTCTTTTTTCAATTATATTTGTGGAGGAAAGACATTGGTCAATTTTGCTATTAATCCCTACAGGTGATGGATTTAATTACACTATGATAAGGTATATCTTTGCAACTTACATTATTTGTGGAGGAAAATAATGATAAGGCTTAGAAAAAAAAATATAGTTTTTCTTTCCAGTTAACAATATTTCTGGTGGAAAACGGTGATATAGTTTTGGAAATTGTAAAAATATTTCCTTTCATTGGTGGAAAACGCAGATGGGGCTTTGGAAATTATAATAAGGCATTTCTTTTCAGTTGATTATTATATGCTTTAATGTGCGAAATTGTGATGGGGGTTTTGCAGTGGAAATTTTGAAGTATTTCTTCCCAACTAAGTATAATTGTGGTGGAAAAAATTTGATGTTGCATCAGGCTTTCAAGCGGGCCCTTTTTTTGCTAATTTTCCTTATTTTTTACAAATAGGCTAGCCCTAATTAAAGCTGTAAAATCCTAAAAAAAACCCTACTTTTTTTGTTAAAATCCTAATTATTTTATTTTCAAAATTTCAAAAATAAAAATAAAAAATAAACATAAAATAGATTAAAGTTAAATGAATCTAGCTTTAGTATACTTTCAGAAATATGCATTTGCCATTCAGGAGACTATTTGAAGGTCATCCAAATGGTCTCAATTAACTTTTATATTATTGTTCTGTGCCCAAAATGGTGAGGAAATTCCTAAAATTAGCCCTTATTTCTTAAGAATTTAGCCCTAAAAAAAGACCTTATTTTTTGCAAAAAGTAGCTGGCCGGAAAGCCAGTTACATACATGTACATGTACAGTTTACTAGTATACAAGTATGGTTGTTCCACAAATGAAAACAGCATGGTTCTATTTTTTTAATTAGAATAATTTAAAAAAACATTCGAGTTATTTACTTTCAAAAAAATTGATTAAAAAACAAGTATCAGGTATTACGATGCAAGGGGAGGGACTTTTAAGATCCATTTTACTGGTTCATCCCAGGCACATAATGTTGTATGATCCTATAATAGTACATGTAGTTCCTTTATATTTGTCTTTTCTGTTATCTGTTTTTTTTTGGTATTGTTTTTGTGACTTGTTGTTTTGTTTTTTATAATAATTATTAGAAAAAAACACGGAACATATGTGCAAATAAGGTGACAAAGGATTGCTAGTTTTCCTTCTGAAGGTTGGCGGTTTTCACTTTTCACTGTGTATTCCGGCTTCATCCCCAATAAAAACACAAAAAATTTGAAAGACAAAAAAGCCTAAAAGTTGCTGAAAGTGGCATTTAACATCATTCAAACTCAACTCAAAATTCAAAAATTGTCACCATTTACCAAAAAATTCTACAAATTTTTTTTTATAGGTTTTTAAAAAATGTCAAAGAAAAAAACTGTAAAAAAATGTAATTGACTTGTATAATAAGGTCTATGACCTATGAAAATTAGATACTTGTGGTTGACATTTGACTGGTAATTGACAAATAATTTAGTGGTAAATAATTACTGGTGTGTATTCCGGATGAGACTGTTTATGGATATTGGAACATTACTGGACATTTTTTGTCTGTTGTGGTATGTAAAAATATTCTTTTAAAGTAGACAAATTTAATCATATCAGCTGAAAAACTTCAAACACATATATTGTTGGTTTGTATTGGTCCATGGCTAACCCCAAGTTCAGGGTCACTTAAATATCGTTTATTTCTAATCATACTAAACTTTGAAATCTGTATTTTTACTTGTTTTAGTTTCATTTTTATCTACCGTATATATACTTATATTTTTAATCTGTGAAAAAGTTGCTATTATTCAATGGTTTATTTTGAAGAGTATTAAAATTGATCTCGTCCTAAATTTAACTGAAATATTGCCTTCAATCACTTCAACGTTTTCGATTGTTCCTGAACAGATTGTTGTACTATTTAAACCAATTCTTTGTGTATTCAATTCTCACTTCAGGCAGCTCGGTGTACTTGACTCTGATCTTAATTGACAAGGATTGCCAGTTTTCCTACCGCAAGTCTGGGGTTTTCTCCGGTACTTGGGCTTCCTCCCCCAATAAAAACTGGACATATGATATAGCTGAAAATTTGCTGGAAGTGGCATTAAACTCCATTCAAACAAACAAACACATATGATATGGTTTTGCATGAAGAGTATTGCGCTTTAAGACACGGCTTATGGCTTTGAGAGAAATTGTTCACTGCGTCATACAATTGTGTGCAGAAGTGATATTTAGAGTAGTGTTATGGAGAAATGAAAGGAGAGATAATGATCTCTGTTCCGGATATAGTGATATTTCTGGTCTGTTCCGGATATAGTGATATTTCTGGTTTTGAGTAAATATATTAGTGGGCTATCACAATGCATCAATGGTTCACTTTATATAGAAATGCATGGTAAACTTGGTAAGTCTGATGGGCCATTTAAAGAAATTATGGGCAAGTTTTGAAAGAGCCATGAAGCTTTGGGGACAGCGCACTTTGTATTGTTAGTCTTATAAAAAATATTTTTTTTTAGTTTGTTTTACATATGTAGAAAAAAGACAAACTATTTTGTGATTGTTGAAGTCTAAATTCACATTTTTCTTTTTTCACAGGAAAAAGACAACTCAGTAAGATAAAGAAATTAAAGAAAAGGTTATCAGCCAGCTTTGGACGTCTATGTAAGTATATATTTTTTTCATGGTCGTATGTTAGTAACATTTAGTCATATACAGTTGATCACCTGCTTGTCAATACTGTGGATGTGAGTTTGAGCCTAACTTCAGATAAGGTGTGCAACCTTAATTGCCAAGGATTGCAAGTTTGCTGTTAAAGCAAAAGGTCGAAGTTCTATCTAATACAATGTCAAATATATTTGACAACCTTTATGTATGTTTTTCAGTTAATCCCATAAAAAGTTAAATTACATTTTAAATGTCAAAAATCAACAAATTAAATGTATATAAAAATTACATACAGAATGGAATGACAAAAGTTGACACTAGTAGCTAAATAAAAGATTAATAGTAGCAAAATTTGTAAGTACTAGTATCTTCAAAAATTATTATGACATAATAAGTATTATTGTATGAATGATATGGAAGCCTTTTACTCTGGCTTATAGTGGCCGCTATAGGGCCTGGTAGGAGGTTTAGGTGGCCTGGTAATTTTTATATGTTTCTTAATCTCTGTCATGTTGTTGTTTTTGGTTGTTTTGTTTTTTCAACAAAACTATGTATCCTTGGTTTTGTAATTCAATATATGGCTGTAATCACGTGACCTCAATTGTAGATTTACTGTGTAATCACATGACCTCAGGTGTAGATTTACTGTGTAATCACATGACCTCAGGTGTAGATTGATGTTGTAATCACATGACCTCAGGTGTAGATTTACTGTGTAATAACATGACCTCAGGTGTAGATTTACTGTCTAATCACATGACCTCAGGTGTAGATTTACTGTGTAATAAATATAACATGACCTCAGGTGAAGATTGACTGTTTAATCATGTGACCTCAAGATCAAGTGTACTAGTAGCTATTACTGTGTAATCACATGTTTATGTATTTTCAAGACATATACATCCATGTATATTAACTGGCATAGAAAACACAAATCTGTAGAATCTATATATTATTTTTATGTTAATTAAAATATGTCAAGAAAATTGTATAACAATAACTACTTCATATATTAATATAGTTAAAGGATTACAAGTTATAGAACCTTATCATAACCTTCGGCTAGCAAATATGTGGGCAGTTCATGTTTTGACAAGGATTGCCAGTTTTCCTACCTAAGGTCGGGGGTTCTCTTTGGGTACTCCAGCTTACTCCCCCAATAAAAACTACACACCATGAAATAGCAGAAAAATTGCTGAAAGTGGCGTTTAACATCATTCAGACAAAAACATTATACTGTTGAAAATTAAGAACAGCCATTGCAGTATGTAAATATTTATATATGAGCATATTCCAAACTAAAATTTATGCCCTTGCACTCATCCCTTATGTCATGTTTATTAATTTTTGGTGATTTTTTTGTTCTGTATTTTATTGATTTATTGAATTTTTTTATGTTGTTTGTCTTCTCTTTGTATACAACGTTACAACTTGGAGATATTTAAACATGAATGTTATTTCTTTGATCAAGCTTTGATTTTTCTAAATTAATATAAGGTGTTTTACGTAATTAATAATTGTATAAGCCATCCTAGTCTAGAAATAGCAAGGGATTGATACTTTAAAATTCACAGAGATGGCTTCCTACATTGTATGTAAAACTTGCAATGTCATTGAAAACGAAGAACACTTCCTCTTACATTGTAATTTAAGCAAACAAAAAAGATTAGATTTGATAAATTAGGTTGGAAAATAGAAAAAAATGCCTATAGAACATTTGAAATAAATCATCTCCTTTATAAAACGGAGTGCAGAAGCGACTTACTTTTTATGTTTTTATGATAGATACGTGTCAAGAGTAAACTCAATTTAATACCATCAAATCATCAATTGATGCCAGCAATTTTCAAATACATTATGGTTATATCTCCATAATGCCAAGGCAATAAACAAACAAAATGAACTAAATTAACTGGGGATTTTTTAATTACTGGAAATAATGTCTGCACTTGGGTTAACTTCTGACACAATCAATTTTGGAATTGATGCCATGAAATTACTCATATTGTCCAATCAGAATTGCCTTAACATCAACAATTTCTTTAGAATTATTATTCTTTATAATACACATGCATCATGAAGAGATATCAAAAGCTAAATTATTCCTTATTTAGATATAAACAGTTCAATTTACATTAAAAACACCTGGTAAGTGCAATTAAGAAAAACATTGGCATGTCTGTGAAAATATTAAACAGGTCAAATATACCACCATGAAGAATATTAAAGATAAAAATCTCAAGAAATGTTGCTGTCAGAAGGTGGAAAAGACATTGTAAATGTCATAAAAATGGTGCCAATTGTTGTCTGTGTTCCGGAGTGATGAAATTATATTTAGAATAGAATTCAAAACATCTTAATTTTCTCATAACTTGACAGATTGTGTGCCAGAAACGGTTTACAAGTAATTATTTTTTAGCAGTTGGCACTAGGAATATTCCCCCTAGAAACAGGAAATCATTATTTCTCAATCATCAAAACAGCTGGCAAAATAAAAAATTTCAAGGTCAAGGTTGTGTTTTGATCTGAGTCGTCAATACTCTTCAAAACAGGTACTTCACTTTAAAGTGCAAGCTTCTCCAGTATAACTTAAGATCATCTTTTTAATAAGATGAATATTGTAATAGATTTTTTTTTAACTAAGAACACTTGAAATAATAATCCTCTTCAATAGCACTTGAATTTGAAGTCACATCCTGATCATTTTCGTTTTCAGTATATATGTCCTTAAGCCATTGGTGCATATTTTTAAGTGTCTTCAGTAATGGTGCCCTGAAGTTATTCCCCTGAGCACCGTAAGGGATAAGGGTTATACTGATTTCAGAAGGTGTGTTAGTGTGTGCATCCGTAAAAATTTTTTGTCTCATATTTTTTTATCAATGATAAAATGTTACTGAAATTTGACAATGGTGGGATTGTGGGATCTGTTTTCCAACCTCTCAGTTTGAGACATAATTATTTTTGTTTTAAACATTATTTTTAACCAATTTTTTTTTAGAACCCACATATTCACTCGTGAAATTTGTTTCCACGTCGGTGAATTATTTGAATATTGCATAAAATTTTGGGAAATAACTTGTTTTACCAGTCAACAGAGGGAGTGGGCACCTTAATGTGGGCTAAACTCCTAGGTTAGCTCCCCTGATCATTCTTTGAAATTGACATTTTATTTTTTTTTGTATCTTCACACGACTTACATGTCTAATTCATTGGCAAGAAAACTGGCCCTTAATTGTCCTTTAAGGTTGTAGTTGGGCTAGCTCTGCACACAGTGAGGCTCAATCCTGCTACATCTGCAAAGCAGTAAGATTTTAAGATAATGTTATTACTATAATGTACTTCAATTCTTAAAACTGAGTTAAAATTAGATATTACTATTGTACTTCAATTCTTAAAACTGAGTTAAAATTAGATATTACTATTGTACTTCAATTCTTAAAACTGAGTTAAAATTAGATTTTAATTTTTCAAAAATCCTTGAAACAGTGAAACCTACCCTATCCATATCTGTTTGAAACAAAATTTTTGTATGTAATAAACAGGTATTCAGTTTCATCAGGATTCTTTTCAAACTATTGAGACGAAATGAGACTGGCATTATTGTACATGAATTAACTGTCTAGTAAAAACAAAGCTCTCTAGCCTGGTGTATTTTTTTTGGGTCAAAGCTGATTTGCGACAGTAGTCTTTTTTTTGCTATGAGAGTGTAATATTTTTCTGCAGCAACAATGATGTACTCTCTAATAGCAAAAAAAACAAAAAATGGAATTTAAATGATTGAAGGTCAATTTGTACAGTATCATTTTTTTCTGATTTTTTGCGCCCTCAGGTGGCCCATAAGTAGACCTAATTTGGATTGACAGTTAACTGGCAGATAATTGTCCTAACAGGATAATGCTTTAAACTAAATAAAAACTAGTTAAGTTATCACATGCTCACAGTGGGATGTGTATTGGTAACATACATTTATGACTATTAGCTAATTATTTTGTAAGATAAGGTGAAAAGATCCAGGGGCATCCAAAGGGTTGTTTTTGTCCTATTTTGAGGAAAAATCATTTTCTACGAATTATCTCTAACAAAAAGAAATTTCTTAATTTTCTTTTTTTTTCACCCCCTATTTTTTGTTATTGTGGCAGTCACAGCTACAGTAACAAAAAGGGGGAAGCAAGTGAAAGATTTTATTTTAATTAGATGGAATATTGTGGCGATTGGGGGCAGATATAATATTTTTATCACAATTAACAATCTGCATATAGGTAAAAAATTAAAATTAATTTTTTTGACCAGAACAGAAACAAAGCATTTAAATATTGCAATAGTATACATGTATGTGTTCAAGTTTTCTCAACATACAGCTGAAAATGTAACACCTAACAATCCCCCATGCTTTGAAGTTAAACTAGGCAGAATAATTAAAATCTAGAATGAACTTGACAATGTTTATTCTCCCATATTTGCAGTTGAATATTTCTACTGGGATCCTTATTGTCAAGGGCTCATTTTAAAACTTATATAGGTTTGGATTATCCTGTGGATACACTCTCTTAATTTCTTTGAATGTGACTAATTAGAATGTCTATTAAATTTGCAAGTTTCTGTGACATTCCTTAAGTCTTAATATAACTAAACAATTAGTTCATACATCCTCAAGTATCAGAAACGATACCAGAAACTTCAATTTTTTAAAAAGAAATGATATGACATCATTGGAAAATAATCTAAGTGTAAGTTTTAAAATGATCTGTATTTAAGTTCTGATTAATTAAAGCAGTGGTGGATCCTTGGGGTGGAGGCGGGGGTAGGGGGGGGGGTGGGTAGCATCTGCAAATTTTGTCTTTAAGCCCCAATTATCCACAAGTGTCCAGACACCCCCCCCCTCTTTTCCATGAGTAATCCTGTATCTGCCAATGTATAGAGACTTATCTTCAGAAATTATCAGCAGGCTATGTAATCATCAATATATATAAATAAATTTTGACAGAAATCAAATTTCAAGCCAGTTACAATATTAATCAGGTTCATTGTACTGTACTTCTTCACACTTGTCACAGACACTATTATTTCATAGACTAGTACTTATGCCAGACTTGCCGTTTGAATTTTGTAAGAAAAACACATCTACACAAGTGGATAGTTTTGAAATGTTGATGATAAAGATGTATCTGTTTAATAGCAAAAAAATATAAAGGTACATGGCCTGGGGCAGGTCTGTGCTTATGCCACAATTTGTTTGTTTTTTTTTAGAGAGAGTTGTACCTCTGCGATCAAATTTTCATTGTACACTTTGTACACATGTTGCTATTGTATAGGAAATGTTGTTATTATATAGATAAAGATGAAATATCTAATTTTCCGAGTGACAGAAATCACAGTAAATCACATGTGAAAATTATGGTTTATTTTCACTCTCGGGTTTTTTCCCGCCAAATATTGCAGTTGGTTTTGTACTATACAGATATTCATCCGCCGTTCATAAAATTTAGGATTAAGCATTAAAATTGTACGAAAACAATTTTGATCTATATAATAAATAGGATAATCAATTGGGCATCGTGAATATCCAAAATATGATCACTCGTGCCGCATAAGGCATCATATTAAACTCGTGCACGGAACAAGTTCCGCACACTCGTTTAATCAGATGCGTTATGCGGCACTTGTGATCATATTTTGGATATTCACTCCACCCTATTAATTATCCTATAAATAATAAAGATTTAATGCTCTAATAGCAAAACAATTCGAAGACTTGTCGCATCAACTCTATAATAGCAAAACAATTCTATGACTTGTCGCAAGTGTGGGTTAGAATATTTTTATGACAGTGAGATATAAACCAAAAAACTGTCAATGGAATAATTTATAATATCTAGCTTACTAAGAAATTTGGAATTTAATCTAATAGTTTACATTTAGTAATAGTCCAAAAAAATAAAGGGTAAAAGAAAAAAGAAAAAAAAACCATAAAAAGAAAAAAAAGGAATAAAACTCAATAAGATCATATTTTAGCTTAGTGTTACCTGTATACCTAATACCTATGTGTGGGTCATTTCATTTGGCACAGCATGAGGTTGTGATTTTGTAATTATGCTGGCAGTGATGTAAACATTGAGGCCATGTAGTGATTGTAGGTTTCTAGATCGGAGGTAATTGATTTTCTAGATGATTGATCCGTCTAGGTTTTCGGGTTAATTATGTTGTTTATCAATACTGAGTACTAGTTATTACACCTACCCTAACAGTTTATTGTAAAGATTTACCATACAATTATCTAAACTAATAAATATTTGTTTTCCATAGGACTCAATGTTTGTTTAAAGTAAAGCGAGCACAGTTTTTAACCATATTTAGGAAAAAATAATTGTGTTTGATTTGAAGTGGGGAAAAGAAGTTCATAAGCTATGTCAAATGGCCTTAGAACTACACATGGATTTCTGGTGTAGATACATGTAGATTCTTTTTATTAATCTGTATGACCATACATATGAATGTCATACCAATGTCCGTCTGGTTGATTTATTGGTGTTTAACATCCAGTCTTTCCCTTTAAATTCATACCGTAGCTCGATTTTGCTTCCAAATTGCAGCAAGCAATATTTCAACAATATTCAGAACGGGAACAAGTACACACACAAGAAATTGTTTACTCAAGAAAGCTTAATCTCAAATTGCAAACATACTTGTATGAATTTTTGTTTAAATGGAAGAATGCCGTCGTTTGTTTTTGAGATTTGTTTATGTTTTCATTAAGACTTTAATTGTCAAATTATATATGCAGTTTGCTGTCCCCATAGAAACGGTTCTAGGTGACTTGTATATCATGCACTAGCATATATATGCCATAACACAAATTTTTCTTAAGAAATCTTTGTAAAGGGACCGAAATGAGTCTAGTTGAATACATGATATGTTTCATTCCATGAATGATTGAAACTGTCATAAAATCAGGTTGTTTGCAAATTATTCAAAACACGTTCGACCATGATGACAGATTTTTTCTGGACTTTGAGGTACATGTAGCCAGACCTTGATAGTTAAAGTTGCCAGGTGGCAACTTATAATATATCGATTTTTAATTGCCAATATACAAATAAGGTCACCCAGGCCACTGTATCAGTGGCTGATAATGTAAGAGAGAGGTTGGATAATGGGCAGTAACTGACTTATAGAATACTTACGTTGAAATGAGATGCATTTTCTTGTCTGTATCTCATCGAAGGGCGACAGACCTGAGATGAGATGATGAGAAAATGTATCGAGATTTTTGAAAGGTAAGTAATCTGTTTATTGCTGTTTTGTAACATTGTAACATCCCTGTGTTTGTTAATGATGTCTTGACAGCAAGCTGAGATGGGCCCATCTCACACTAGTATAGTGAGACGGGATAATACCGCACATAAAGATAAAAAAAAAATTACTGCAAATAGAGATAATCAGTACATGTATTGTCATGTAAAATAAAAAAAATTATAGTTCAGTAAATAGTATACATCAAAGTTAGCAGACATTACAAAACTACGTATTTACACTCATTTCTTCCCTCTCTGCCTTAAAAAAGAATGAAATGAAATATATTGAATAAATAAATGGCAGTTTATGTTGTTTAATTATCTTGGTGCTATTAACATAACTTCAATATTATCATTTTACATAATCACCTTGATAATTTGTATATTTTGTTTTGTTTTGCAGCATTATCAAAAGAAGATACAATTCAAGAAAGTGATCTCGAGGTCAGTACATGTAATATGGGTTGATTACTTAAAATTTTTTCTGCAGGTCAGTACATGTAATATATATATTGGACTCGTGTTACAAATTGTATTTTCATGAGGTAAGTACATGTAAATTATAACATTTATTGGACCCGTGTTACAAATTGTATTTTCATGAGGAAAGTGCATGTAATATAACATTTATTGGACCTGTGTTACAAACTGTATTTTCATGAGGAAAGTACATGTAATATAACATTTATTGGACCTTTTTTACTTATGACTGGGACCATACTGGGTGGATTCCCAGTGCTCGATCCACAGAGCATGATAAGGAAAACCCTCTCATAGGGGGGTTGTCAGGTCATAATACAGAAAGCCTGGCAGCGGACCATAGTGGGTAACATGTTTGGCGAGTGCCACGCTTGCACAATAAAGACCTGTTTTATAGATTTAGAAAAAGTAGTCTCATAAATGTAGCTGTTACAAGAGGCTAAAATCTCCGCCCCCTACCCAATACTCCGTACTTTTCCAGTGGTAGTCAAAAGTTTGTTCCCTGTGTCCCTTCCCACCAATTTTTTCGTCAATTTATTTTTTTTTAACTTGGTCTCATCCTGAATAAAGCTGAAATATTGTTCGCTGGACATAAAGCAAACATCCAATCAATCAATTTTTACTTATGATATTTTCGACCAATGAAATTGCAGCACACAATAAATATGCATAAAAAAGCCTCACACAACTTGGTTTTGTTTGGAAACATCAAGGTTTGTTTTTTAAGTGATGAAGATCTAAACAAACTATCGAGTTGTCGAATGAATCTATTCATGTATACTGTATAATATAGCTGCATAAAATATAAACCCTCTACAAAACAATCCATGGATTCAAAGGCACCATTTAATGAACTTATAAACTTATGATTTCAGACAACTTTGTCTAAGAAAACAAAAAACCACTTTAACATACATAACAAATTTCAATCATCTGTCGAAGAGGCTATAAAATCATTTTAACATCCACATTTTATATATGTTATGTTTAATATGTAAATTTTTTCCAGTCTGAAACAACAACAAAGAATGGTGACGAGTCTTCCTATAATCCAGTGCCAGCCAACCTTGCCCTTAGTAGGTGTGGTTTAAAAGATGATTATGGATTAATAACAAACGGCCTGACACCTGCTAATTACCATGAAGGTGGTTATCATACGCTTGGCAGACCAACAATTACTCCACGAACAACAAGTGAGTGACCTCCCTTTCATACTATTGTTCAAATAAATAACTCGAATGGTGATATTGTAACAGTAATTGTGAGATTTTATTGGGTTCAGAGTACTCACGTTCTTTTTTGTGTTTTTGGTTTTTGTTTTGCTTTGCATGTGTTTGTCTAAATTTATTTGGATTTGTCATTACGGCCACGCCACTTTGTCGCTTATGCCCTATACTAATCAGACTGTCTGTCCTACTGAAACTAATCATGTCTGAGCTACAACTTTTTATTCCCCCTCCACGACATGTCGGGGGGCATTAAGTTTTACTCATGTCCGTCCGTCCGTATGTACGTCTGTACGAATTTCCGTCAAGCTTTTCTCAGAAACCATACACCAGAACAATTTGAAATTTGGCAGGGTGGTTCAGTATCACAAGTTGTACGTCCTAAGCGACTTTCATACCTGTCGGACAACTTCCTCCTGTTTGGGACTTCATTTAGCGGGGGCATCTGTGTCCCATGTACACATTCTTCGATTTTTATGCCCCCGCGACGACATGTCAGGGGGCATTAAGTTTTACTTATGTCCGTCCGTGCGTCTGTCTGTCCGTCTGTCCGAACGAATTTCCGTCCGTGGGACTTCATTTGTACGTAAATACATACATCCGTATGTACGAATTTCTGTCAAGCTTTTCTCAGAAACCATACATGAGAACAATTTGAAATTTGGCAGGGTGGTTCAGTATCACAAGTTGTACGTCCTAAGCAACTTTCAGACCTGTCGGACAACTACTTCCTGTTTGGGACTTCATTTGTACATTAATATTTCCGTCCATACGTACAAATTTCCGTCAAGCTTTTCTCAGAAACCGTACATGAGAACAATTTGAAATTTGGCAGGGTGGTTCAGTATCACAAGTTGTACGTCCTAAGCAACTTTCAGACCTGTCGGACAACTACTTCCTGTTTGGGACTTCATCTAGATCCCTATTTAAATGATTTAAGTATTGAAATCACAAGCAAACAAATCCTTTGGAAGATTGTTTAAGACTGATTTGACCATAGCTGTTAATACTGTTAGCAACCATGCATAAGATCCAATCAAACAACCAAAAACGTCCACTATTTCCACCGTTGCTTGGTGGAACACTGTTAGGTCCACTTGTATGTACTGTATTCTACAGCTCAGGTGACATGACCTAACAAAAAATGGCTGCAAGTGGATGATTTAATTTTAATTAGATTGTAAAGCTTGGTGCACAGACACAATATGATGGATCTCTTCACTGGCAAAATTCTGTGCCAAATATTTCTTGCTTGAGTTAACTTTAGAAGAGGGTGTTTACCAATAATATGTGCCGAGCAGGACATCAGTGTCGCTGAAACATATTTTCTTGCAAAAGAAACTTCTTATACACATCACATGTGCTGGGTTGCCAAGCTAAAAATACATGTCTAGTATCATTAATTTTACATGCGGCAAGCCACCAGTAAAATGTCGCCATTTTACAGGTGACAATTATTTCAATGTTATAAATATCTGTACTTTTCACAGCTAACGGTCAGGCACCAGTAAAACGTCACCACTCGGCTGGTGATATGTTAGAAGAGATTGATCAGGAAGACTGTGATAGACAAGAAAGGCCAAGGTCAGAAGGACATCGCTACATGAAGCAATTTTCTCCAAAACGGACCACCAGTTATGGGGTGAGTCACAAATTTATTTGTTTTTTGGTTTGTTTGAATGGTGTTAAACACCACTTTTTGTTCAGCTATATCATGGCATCTTAATTTTATTGGGGATGAGGCCGGAGCACCTGGAGAAGGCCCCTGACCTTCAGTAGGAAATCACAAATTTATTCAATGCAATCTCAAAAGTAATCGTAATATTAATGGTTTAGTGAGTGTAGTTCTGAGACATCAAATGTGTCCCTTCTGTCAATTCTTTTAATTGAGTGCAAAATAATGTTTAAATAAGGTGCAATTAAAAACATTTGATTAAATTTAAACTTTTAGACTGGACAGAAAAAATAAAGAACAAGTTTGAAATACCAGACATTTTTTGTTTTCTAGTTATGTCCCTTTATTAAGAGCAAAACAAAAGGATGTTTTTAATAGAGTATAAGCATAAAAGTAGTTTTATTTATGAAACAATCTTTTAACTCGTTATTTTTTTGTATTCTCTATAATCTTCCAAAAAGAAAAAAAAAGGAAAAGAAAATTTATTTCAAGGATGGTTTTGCATTTTGGATGCATCTAAAATTTCCATTGCCATCCAGTTACACGGCACCAATAGACAATCTTCTGATATTGTCCAAACCAGTCTGGTCAATTAGAATACATGTACTTCCTGTTAGTGTCAAATGATCAAGGTAACAGGAAAAGTTTAATAGGGATTTCTTCAGGAAAAATATGTCATGAACAGTGATTTTCCTTTCAGTTTGGGGGCCTGTAAACACTGAGGTTGCGGGAGTCTCTCTGCAGGCTTGTGCACTAGTCGCCAATCTTTATTGACAAGGATTGCAAGTTTCCTAAAGAAGGTCTTGGGTTTTCTACAGGTACTCCAGCTTCCTCCCCCAATAATTTAATTTGCTTTGTAAGCTAAAATCTGATTGGTTAATTTAAATCGAGCAATCCATATTATACGATATAACTTGCGTGACCTATGACCTATTCTTATGCCGTTTAAATTCAAATAGTTCCATGACGTCATCGATGTTTTTACCATTTTTAGTTAAAATTAAATTATAAGGAATATTTCAAATTTGTGAACAGTTATACTCTAACCTGGCTTGGGCCTGTTTACACCATTTATAAACCGCATACCCAAACCATCTTATATCGTATAACCTGTTCAGAAATTTGAAATATTACTTAAATAAAAACTAGATGCAATGATAGAGCTAAAATATTTCTGAAAGTGGCATTAAACACAATTCAATCAATCTTCAGATTGTAAAAATAAATAATGTCAAAGGCTAAATGATCTTGAAACTGTAAATTATAAAACTTTCCATAAAATGATGTTCTACACACAGAAATTTGTTACATAAAATATTTGTCTACTTTCTATATACATGTATATATTCTGGATCCAGTTTTCCTACAGTAGGCCTATCTAATCTTGAACAATGTCAGAATTGACCAATTGGAAGATTGCCTATAGAGGATTAGAGTAGTGAGTTAAAATGTGTTTTAATGTTGCATTCTAGGATAGGCAAGTAAATTGCTCTAATGAGAGTAAACTGGGAAGATTTTTAAATTTCTTTTAAACCCAGTGGTTGAATTCTAGATAATATTTTAATTTTACCTTTTGACCTTTTTTTATGATTTTTTGTATGACTTGATGTTTGCTTTGATTTTAAGGGACAATTTGGTAGACAGGATTCTTACCAAAAATTGGAACAGCTAGGTGAAGGATCTTATGCCACAGTTTATAAAGGATTTAGCAAGTAAGTGTAACTCGATCACAAATATATTTTTAACATTTGCCTATACATATGAGGCAGATTTAAAACCATCATCGGAACCCCGCGTCCAGTCGCGTTCTCGCTTTGCACACTTGTAGATATTTTCTTGTTTTCATGAATATTTAATGTCCTATTATTGGTCGCTTGTACTTTCAGCAAAGTGTGAGCGTTACAACTAATAAAAAAAAAAGACATAACATACGTAGTTTCGCTAATAAATGTTTTATCAAAGACCTTGTTTCCATTGGCTAATTAAATTTAATGAATATTCATGAAAACAAGAAAATATCTCAATGTGTGTCCACGGTGGGTAAGTGGTAGCAAAGCGAGGGTTTCCGACGATGATCTTATACAATGTCTTCTTCATTTTTCACTTTTTTGCTCCAAAGATGGCATGCTTCCATTGAATAATTCAAAATTTGGATACCATGTTGATTGCATCTTCCACATTGAATATTAAATTAAAGACACCACAGCCTCTTAACTTGATCTACATCTAGAAATTGATAATGAGGTCAGAACCAAAATTTATGACTGAAGGGATAACTTCAATTTTCCTATTGTTAAGTTTCCATTTGTGTGTGGCAACATTCTATCAGGACCTGCATATGGAGTATACATACATCTCCCAATTAATCACATACTCAGTTAGCCTCTATTTCATGTCCTAATTTCCTTGATCGAGGGTGATGACAGAAAGCTTCTTAACCAGGGGTTCACGTTGTCAAGATTAAAGTCATCACTTAGAAAATTTTATGGTCGTCCTCATGGCTTTGTTGACAGTTACAGAATATGTCACTAAGAACCATTGATTTTTTTATTGTAACCTTTTCCCTTCTTTTTCTGCTTAATTACCAGATTTAAACCAGTCTGATATGATGGGCGCCAGACCATAATGGGCAGGAGTTGCTTAGTCTTTCTTGATTACCTTGACTAACCCCGGGGTTTTAGTGATGTTCATGTCACTCCGTTTTTGTATTGTGTCTCTATTCATTTTGTTGTTGTACCCTCTTTGATTTAACCATGATTTTGTCTGTCCTGGATTTATTCTCTATGAATACTCCAAAGTATTCTTTGATTCATTTTTCTTATTACTGTTTTATGCCCCCGCGACGACATGTCACTGGGCATTAAGTTTTACTCATGTCCGTCTGTCCGTCCGTCTGTATGTCTGTACGAATTTCCGTCAAGCTTTTCTCAGAAACTGTATATCAGAATCAATTTGAAATTTGGCAGGGTGGTTCAGTATCACAAGTTGTACGTCCTAAGCGACTTTCAGACCTGTCCGACAACTACTTCCTGTTGCGACTGGGCCGACATGAAAATGTGTTAACACGAGTATGAAAATTTCTGTCAAGCTTTTCTCAGAAACCATACACAAGAACAATTTGAAATTTAGCAGGGTGGTTCAGTATCACATGTTGTACGTCCTAAGCGACTTTCAGACCTGTCTGACAACTACTTACTGTTTGCGACTGGGCCGATATGAAAATGTGTTAACATGAGTATGAAAATTTCCGTCAAGCTTTTCTCAGAAGCCGTACACAAGAACAATTTGAAATTTGGCAGGGTAGTTCAGTATCACAAGTTGTACATCCTAAGCGACTTTCAGACCTGTCGGACAACTACTTCCTGTTTTCGTCTGGGCCGATTTGAAAATGTGTTAACACGAGTATGAAAATTTCCGTCAAGCTTTACTCAGAAACCGTACATTAGAACAATTTGAAATTAGGCAGGGTGGTTAAGTATCACAAGTTGTACGTCCTAAGCGACTTTCAGACCTGTCGGACAACTACTTCCTGTTTGGGACTTCCTTAAGCGGGGAATCCGTGTCCCATGGATACATTCTTCAATTGTTTTATTTTTGTTTTTAAGTATCTTCCACTTTTATATATAAATCTATTTGGAAAACAAAGTCTTTGACTGATGTTGAAAGTTTTGTTGAATTCCTAAAAATTTTAAGACTTATTCTAGATGGATTGGTACTTATACCGAACCCTGTAATATGGTATAAATACCTGGAAATGTAGACCACATTGAGCTGGGTACTGGTGACAGTTCATGAGGTCAACCCAGCTGCCCAGGTGGGCAGATTGGGGGGGTGGGGGGTGAGTTTGGGAGTGAGGGGCATCTTGTTGGGTGTTGCCAGACTATATTTAAGAAATAGGGTTAATACATTCAGCTTATAAAGGAGATTCAATCTACCATAGGTTTGCATAAGATGGAATCTATATACTCAAAAATGTCACAAGCATGCACTAAGAACTGGTCTGTGTTTGTATATGCCAAGTATAAATGTCGAAAATGTTATTTTTCTTTTTATGTAGCCAGTCTAGTAGCAATAGGATATTCTGTGGATTTATTATAAATCGTTTAGGATATTCTGTGGATTTATTATAAATCGTTTGATACTAATTTCACAGATTTCAAATGTAAATGCAAACCTCATCTGTTAAAACAACAAAATTTGTATATTATATTACAATTTTTTTTCCACTGTAAAGTTATTTCCTAAGAAATTATATAAATCTGCAGTAATTTGTTTCATCTCAGTTGTCTATATCACTGGGTAAGTAATCTATATCATTTGTGGGAAAATTTAGAAATGTCTTTGATGCTTTATTGTCATTTTTCAGTTTAACCAATCAGATTGTTGCATTGAAAGAAATAAGATTGCAGCAAGAGGAAGGCGCACCATTTACTGCTATCAGAGAAGGTAATATACTTCCTGGTTATTAATTTTGTCCTGGAACTTTGTCGAATTTTGAAAAGGTGGAAAAATGTAAAAGTCTTTTTGTTTGAATTGCGTTTGATACCACTTTGGGCAATTTTTATTCTATATACTGGTGTCCATTGGTAGGGAAAGCAAGAATACATAGGAAGAACCCTCAGCTTGCCAAAGGAAATCATTTTTAATGATCCATTAAAGTTTGGAATTAAGAAGTTCTTTTAAACCTTAAAAAATATATAACAATAGGTCAAGGTAAAAATTAAAATTCTTTTATATTTTTTCCCCATTTCTTCTTATAATGAATAGGAACACATGGAGATTTATATTTTTCTGTATGCAACTCTAATATTTCAGAAAACTCTTTAAAGGAAGCAAAATTTGTGTTGAGCCCAAATAAGTTATTAAATAGTAGTTTTCTGATTTAAAAAAAAAGGTAAAATCCTACCATTGGGGACACCTGTGGAAATTCTGTGAAAACTATAAGGGTTTAGGGTTGTTGGGTGGGCTTTTAGGGAGGGTTACTGACAGTACAAATATAAGGTTTTCTACATTAAAGAAGTTTCTATTTTGAGGTGGATTTTTAAAATATTTTCATGTGGGTAGATCATTTTAAGTGGATGTGTCATTTATCATGGTTGGTGACCTTTGAGCTTGAACTTTGACCTCAAAATAGTTTATTTATAATTTGTTTGACCAATTTCTGTATAGGCATATGTTCTTACAATTTTCTAGTCACAAACTATTTCAGAGATGGATTCTACCACACTGATATCTAGTTATTTATGCCACACAATTTATGGCAAATGGGATATTTGACAATTTTAGTTGATATTTATCCAAAATCATGCATTCAAATCTGTTGCAAGGGACAGCAGAAAAAACTGTTCTTCTTAAGCAGGGGGCCACTTCATAATGTAGATTTAGGGGACCTTGGTGGCAGAGTGGTTAAAGTAGTTCATCTGTATTGTCACATGGTCTGTTAACACAATGGATGCGAGTTCTAGTCTCACTGTGTCAGGGTGTACTCGACTCCAATCTTAATTGACAAGGATTGCCAGTTTTCATACCAAATGTTGAGGGTTTTCTCCAGGTACTCTGGCTTCCTCCCCCAATAAAACTGGACGCCATGATGTAGCAGAAAAATTGCTGGAATTTGCATTAAAACATTATTTAAACAAACAAACAATGTATAGATTTAGTTAAATTCACTACAAAGCATAAAAAATAATGATATTATAAAACAAGCTTTCTCCTGGGCAGGTTTAATGGTAGTTTGAACATACATACAAGTTTTGCTGATAATTCTTGACATTAAAGACAGTTCAATGATAAAGGCATATTAATTAATTCTGTCAGTAGCTGTAAATC
This sequence comes from Limnoperna fortunei, assembly GCA_944474755.1. Lineage (NCBI taxonomy): Eukaryota > Metazoa > Mollusca > Bivalvia > Mytilida > Modiolidae > Limnoperna > Limnoperna fortunei. Next base: position 33,240,229 of record OX104125.1, read on the forward strand.
ATTAAATGAATTCTCCCTAAAAGCTGTAATCATTAAATGAATTCTCCTTAAACGAATACTCTTGCAAATTGCCAAAAGTGAAGTTGAGTGTTTACTAATTGATTTATTATTATGTAAAATCTTTGTCTATATTTGAAGATATAAGTCGTTATTACCATAACAGATATCATTTACTTAATGTAAAACGTCTTCCTGACCTTGCAGTAATTTGATAGCTTTATACCCTAAAAGATATGTTTTACTTAATGTAAAACGTCTTCCTAACCTAGCAGTAATTTGATAGCTTTATACCCTAAAAGATATGTTTTACTTAATGTAAAACGTCCTCCTAACCTAGCAGTAATTTGATAGCTTTATACCCTAAAAGATATGTTTTACTTAATGTAAAAGATCTTCCTAACCTAGCAGTAATTTGATAGCTTTATGTGCAATAGAATGTTGTTCTTAAAATCAATTTCCAATAGAAATGTAATAAATGTGATTTGCCTACAAAAACAAAACACTAAACCATTTTGTACCTATTATAGTACTGAGGTCACTCGTTAAAATAATTCAACCAAATACTAGTATACAGATAAAAAAAATCTCGGAATGGATTTCCAATAATTGTTTAACGTGGCGAATTTATGTCGATTCTGGTTACAGCTTTCATCAGTGAAATTGATCTCATCTTATTTAACGACTGGAACAAATTGACCATACAGTATCCTATCTACTTATTTAATTAAGAATGCTATTTGTGTTATTTCTTTGCTTCAGGGCGTCCATAACTCTGATTGATGGAAAACAAGCAATGATTGTGAACAAATATGTTCATTTCGTGCTATTATTTTGACAAAAGACCTGTTCTAAAAATAAGTTTTTGTGGAAAGAGGGGGTGGTAGTGTTTTGAAAAAGCTGATTATTGTATACAACTTCTTATATTTAGTTCCATTTAGTGCTGAGGGCTATTTCATAAATATTTTGTGAGTAAGGGGAAATAAAACATTTTTTGGCAACCCTACTGTTTAATTAAGAATTCGAGCAAAACAATCAAGCATTGTTAATTGATGCAAATGTTTTGTGATATTTCAGTAAAATTTGTAACAGCTGAAGGGTATTCCAATACAAAAAAGATGTTTTATAAAAGGGTTCTCAAAAGACTGTTTGGAAAATCCATACATGAAATAAAGTTGAAAAAAAAGTGCCTTTCTGACAGCTTACTAGTATCAAATATTAATTGAAAACGTCTTATGCTTTTAACTTAGGATCCAAACAAAAATAAATAATGACTAAGAACTTGTTCTCAGAGAATCCATATTCTGGGCTCTAAGGTTCTCTACTGGTACACTTGTGGTGAGTAGCCTGAGTGAATTCCCATCAGGAATGTTAGGCAGTTCTCTTTTTGGGACAGACTAGTGGAATATTTTGTTATACCCCCGCTCGACAGAGTCGGGGGTATATAGTGGTCCTCATGTCCGTCCGTCCGTCCGTCCGTCCGTCTGTCCGTCCGTCCGTCCGTCCGTTCGTCCGTCCACATTTGGTTTCCGGATGATAATTCAAAAAGTTTACATCCGATTTGAATGAAACTTTGGGATATTGTTATATATCAGGTTGGTAAGAAGCCTATCGATTTTGGGGGAAATCAGTCAAATTTCAAGGTCACAGTCCACGGAAAACGTTAGAAATTTTAACAAAAAAGTTGTTTCCGGACAATAACTCAAAAAGTTTACATCCGATTTGAATGAAACTTTGGGATATTGTCATATATCAGGTTGGTTAGAAGCCTATCGATTTTGGGGGAAATCCGTCAAATTTCAAGGTCACAGTCCACGAAAAACGTTAGAAATTTTAACATAAAAGTTGTTTCCGGACAATAACTCAAAAAGTTTGCATCTGATTTGAATGAAACTTTGGGATATTGTTATATATCAGGTTGGTAAAAAGCCTTTTGATTTTGGGGGAAATCCATCAAATTTCAAGGTCGCAGTCCACGAAAAACGTTAGAAATTTTTACAAAAAAGTTGTTTCCGGATGATAACTCAAAAAGTTTGCATATGATTTGAATGAAACTTTGGGATATTGTTATATATCAGGTTGGTAAGAAGCCTATGGATTTTGGGGGAAATCCGTCAAATTTCAAGGGCACAGTCCACGAAAAACGTTAGAAATTTTAACAAAAAAGTTTTTTCCGGACAATAACTAAAACAGTTTGCATCCGATTTGAATGAAACTTTGGGATATTGTTATATATCAGGTTGGTAAGAAGCCTATCAATTGTGGGGGAAATCCGTCAAATTTCAAGGTCACAGTCTACGAAAAACATTAGAAATTTTGACAAAAAAGTTGTTTCCGGACAATAACTCAAGTTTGCATCCGCTTTTAATGAAAGTGTAAAATATTGTTATATATTTTGTTGGTAAGAAGCCTATTGATTTTGGTGGAAATCCATCAAATTTCAAGGTCACAGTCCACGAAAAACTTTAGAAATTTTCACAAAAGCGGGGGTATCAGCGATCGCTAGATCGACTTTGTCTAGTTTATATTGTAGCTTCCTTGTTACGAGGATTGAAGCATGCCAACATAGTGACATTGCATGATATAATCCACACCAAAGAAACTTTAACATTCGTCTTTGAATATGTGGTAAGTAATAATCACAATAATAATTACACTTTAAATGATATTTTTTTCCTTAAATTGGGTTTAAATCCACTTTCAGAATTTTTTACGCTATATCATGACATTCAAGTCAAGAACCTGCAGAAAGAAAACTAAGTTCTTCAGCACAGAAACTGGCATTTCTTGTATAGAATTGTGTGTACCCTGCCTGGAAAAAACATGAATTCATCATGCCTGTGATCAATATTGGAGGACTAAATGCCTTATCCACTTGTCCACCGATGCCCCCTTTTAAGATCACCTGTCCCAAAGGGTCATGTCAGCTTTTGTCATCTCTTGGCGTCTGTTGTTCTCATCTGTAAACTTTTACATTTTAATCTTCTCAGAAACCACTGGGCCAATTGAAACCAAACTTAATCACAGTGTTCCTTAGATTGTCCTTTACAAATTTTGTGTTTTTTATTCTGATTGGAAAGCCAAAATGGCATTCACTGTAGGACTTAGTTTAACATATAGGATCATGCGTGAAAAAAGGCTTCTCATCAGAAACCAGGTAACCAATGGAAACTAAACTTATCACTAGCATTTATTGAATGGTCCTCTTTAAAGTTTATGTTTTTTATGCTAATCTGAAATTCAAAATGGCCACCAACGCAGGACTTAGTTTAACATAGGTGCCTATGGAAAAAAGTTTGAAAATATCTCTTCTGTTAAACCGGTAAACCAACTTAAAAAAAAATTACAGGACTTGTTTAACATCGAGGAAATGCCTTCTTCATTAATTTATAAATCAGGTTAGCAATAAAGGCTCTTGAGAGCCTATGGTTTTTAATGAGGGTTCCTGAGTTGGGCGACATATAGATTTTTTTATCCGATTGTTCATCCGTCCCTCCTAATGTTAACCTTTGTGTTGAAACATTTTTTTTATGAACACGACTTTACATCTTACATTGCATAATAAATATGGAGAGGGGTGGGGGGGGGGGGGGGGTTGGGGATCCCTGTGTTCAACCCCACCCCTGTTATTTTGGTGTTTAAGTTGTTGTTTACTTTTTAATGACTTTTTGGTAATTGGTGGTCCTGTCTTCTGTGTTTGAAGTATTTTAACACCTTTTCTCACACACTTACTAAAACACAATTTTTTATTTCAGCATACAGATCTGAGTCGGTATTTAGAGAAACATCCTGGTGGTTTGAATCCATTTAATATTAAGGTAAATATCCTTACCAGTATTGTGTATTCTGTTCTAATACAAATAAAAACCTTTGTAAGAATGTGTGATAACACGTTCTTCATACTTAACCAGCTGTGCATGATACATGTAGATTGTTTCTCTTCCTCGCTCATTGAAGTGTGAGAAAATGCACCAAGTTTCAAACAATGTAAATAATGTTTTTATGGCTGTTTCGTAACAGTGTAACATCACATTGTTACGCAACAACTTCTTGACAGTGAGGTGAGTTTGGCCCAGAAAGATATAAGAAAGATATATGATAAAACTTCAAAATAGAAATTTCTCAAAATATATGTTTGAAATAACTCTTTAGGGCTTCTCATAAACTGATCACAATTTTATGAAACTTGATAATGTAAAATATAAGTGATCACAATGTGGTATCTGAGCGTGCTCCGTCACTAAGGTTATTTAATTGTTACCTGTATATAAAAGTCATCTGTCTTTAGTTACCATAAATGCAGTCTCTATGGAAACATATAAAATGGCTTTGATTGATTGATTGATTGATTAATGGTGTTTAACGCCCGAGCAGCAATATTTCAGCTATATTCAGGCGATAAATGGCTTTGACAAATTTAAACAAATTGCTGCTTACAAATTTTAAGATTTTTCTCAATGTTGAACATTTTTTTCTGTAAATGGTCATTCTGGGTAGATATGACTAGTAGATCTGTCCACACTCATCTCTTTTTGTTGTAGTATCCAATCAGAACATCTGAAACAAAAATGGTCGCCATGGTAACATTCTTGTTTCAGGCTTTCTGATAGGATACCATATATTAAACAATGGAGAGTTAGGAAATCTGTTGGTGTACTGAAGAAAAAGGTACTTTCATAGATTGTTTGGGAAAACCAGTGTGATCGCTGGAGCTTCACTGTGGTCAGGGTGTGCTTGAATCAAATCTTAATTGACATCAATTGCTAGTTATCATATTGAAATTCAGGGTATTTTTAGCCTACACTCACTTCCTCCCTCAATTTCAATTTCATGTTTGACCCAAGGAAAGTGAATATTGACTCCATGAAAGTTAATATTGTTTTCAGGTTTTCCATCTGTCAAATGTGTGGATATGTGGACAAGTGACTTACAAAATAATCGGGTACATTAAATTTTGTTAAGAGAAGTATAAAAAATTACGAAGTTCTTAGCATTGTATTTGATAATTTTGTTATCTTTTCAGATTTTTTTATTCCAATTGCTCAGAGGACTTAAATATTGTCATACGAGAAAAATCTTGCACAGGTAAGGGGATGTTATACAACTAATATAGATATAGGTGGCGCCTCAATGTGAGCATCGCAAATTTTTTGAGTTATGAGTCACGACATTATTTCCATAAACTCTTACAGTACCTCTGCATTACAGTGGTCACATGACGTCTTTCTTTACTGTCACATGAATGTCATACTGTTGTCAAGTTTTAAAAAGGTTGTTTCAGAAAGAAAAACTTAATTTTTGTTGATGTCAAATTTTTCAGTCTACTGTTAAATTTAATTATTAGTGCTAGTTTTGAGTACATTCTCCTGACGTCTCGGCTGAATCTGAAATGAGTTCATCCATATGGATCACATGACTTCTTTTTTTTACACATGTATGTTACCTTATAGCTTGCTTTGCTATTAATTCTTATACCTGTCCGTATCACAGTACTTGAACTGCACATGGGATATATTTAAAGGATATTTTTAATTTCTGAACAGGTTATATGATATAACATGGTTAGGTCTAAAACCCACTTGGTGTAAACAGGTCCAAACCATGTTGTATCCTATAACCTGTTCAGAAATTTGAAATATTCGTTAATATTTAATTTTAACTATAAATCATGATAATTTTAACATTAAAAAATGCAATGACATCATAGAAGTATTTGAATTTTAATGGCGAAAGAATAGTGCACATGAGCAACACAAGTTATATGGCATAATATGGTAACTACATTTGAATCGGCCAATCAGATTTCGGATTACAAAGTCAATTAAATTATTGCCGTTTAGTTATTGTTAATCCAATGAGATCAATTTGTCAACTATCAAATGTCTGGTTTTTCTCCGGGTACTCTGGCTTCCTCCTCCAATAAAACCTGGACGCCATGATATATCTATAAGTGGTGTTAAACACAATTCAAACAGACATACAAATAAATTTGTCAAAAGTCAGTAATAAATAACACCCCTCCCCACCCACACAAAAAATAAATACAATAGATGCCATCTGTTAGATAAAAAATTGCTGGAAGTTATGTTAAACCGTATTCTAAACAAAAAAAAAACAACAAAAAAAACTTCTTCAATATACAGATATTAATGTAGATTTATAGTTAAATCTACATTCTACATAATATCTGTTTTCTACCTTTTCACCATTCAAAACTGAGGCTGCTGGTTTGAGCCTTAATGCAGGCAGGTTGTGCTTCAAGTCCAATCTTAATTGACAAGTATTGCAAGTTTTCTCACTGAAGGTTGGTGTTTTTTGGTACTAAGGCTTCCTCCCCAATAAAAACGGGAACCCATGTTATAGCTGAACAATTTATGAAAGTGGTGTTGGACACCATTTAAACAAAAAATCTATTTTTGTCATTTTCTTTGTAGGGATCTTAAGCCTCAGAACTTGTTAATAAGTGAACAGGGAGATCTCAAGTTAGCAGATTTTGGTAAGCACTCAAAGTCTATAAAAGGGAATCATGGGGGAGGGAATAAATTTGATAATTCATTAAACATTTGTCATGAAATTATACCAAGGTGTCAGTGGGAACATTATTGGACCAAACTTGGTATCTTTGACGATATTTAATTTTTTCAACAGCCTGTATGATACAGACAAGACAAAGCAGTAGTTAGCATGGTAAATCTTACTCGTGATTACATGGTACACAACATGTTTAAAAAACCTGTGAAAATCACCCACTTCATATCTGCAGTATTTGACTATGCATGCACACATACATCGGAGTTGTTTACCAACACAATGGTAGATGAGTCAATTATAAATATTCTGTTGGGTATTTATTATGGCCCCCACCACTTAGTGTCAGATTCCCTATATTGATATGTTCGTCCATCCAAAAGTAATCACGTCCGGGCTATAACTTTTTCGTCTTTTGAGGTAGGCTTATTTAGGCTTATTTAATATTTGGTATTTGTGTAGATAATTACAAGACGACATGTTGCATACCATGGCTGATGACCTTTGACCTTGAACTTTGACCTAAAGGTGAGCAGGGCTGACAGATGGATACCATCTCATTTATATCTAGCTTCAGCACAAAGAAACATACATGCCAACCCTAATTAGGTCCAAAGCGGTAGGGGGGGGAGGGGTCTGGGGGGCTTTCCCCCACCCTGAAATTTTTTTTTCAGGTGGTGCAAAATGGTGTGATCTGGTGCATTTTAAGCATTGTTTAAAGGGTACTTGATGCCAGGTTAAAGTATCAACCTTTATGCAATAAATTACTAAAAAAACCCTCAGTTTCAGGCATACATGTGATATCTCACGGCGTGAGACAAAAACTCACGCAATTCTGAAGGTCCCCACGCTCTCAAGGCGTGAGACAACGATCTCACGCAAAACAAATAATGTAAAGTAAAAGAAAATTGATATTATTTCTGCACGAAGCATATTGCTATTTCGTAAGCCGCCATCTTTGTTTACAATAGATTTTTCATTGAGTAGTAGATAAATCCCAAGATTATCGAAATTACACTATTATTTTGGGTGTTACTAAATTAAGGAATATAGTCAAAATTAATTGGAAATAAAGTGACAATGTTTTTTAGGGATAAATACAAGTTAATTAATTAATTAAGAATTAGTTCAAAGACAAAAATAAATATATTTTTAATTAATGAATTAAGAATTAGTTCAAGAAAAAATTATATTTTTAAAGTTTATTTTGTACAACAATTTCTACTATTAACTCATGATAGATTTGTAAGGTCAGCTAAATGGGAACATTCATGTACATAATGCTGGCTCTAATTTTTATATAACAAATATTACAAAATTCCACATTTACAACTTTCAAAGAGCTAAAACTTGCAGAAATATTTCAACTTTTATTCATTTCATGAGTGTCAGGTACAGTCCATTTAGAGAGGACAAACATATCCAATACAGGCTCCACCAAGAACAACAGAGAAGAATCATAAACATGGTTAAACAATAAGACGAAACAACAAAACAACAAACAAAATCAAAGAATGAAAACGCTAATAATAACGCAAAATCAGGGTGGACTAAAAATCTCACACAAAATTATCAAATCTCACACAAAATTAAGTCCAGTCTCACACATTGGGGTGAGAGAAATATCACATGTATGGTTTCAGGGATTTGCCTTCAATATTTTTCACTGAAAATGTAAAAGTTTTTAGTAAATATCATACATTTGGGAAAGCGGTAGGAAAAATGTCAAATCAGTAGGCGGTAGATCGACCACAAAAATTGGTAGTCTACCGTTCAAAGCGGTAGGGTTGGCATGTATGAAGAAATAATTTTACAAAAAACCTTTGGAAAATGGCTGACGTATAGAGCCAGTACTGTACATATATGTATGTCAAAGTTTGATAAAAAGTTGTAACTGTAATTGTTAATTTATATTTTTATTAAAGTTGTTTGGATCATTATACCCCCCCCCCCCCCGGCAAACTTGTTCGGGTAGTATATAGGAATCACCCTGTCTGTCTGTCTGTCCATCTGTCTGTCCACATCCCTTGTAAGCGCAACTCCTCCTAAACCGCTTGATGAAATTTAATGAAACTTAGCATAAAGGAAGTACATTATATGTAGATGTGCATGAAGGATTTTTATTGACCTCTGATATCATTAAGGGGAGATAATTGGACTTGAAAGTTAAGCTTGGGTATCCCTTTGTGAGTGTGCTCACAGTCCACACTTGTTTATCGTAGCTAGGTGTTTAAAGTAAAAAAAAAATCAGTATAATTGTCTTTCAGTCTGATATATTTTGATCCCAATCTATGTCCAGAACAGGGCACTTGGTGAGTGAATACTTTAGCTCAATCACCTATTAAATGATTAAATCCTGAGTTTATCTAATCAAACCCTTTTTGTTATTTTGTGTAGGTTTAGCCCGTGCCAAATCCATACCTAGTCACACCTACTCCAATGAGGTAGTTACGTTATGGTACAGACCTCCTGATGTTCTGTTAGGGTCTACAAACTATTCCATTTCCTTAGATATGTGGTAAGTAATTTGGTAAGGTACAGACCTCCTGATGTTCTGTTAGGGTCTACAAACTATTCCATTTCCTTAGATATGTGGTAAGTAATTTGGTAAGGTATGGTCTCCTGATGTTCTGTTAGGGTCTACAAAACTATTCCATTTCCTTAGATATGTGGTAAAAAAGTAATTTGGTAAAATACAGACTTTTTGACATTTTGTATTGATCTGAGAATTATTTAATTTGTTTATGTATATGTAGGTATCCCTACCTACCCCTTTTTGGCCCGAGTTCACGGAGTGAAAATCCGGGTATTAAAATGGTAAATGTGGTGTGGGCGGGGAAAATATTTTCCTAACAGTTTTCTCACCAACAACTACCGTAAATACTCGCCCATAAGACTACGGCGCCAATAAGACGACTCCCCTTTTTCATGAAAACAATTTTGTTCTTTCGTCTTGACCCTGCTATTAGACGACCATCAGATTAGAAAAATATCTACAAGACTTTATGTCTTTATCAAGAATAAACTTTTCCTTGTATTAGAAATAATATTGGCACCATTCAAACAACTTATTAATACTTAAATAATTTATCATCAAACAGTTAATAATCCCAACTTTCATCAGGGGAATACGTAGGTAAAGTGGAACGAAACGTACTTGATAAAGGTGGGAAATATCTACTTCCTTCAAACTGTAGAAGGTTACTTCCTGTTTTGATAATAAAAGACAAATGGAACATCTCAGTCATTAAATTGATAATCATCAGCTTTGTTTTTGTAATTATTTTGAACAAAAAGTTATTTTAAGTACTTTAAAACACTTGTTAATGCAAATTGGTATATATTTTGTACTACCGCAGGTCGGGGGTTTTCTCCGGGTACTCCGGCTTCCTACCCCAATAAAAACTGGACGCCATGATATAGCTGAAAAATTGCTGAAAGTGGCGTTAAACACCATCAAACAAACAAAAACAAAACAATATATTTTGTAATTTTATTGCCATATCAAATTTTGATCAACATTAAAATCCTAACATGACATGAGCAACTCTAACTCGAGATAATCTGATTATCTTTTGACACTGAACATGCCAAGCTGTGAATAAACATATGAGTATCAAACTTTAAAATATTAATTATATATCTTTCACCTATAATTCAAATATTAAATTAAATTATTACTTAATTAATCTAATTGATCTTTTTTTAATTAAAACAACCTAAACAACACATCACAACAAGCTAAGTGTCAACACTTCAAACGATTTTTAATTTCACTACTAAAAAAACAATAAACAAGAAAAAAGTACATGTTTGAATTAAAAGACAATTACTGTTAATAACATACCGTATATCCTGAACTATAGGACGTTTTGTTGTGGAGAAATTTTACGATTTCTCGGAAAGAGGATCGTAAAATTCCATGGCAAGATCATAATTTTTCCCACTTACCTTTTGAGATATGGATAAAATTTTATCCCTAAGTGGTTGACCATTCCTGTAAGACGACCCCCCTTCCCAGGAAAGCTTAAATTCCTCCTAAAAAGTCGTCTTATAGGCAAAGATATAGGGTAATCACAGCCTCTTGAAATTTGGTATGCAGTATCAGCATGGCCTCCCATAACTTGGGATTTGATTTCAGGTCTGTGGCTCACCTAGTACCTGTTTAAAGAAATGTGGCCATTTCTGTCTTTGATCGATTTTTATGATATTTTTGGTTGTAAACACCTGTTACCCCAAAAAATCAGCACATCAAGTTCTACATATTTTCCAATTAGTCCAAAGTTGTACGATGACTCTTTGTAGGAGTTATTGACACTGACTTACAATTTTTGGCAATAGTGCAATAAAACTTGAAAACTATTATAGCCAAATTAATATTGTAAATTGCAAAAATGATATGTAAGAAAATGCCAACAATCACTTTGTTGGTCCAGAATTGTCTCAGATGACTCCCAAGAGTAATTGCCCTTGTAATTTGTCCCTACGAATTTCTGTCAAACTTTTCCAAAAACCATACATGAGAACAATTTGAATTTGGCAGGGTGGTTCAGTATCACAACTTGTACGTCCTAAGCAACTTTCAGACCTGTTGGACAACTGCTTCCTGTTTGGGACTTCATTTAGCAGGGGCATCTGTGTCCCATGGACACATTCTTCGATTTTTTATGAAATGTTTAGTATTTGCCCAATAACTTAAAAGCTATAATAGCTAGAGTGAAACAAAAAAATACATGTACTACCAACAAGACAAAACCTACAAATCACTTTGTTGGTCCAAAATTGTCTTGGATGACTCACAAGAGTTATTGCCCTTGTAAATTTTTTATGAAATGTTTAGCTTTTGCCCAGTAACTTAAAAGCTATAATAGGTAGAGTGAAACCAAAAAAAAAAAAAATACATGTACTATCAACAAGACAAAGCCTAAATCACTCATTTAGTCCAAAATTGTCAAATGATTCCTAAGAGGAGTTATTGCCCATGAAAGTGTTGGACAAAATTATCAGTTAATTATCAATTAAAAACTAAAACAGCTAGAGAAAATCTGTAAACAGTAAAAATAATCAGAAGGACATGGCCTACAAACCATTTAATTGTTAAAAAAGTGTCTTATTATTCCTTATAATAAAAGTTATTCTCTTCTACTGACTATTTTCCATACAATTAAACGAACTGAAATTGTAAAATTTGCAAATAGATAACATATTAAACCAATAAAGAGGTCCCGTTACACATAAAGGATCAAACACTGCCTGTGTTTTATATTGATTGTAAACTATTAAATTGTTTATCTACACCGCTGTCTTCTTCAGTAAGAGTAATAAGTCTGTAGAATTTACATCTCAACAAATTCTTTCAACATTACAGTTTTTTATAAAAAATAAAGGCAGATGAATTCATCCATGTACGATTGGACTTCATGTAGAGTTTGTCAGTGAGTTGGCCAGTTCATACACCAATGTTTTCCATGTAGAGTTTGTCAGTGAGTTGGCCAGTTCATACACCGATGTTTTCCATGTAAAGTTTGTCAGTGAGTTGGCCAGTTCATACACCGATGTTTTCCATGTAGAGTTTGTCAGTGAGTTGGCCAGTTCATACACCGATGTTTTCCATGCAGAGTTTGTCAGTGAGTGGGCCAGTTCATACATCGATGTTTTCCATGTAAAGTTTGTCAGTGAGTGGGCCAGTTCATAAACAGATGTTTTCCATGTAAAGTTTGTCAGTGAGTTGGCCGTTCATACACCGATGTTTTCCATGTAAAGATTGTCAGTGAGTTGGCCAGTTCATGCATCGATGTTTTCCATGTAAAGTTTGTCAGTGAGTTGGCCAGTTCATACACCAATGTTTTCCATGTAAAGTTTGTCAGTGAGTTGGCCAGTTCATACACCGTTGTTTTCCATGTAAAGTTTGTCAGTGAGTTGGCCAGTTCATACACTGATGTTTTCCATGTAGAGTTTGTCAGTGAGTTGGCCAGTTCATACACCGATGTTTTCCATGCAGAGTTTGTCAGTGAGTGGGCCAGTTCATAAACAGATGTTTTCCATGTAAAGTTTGTCAGTGAGTTGGCCAGTTCATACACCAATGTTTTCCATGTAAAGTTTGTCAGTGAGTTGGCCAGTTCATACATCGATGTTTTCCATGTAAAGTTTGTCAGTGAGTTGGCCAGTTCATACACCGATGTTTTCCATGTAAAGTTTGTCAGTGAGTTGACCAGTTCATACACCAATGTTTTCCATGTAAAGTTTGTCAGTGAGTTGGCCAGTTCATACACCAATGTTTTCCATGTAAAGTTTGTCAGTGAGTTGGCCAGTTCATACACCGATGTTTTCCATGTAAAGTTTGTCAGTAAGTTGGACAGTTCATACACCGATGTTTTCCATGTAAAGTTTGTCAGTGAGTTGGCCAGTTCATACACCGATGTTTTCCATGTAAAGTTTGTCAGTGAGTTGGCCAGTTCATACACCGATGTTTTCCATGTACAGTTTGTCAGTGATTTGGCCAGTTCCTACACCAATGTTTTCCATGTAAAGTTTGTCAGTGAGGTGGCCAGTTCATACACCGATGTTTTCCATGTAAAGTTTGTCAGTGAGTTGGCCAGTTCACACACTGATGTTTTCCATGTAAAGTTTGTCAGTGAGTTGGCCAGTTCATACACCGATGTTTTCCATATAAAGTTTGTCAGTGAGTTGGCCAGTTCATTCATCGATGTTTTCCATGTAAAGTTTGTCAGTGAGTTGGCCAGTTCATACACCGATGTTTTCCATGTAAAGTTTGTCAGTGAGTTGGCCAGTTCATACACCGATGTTTTCCATGTAAAGTTTGTCAGTGAGTTGGCCAGTTCATACACCGATGTTTTCCATGTAAAGTTTGTCAGTGAGATGGCCAGTTCATTCATCGATGTTTTCCATGTAAAGTTTGTCAGTAAGTTGGACAGTTCATACACCGATGTTTTCCATATAAAGTTTGTCAGTGAGTTGGCCAGTTCATACACCGATGTTTTCCATGTAAAGTTTGTCAGTGAGTTGGCCAGTTCATACATCGATGTTTTCCATGTACAGTTTGTCAGTGAGTTGGCCAGATCCTACACCAATTTTTTCCATGTAAAGTTTGTCAGTGAGTTGGCCAGTTCATACACCAATGTTTTCCATGTAAAGTTTGTCAGTGAGTTGGCCAGTTCATACACTGATGTTTTCCATGTAAAGTTTGTCAGTGAGTTGGCCAGTTCATTCATCGATGTTTTCCATGTAAAGTTTGTCAGTGAGTTGGCCAGTTCATACACCAATGTTTTCCATGTAAAGTTTGTCAGTGAGTTGGCCAGTTCATACGCTGATGTTTTCCATGTGAAGTTTGTTAGTGAGTTGGCCAGTTCATACACCGATGTTTTCCATGTAAAGTTTGTCAGTGAGTTGGCCAGTTCATTCATCGATGTTTTCCATGTAAAGTTTGTCAGTGAGTTGGCCAGTTCATACACCAATGTTTTCCATGTAAAGTTTGTCAGTGAGTTGGCCAGTTCATACACTGATGTTTTCCATGTAAAGTTTGTCAGTGAGTTGGCCAGTTCATATACCGATGTTTTTCATGTAAAGTTTGTCAGTGAGTTGGCCAGTTCATACACCCATGTTTTCCATGTAAAGTTTGTCAGTGAGTTGGCCAGTTCATACACCGATGTTTTCCATGTAAAGTTTGTCAGTGAGTTGGCCAGTTCATACACCGATGTTTTCCATGTAAAGTTTGTCAGTGAGTTGGCCAGTTCATACACCGATGTTTTCCATGTAAAGTTTGTCAGTGAGTTGGTCAGTTCATACACCGATGTTTTCCATGTAAAGTTTGTCAGTGAGTTGGCCAGTTCATACACCGATGTTTTCCATGTAAAGTTTGTCAGTGAGTTGGCCAGTTCATACACCGATGTTTTCCATGTAAAGTTTGTCAGTGAGCTGGCCAGTTCATACACCGATGTTTTCCATGTAAAGTTTGTCAGTGAGTTGGCCAGTTCATACACCGATGTTTTCCATGTAAAGTTTGTCAGTGAGTTGGCCAGTTCATACACCGATGTTTTCCATGTAAAGTTTGTCAGTGAGTTGGCCAGTTCATACACAGATGTTTTCCATGTAAAGTTTGTCAGTGAGCTGGCCAGTTCATACACCGATGTTTTCCATGTAAAGTTTGTCAGTGAGTTGGCCAGTTCATACACCGATGTTTTCCATGTAAAGTTTGTCAGTGAGTTGGCCAGTTCATACACCGATGTTTTCCTTGTAAAGTTTGTCAGTGAGTTGGCCAGTTCATACACCGATGTTTTCCATGTAAAGTTTGTCAGTGAGTTGGCCAGTTCATACACCGATGTTTTCCATGTAAAGTTTGTCAGTGAGTTGGCCAGTTCATACACCGATGTTTTCCATGTAAAGTTTGTCAGTGAGCTGGCCAGTTCATACACCGATGTTTTCCATGTAAAGTTTGTCAGTGAGTTGGCCAGTTCATGCATCGATGTTTTCCATGTAAAGTTTGTCAGTGAGTTGGCCAGTTCATTCATCGATGTTTTCCATGTAAAGTTTGTCAGTAAGTTGGCCAGTTCATACATCGATGTTTTCCATGTAAAGTTTGTCAGTGAGTTGGCCAGTTCATACACCGATGTTTTCCATGTAAAGTTTGTCAGTAAGTTGGCCAGTTCATACATCGATGTTTTCCATGTAAAGTTTGTCAGTGAGTTGGCCAGTTCATACACAGATGTTTTCCATGTAAAGTTTGTCAGTGAGTTGGCCAGTTCATACACCGATGTTTTCCATGTAAAGTTTGTCAGTGAGTTGGCCAGTTCATACACCGATGTTTTCCATGTAAAGTTTGTCAGTGAGTTGGCCAGTTCATACACCGTTGTTTTCCATGTAAAGTTTGTCAGTGAGTTGGTCAGTTCATACACTGATGTTTTCCATGTAAAGTTTGTCAGTGAGTTGGCCAGTTCATACACCGATGTTTTCCATGTAAAGCTTGTCAGTGAGTTGGCCAGTTCATGCATCAATGTTTTCCATGAAACAGCTTTTACTTCTTATAATTCCATCAATTTAAAAATAATTTTCATTTTGAAGCCTTGTATTTTTTTTAAATGAACACACCATTTGATTGACACATGTATTAATACACTAGATCCGTTCATCCAGAAATGAACGATAATGGTCTACCAATCGAAATTGAAGTAACAATAAATATTAGATTTATTAATTCATTTACCTGTCTGGCCCTGCTTTTGCAGTGTTTTATATTTATGTTGCAAATTTCAAGGGAGTTGGATGTATATTTATTTATGTTGCAAATTTCAAGGGAGTTGGATGTATATTTATTTGTGTTGCATATTTCAGGGGAGTTTGATGTATATTTATTTGTGTTGCATATTTCAGGGGAGTTTGATGTATATTTATTTGTGTTGCATATTTCAAGGGAGTTGGATGTATATTTATTTGTGTTGCATATTTCAGGGGAGTTGGATGTATATTTACGGAAATGATAGCAGGTGCTCCCACGTTCCCTGGTATGAAGGATGCCTATGATCAATTAGACAAAATATTCAGGGTAAGATCGATATAGAATCATCTCTAATTGAAATATTTAAAAGGTGCATTGTGGTTGACCATTTCACATTGACGATGAAAGGATTAGGTCAAATAGAAGATTTGTAGTTCACAGGTCCACATGCATCAGCTTTTGTGCAGCATTTCCGATAATATCTTTTTAATATAATAAAAATCTGAAAATTTGGTACCGATACAAATTATAATCTGCTCTTGTTTGCTTTTTTAGCTCACCTGACCCAAAGGGTCATGTGAGCTATTGTTATCACTTTGCGTCCGTCGGCGTCGACGGCGGCGGCGTCTGTAAACTTTTTACATTTTAATCTTCTTCTCTGAAACCACTTGGCCAATTGAAACCAAACTTGGCCATAATGTTCATTGGATGGACCTTTACAAAGTTTGTGTTTTTTATTTTGATTGGTAAACCAATATGGCCGCCACCTCAAGACTTAGTTTAACATAGGACCCTATGGGAAAAAAGTTAAAAAGGGCTTCTTCTCTGAAACCGGTTAACCAATCAAAACAAAACTTACTAGCAATATTGTTTGGATGGTCCTCTATAAAGTTTGTGTTTTTTATGGCAATTGGAAATTCAAAATGGCCGCCACTGCAGGACTTAGTTTAACATAGAACCCTATGGGAAAAAGTTTTAAAAGGCTTCTTCTCTGAAACCGGTTAATCAATGGAAACAAAAACTTATTAGCAATATTGTTTGGATGGTCCTCTATAAAGTTAGTGTTTTTTATGGCAATTGGAAATTCAAAATGGCTGCCACCGCAGGACTTAATTTAACATTGGACCCTATGGGAAAAAGTTTGAAAGGCTTCTTTTCTGAAACCAGTCAACCAATGGAAACAAAACTTACTAGCAATATTGTTTGGATGGTCCTCTATAAAGTTAGTGTTTTTTATGGCAATTGGAAATTCAAAATGGCTGCCACCGCAGGACTTAATTTAACATTGGACCCTATGGGAAAAAGTTTGAAAGGCTTCTTTTCTGAAACTGGCCAACCAATGTAAACAAAACTTACTAGCAATATTGTTTGGATGGTTCTCTATAAAGTTAATGTTTTTTATCCCAATCTGATATTCAAAATGGCCACCACCGCAGGACTTAGTTTAACATTGGACCCTATGGGTAAAAGGTTAAAAAGGGCTTCTTCTCTTAAACCGGTTAACCAATCAAAACAAAACTTACTAGCAATATTGTTTGGGTGGTCCTTTATAAAGTTTATGATTTTTATGCCAACTGGAAATTCAAAATGGCCGCTACCGCAGGACTTAGTTTAACATAGGACCCTATGGGAAAAAGGTTTTAAAGGCTTCTTCTCCGAAACCGGTTAATCAATGGAAACAAAAACTTACTAGCAATATTGTTTGGATGGTCCTTTATAAAGTTTATGTTTTTTATGGCAATTGGAAATTCAAAATGGCCACCTCCCCCGCAGGACTTAGTTTAACATAGGACCCTATAGGCAAATAAAAAAAATCTCTATACAACTGGTTAACCAATGAAACAAAGCTTTCTAGTAATATTGTTTGGATGGTCCTATTTAAAGTTTATTGAAAATTACAGGACTTACTTTAACATCAGGGAAAGGCCATCTTCATTGCATATAAAATCAGGTGAGCGATACAGGCTCTTAAGAGCCTCTGGTTTCTTGCCACTATGCATTCAGAATTATCTGATGACTTTACAAACTTGTTAAATTTGAAAGCAGTTTATTGCATTAAATAATATTGTATGTGAATTTATTGGATGGCTCTCTTAAAAGTTATGCTTGTTATTTGATGGAAAATGCAAGTTGTATTTAGGAATTAACTGAACAGAAAAACCTATAGTAACATGTTTAAAATGGATTCCTATCTGAAACTATTGAACCAGTTGAAACTAAACAGCAAGATTCATTGGTCGGGCTTAACAAAGATTATATTATTTATGCCAGTAGAAAATTAAAAATTACATGACTTAGTTTAATACCAGGGAAATGCCGTCTTCATTGCCTATAAAATTAGGTGAGAGGAGAAGTTCTGCGTGGTTGCATTTAATAACATAGTGAGGAAAAATATTTTTGTTGTGCTTCTGTTATTAGATGACAGGGAAAACAGGTAACATTAATGTTTCTATTTATAGGTGCTGGGTACCCCAACAGAAAACACATGGAAGGATGTGTCTAAACTTCCTCAGTATGATAAAAGTAAGTCAGCTGGTGAGGAATCCAACCGATAGAATCCGGATGCTCAGAAAAGCAAAAATTAATTTGCTAGTATAAAGGTTCATTGCAATATCAGCCCTTATCTTTAACATCGTAATGTGATTCATTACTGTTAGTAAGACATTAGTTTTTTTGGTGTGTATGAGAACAAACTACAAATTTCATTGGTGTTTGTTTGAATGATGTTTAATGCAACTTTAAGCAAATATATGTCATGGAATTCCTACGTAAGAGCATAAAATCCTTTAGTGTTTAATTATTTGTTAAAGTAAGCTTCTTTACTCGGATGAGTACATGTTTGTAGTTGAATAGTTAAATTTATTTCAACTGTCTGACAATAAGTGTTTACTTGTCAACATTGGACAAAAGTCTTAAATCAGTTTAAGATTTATCAGTTTAATTCATGGATAAAATTGTTTTGTTATGATGTAAACAAATAATTTTTGTCTAGCTATGGAGGTTTGTTCCTCTGGCATTAGTTGACTCTCATCAACAACAGGTTGTTCTGACTCCAACATGTGGAGATCTAGAGATATAGTCTCAAGTATGAGTTCTCTCTCTTCTATGTACGATGACTTCTGCTCTTGACTCCAAGTTCTGGTGAGTCATAGACAGAGCTGGAGTTTGCTCCCTGTAAGACAATACCACAATGTGTTCTGAACTAATGTGACAAGTTTTCAGTAACTAAACCATACAAAAACAGAAGCTGTGCCCTCAAATAAGAATGGGAACCAGAATGTGACCTTAGCATACAAAAATGGAAGCAGTATTTTCCAATAAAACAGGGAACCAGAATGTAAACTTAACAAAAACAGCAGCTGTGTCCTCAAATAAGACTGGAAACCAGAATGCAAACTTCAGTCACATCTTATTTATATTGTAATGGTGTTCATTTTATTTTTCAGAAAAATTTGTCATGTATGACAAATTATCATCGTTGTCCTTAGCAATTCCAAAATTGTCTTTCATTCCTCATGCTGAAGATCTTGCTAGTCAATTTTTACAGGTAAGATTTAAATTATACTGTTACACATTTATCAAAAAATGGGCGGATAACTACATTCTTCTTCAATGTTCTTGTTACGGGCATTCTGATTGGATGCTGGATATTTAACAATGGATAATTTATGGGATATCATGATGTAAAAGCTGTAGGTTTATGGAAGAAATAGGAACTTTATATTCTTTTGGGAAAGCCTGTGTGGTCTTCCACTTGGCATTAACATTAACGTTTTCTGAAGTTTAAGACATTCATTTTACATCACTGATCGAGTATCACTCAGTCTTTATCAAAACATTTATCAGAACCTATTATTCTGTATTTTAGTTAGACTGGTTTTTTTTGCTAAAGTTTTTCCTGCGTAAATCATTGGTTTTATCTAGACATAATTATGCATTTCATCCAAGTCTGAAAATTTCGCGATTGATACAACCTAGGTGATACAAAACCTTGTTTCATCTATATATGTGATACAAGATGTACTTTTGTCGGACCTACTTTTTGACGCCAATGACTATTTAAGACCTGCAGTGGATTTCACAAAAAACTTGTAAGTGTAAAATCTGTCATAAGTGTTGAAAGATCAAACAGAAATTTATTGTGATGTCAGCCATTACAATGTATTTTACAGTTATGACTAAGTCTTTTTTTATGAAAAAAACTTCTTGTATTGCACATATTCATTCTCTTGACTTAATGATATAGGTTTATACATGTATACACATTTTGGTTGTCATCAGTGTTGATCAATAAAATAAGACAGTAGAATTATTTTCAGATGTGTCAGCACAAAAGAATCTCTGCTCAGGCTGCCATGAGACATGAGTATTTCATGGACCTTCCTCCAAAAATACATGAGCTTCCTGATGGTAAGAGGTTACATTTATATAGTCAAGACCACTCAAAAGAGGGCGAGGGGTCTTAATGGCAAAGTGGTTAAGACAGTTATTTTACTATTGATCATGTGCCTGTCAACACTGTGGTTGCAGGTTTAAGTCTTACTGTGGACAGGGTATGCTCGACTCCAATCTTAATTGACACTGATTGCCAGTTAACCTACTGAAGGTCAGGGTTTTCTCCCAAGTACTTCGGCTTCCTTCTCCAATATAAACTGGACACTATGATATAGCTGAAAAACTGCTGAAAGTGGCGTTAAACACCATTCATACAAACATTCAAGTAAAAGAAATAAAACCTGTGTGTTTAAAATAGGATCACATATATGAAGCTTGCTATAGAGGGATCTAAAATAACAGTCTTATGAGACCAGTGCTTGCTGAATATAGTGGAATGTTAACTATTAACTTAAGCCTGCCACCACTTGTAAACCTTTATTTAAGAATAATAGTTGTTTTGAAAGAAGTCATTGGTGTATTAACAAATGCAAATCCACTCACACTTTGTAGTTTGTGAGTGAGTAGGGGAGTTCCTGCACCAATTAATTCCATACTTAGTTCCACAATTTAAAAATAATTATCATTTTCAAGCCTTTTATTTTACTTATGTGAACACACTCAGTTTTACTTGTAGACAAATGATGTAATTATTTCAGCTAAAATCAAGTGAACACCTGATTAAATTTCAGAGTTAGGAGAAAATGACAAATGATGTAAATATTTCAGCCAAAATCAAGCGAAAAACCTTAATATTAAAAAATGCAAAGTTATAAGAGAAAGCCCTTGATAAGGAGGTGCTAACATGATGGTGAAAAACAAGGATGACAGTATTGCGTTCACTTTTTTTCTTGATTTGATTTTTCAGCATCCTCAGTGTTCAACATTCCTGGTTTAAAGTTGCTTCCTGAAATGGATGAACTTTTGTTGAAAACGGCGTCTCCGGCACGAACCCGTCCCAGAATTCGAACTACAGTCCGAGTGTAACCACACGATTTTTTATTACTTTACTATTGTTTCCACAATGTATACAAAATAATATTTAGTACTTACATAAGATGAAGCTGAATATGTAAAAATTTGGTACAAAGCAAATTTTCTTGTACATAAAATCTGCTTAATTTCATTCATTTTGAATTGACACTATGTGGTCGCCAAAGATGAAAAAGATGTTGGCTTTAAGAATGCAGAGAAACCAAACTAGTTTCAACCAGTTTGTATGAGTGCAACTATAAATAAACTTTATTGGGGTTTGGGGAAGGGTGCAGAGGTTGATACTTATTAACTGAATACATTTTTGGAGTATTAAGGAGACTTCATGTGGCAAATAAATGAATAGAATAAATTGGATTTGATAAATAATTTTAAAAATGAGACTTAAGTATTGAAAGTAGGTTTTGAGACTTAAAATGATTTTAAAGTTTTGGCCTATAATTGACTCCATTTCAGATATACAAAAAAATAAGTGGGCAAGGAAAAGAAAATATTATTTTGGCTTAATAAATCCCACTGCAAATAGAAACTTTATCTGAAAGAAATTAATAATTGGTTTTCTTACTAAAGGAATATATTGTTACAGTAATCCCCTCTGAGGACCTCCTCACTAGAAGGCACATTATATTTGTAAACTAAAATAAATCTCACAACAGAGGCCATTCATAAGGGTACGTCTTCAGTGCTGCAAGAATGGCCTTCTAAGGGAGTGACTAAAACATCATATATGATTATAAAAGATTTACTACACTGTCTGTTTTATCATATGTGTGTTTTAAAAATACACCATACCTTACAGGGTTCAGTCAAAAAAGACTGTTTCTAGACCCCTTGGTACCCCAAGGGACCAATATTTTTATCCTTAGTTGTGCCAGTGATTTGAGGTTCATGTGTTTTGGATTTCCCGACACATTGCCAATACATACTGGTGGTCACAGTTGGCCTAAAATATTGCGTTTTTGAACCTCCGATTTATTAGTTGATCAATATTAGTTTTTTGAAACATGTTTTACTGTACTTATATCAGCAAATCAAAAGGTGTTTTTTATCAGCATTAGTAGCATTTTTAGCTCACCTGACCCAAAGGGTCAGTGTGAGCTATTCTCATCACTTTGCGTCCGTCGTCGTCGTCGTCGTCGTCTTCGTCGGCCGTAAACTTTTTACATTTTAATCTTCTTCTCCACAACCACTTGGCCAATTGGAACCAAACTTGGCAGGAATGTTTATTGGGTGGTTCTTAACAAAGTTTGAGTTTTTGGTGCTGATCAAATATGAAACATGGCTGCCAGGGCCATTAATGCGT
Organism: Limnoperna fortunei; assembly: GCA_944474755.1. Classification (NCBI taxonomy): domain Eukaryota; kingdom Metazoa; phylum Mollusca; class Bivalvia; order Mytilida; family Modiolidae; genus Limnoperna; species Limnoperna fortunei. The sequence goes on from OX104125.1 coordinate 33,262,716, forward strand.
TCTGATTGGCTGAAATTCAAAAATCTTCTTCTCATAAACTGCTTCGCAGATTGATTTGAAATATTGCAGAAATGTACCTTATGTGGTCCTCTACAAAGTTTGAGTTTTTTGTGCCGATCTAAAATCCAAGATGGCCGCCATCGCAGGACATAGTTTAACATAGGACCCTATAGGAAAAACATATAAACAACTTTTTCTATGAAACTGTTCCACACAATGAAGCCAAATTAATAAGGAAATGAAGGTTGCATAATTATCTTATTGTTTTGGGTTTTTCGAGCCAATTGCAAATTCAACATGGCTTCCAGGGCCATTAATGTGTTCTGATTGGCTGAAATTCAAAAATCTTCTTCTCATAAACTGCTTGGCAGATTGATTTGAAATATTGCAGAAATGTACCTTAGATGGTCCTCTACAAAGTTTGAGTTTTTTGTGCCGATCCAAAATCCAAGATGGCCGCCATCGCAGGACATAGTTTAACATAGATCCCTATAGGAAAAACATATAAACAACTTCTTCTATGAAACTGTTCCACACAATGAAGCAAAATTAATAAGGAAATGAAGGTTGCATAATTATCTTATTGTTTTGGGTTTTTCGAGCCAATTGCAAATTCAACATGGCTTCCAGGGCCATTAATGTGTTCTGATTGGCTGAAATTCAAAAATCTTCTTCTCATAAACTGCTTGGCAGATTGATTTGAAATATTGCAGAAATGTACCTTAGATGGTCCTCTACAAAGTTTGAGTTTTTTGTGCCGATCCAAAATCCAAGATGGCCGCCATCGCAGGACATAGTTTAACATAGGACCCTATGGGAAAAACATATAAACAACTTCTTCTATGAAACTGTTCGACACAATGAAGCCAAATTAATAAGGAAATGAAGGTTGCATAATTATCTTATTGTTTTGGGTTTTTCGAGCCAATTGCAAATTTAACATGGCTTCCAGGGCCGTTAATGTGTTCTGATTGGCTGAAATTCAAAAATCTTCTTCTCATAAACTGCTTGGCAGATTGATTTGAAATATAGCAGAAATGTACCTTTGATAGTCCTCTACAAAGTTTGAGTTTTTTGTGCCGATCCAAAATCCAAGATGGCCACCATCGCAGGACATAGTTTAACATAGGACCCTATGGGAAAAACATATAAACAACTTCTCTGAAACTGTTCCACACAATGAAGCCAAATTGATAAGGAAAGGAAGGTTGCATAATTATCTTATTATTTTGGGTTTTTCCAGCCAATTGCAAATTCAACATGGCTTCCAGGGCCATTAATGTGTTCTGATTGGCTGAAATTCAAAAATCTTCTTCTCATAAACTGCTTGGCAGATTGATTTAAAATATAGCAGAAATGTACCTTATGTGGTCCTCTACAAGGTTTGAGTTTTTTGTTCCGATCCAAAATCCAAGATGGTGGCCATCACAGGACATAGTTTAACATAGGACCCTATGGGAAAAACATACAAACAACGTCTTCTCTGAAACTGTTCCACACAAATGAAGCCAAATTATGAAGAAATGATTAATGGATATTTATCTTATTATTTTGAGTTTTTTGAGCCAATTGCAAATTGAATATTACTTCCAGGGCAACTAATGGGTTCTGATTGGCTGAAATTTCAAAAATCTTCTTTTTACAAACCGCTTAGCAGATTGATTTGAAATATTGCACAAATGTACCTTAGATGGTCCTCGTTTTTTGTGGAGATCTAAATTCCAAGAGGCCACCACGGTGGAACACAGCTTAACATAGGACCCTATGGGAAAACCATACAAACAGCTTCGTCTCTGAAACTCAGTTCCACACAATTTAACCAAATAATGCAGAAGTGATAGTAATCTTATTATTTTAAGTATGTTTCGAGCCGATAGGAAATTCAACATGGCTGCTAGAGCTGCAAATGCGTTCTGACTGGCTGAAATTTTAAAATTCGTTTTCTCACAAACAGCTTGGCAGATTTTAGGATATGTGATATTGTATGGTTCTCTACCAATTTTGAGTTGTTTGTTTCGATCCAAAATACAAGATTGCTGCCACTATGGAACATCACTTAACATACTAACCTATGAAAAAACAAAAACTGCTTCTTCTCAGAAACACTCCTACTGCTGATTGTAAATTCAACATGGCAACATTCATAGAAACAGCATCTTCACATAAACTCTTTAGCATTTAATATCAAAATTTGCAAGAAAAGTATTGTCTTAAAAAGTTTTTTTTTAAGTCAGGTGAGCGATACAGGCTCTTAAGAGCCTCTAGTTATGTTATATTTTGCATAGACGCGGTAGGATCTGAGTAAATCTGATAGCATGATTCTGTGTTTTCCAGTAGTATTTGTTCAGGACTGTATCCCCCTCCCCCACTTCTACCTAACCATTTGATGCTTCTATCATTTTAATATAATATTGATAAGTGAAGATTATTCTGGTCCACAACATTGTATTGAGTAAATTTTGGTAAAAAAAATTAAAATTGTACAACAATGTCTATTTTATTCAAAGGGGGTTCTGCAAGGAAGGATTTTACATGAATTGATTTGCCTAATTTTTTCTGGCTACCCCTCCCCCTTTTTAGCCTTAAGTTGTTGCAGGACCATATAATTTGAATAACAATATCTCTGCCTTGCACAATATTTCTGGTATCATCTCCAGTAACATTACACTGTCACCGTGTCACCTGTATCAGTTGTCAGTTAACTAAAAATGGTGCACTTGAATCACTAAAAAGATGCACTTGATTTACTTTATAATTATATAACGTTCCAATTTATTTTCCACTTCTGCAGTTCTACCCTTTTAATGCGTCTAAAATTCTACTACCCCCTACAGTATAGCTGGAAGTGGTGTTAAATTCAATTCAGTCGTCCCTGGAATACTTAGCTTCCGTGATAGTTATTGACGTGGAATGCCATGCCTAACTGACTTTCTTTTTCTTACTTGAATCAAAAGAGATTGGAAACTCTCTATTGGAAATATATCAAAATCGTTTATCACAGAGATACTAAATATACACATCGTGTAAGGAGAATTTATATATTAATTTATAGTGTTGTGATATATTTTGTATTTAGCTTGTTTTACAGATTAAAATCTGTTAGATTTTTTTATATTTACATGTATGTGTATTTTGTTGTATTTCATTGTTTACTTATATGGTGTTTGTTTATTTTTCTGTGTGAAATTTGCTCATTGTAGATGAAAAACAACACAACCTTGTCAAGGTTTTTGACAACGGTCAAATCTTAAAGTATTTTGAGTTGAGGGTTGTCTCAACTTTCAGAGCAACCAAACAATCTTGTTTGACTAAAACCGAATATTAAACAAAGTTTTTTTATCCAGAAATCTTGGCCAATGGTTTATAAATGAAGGTAATAAAAAAATACCCGAACACACAAATTTTGACAAAAATGTATTTAAATTTAAATCCCTAAATTCTCATTTTATTACCATTTGTTTTAATTGTGTTGAAATTGAATTTACACTTAGCCCAAGTAACAGAAACAAAATTAGCTTCATGTGACAATTTAATTAAAATTGATATGAAACAGATTAGCATCTGTTTATTTACTGTTAATATTTTACTGTCAAAGAATGGGATTTAAAATGCAAATCCTTAAATAGAAACCTATTTCAGAAATAAAAGATTTTTGTTGTAATTAAAATTGTCTTCTTTGGCATGTATTTAGTACAAAATATGATGTCAAACAAGTTATTTTTTGTATTTGTTATGTAAAACCATATAAATATAGTATCAAATAAATAAGATCACTTTTAAAATTAAATTACTACCCTTAAAAGTTTTTTTTAAAAATTTTTCCTTCTCATTTATTCTGCATTTTTTAATAATTAGAACTTTTCAAACAGCTGTGTAATTCAAAATGCCTTCAATGCAGGACATATTGGTTTAATCTGAACAGCACACAAAGAAGACGTATTTCATTATCATTGATATTCAATGGTTTAGAAATTTAATATTTTGTTTTAGAATGTTTGTAACAGGAAAACAATCTTGTTGAAAACCTATTGTCTTTTTTTTTTCGGTCAATACATCATATACCCGTTAGTATTATGTTGACAGAGGATGCATAGGTTATGGTGAATTTTATGTGGTTTCCAAAGTAGGGGGGTCTCAGGTACTTGAGGGTTCCCTGTTGTCTATTGTTTGTGGTGGTATCAACATAAGTGCTTTAATTTGTAAGGAAAGATTTACCGTAATTATCTGTGTATAATGCTCACTATTTTGCTTAAAAGATCTTGGCCAGTATAATATGCAAGGGGTCAATTAGTTAACTACTTGTTGAAGAGCATTGGATTGGGTGGACATAATACAACAGTGAACATTGGATTGGGTGGGCATAATACAACAGTGAGCATTGGATTGGGTGGGCATAATACAACAGTGAGCGTTGGATTGGGTGGGCATAATACGACAGTGAGCATTAGATTGGGTGGGCATAATACAACAGTGAGTGTTGGATTGGGTGGGCATAATACAACAGTGAGCGTTGGATTGGGTGGGCATAATACAACAGTGAGCATTAGATTGGGTGGGCATAGTACAACAGTGAGCATTAGATTGGGTGGGCATAATACAACAGTGAGCCTTGGATTGGGTGGGCATAATACAACAGTGAGCATTGGATTGGGTGGGCATAATACAACAGTGAGCATAGGGTTGGGTGGGCATAATACAACAGTGAGCGTTGGATTGGGTGTGCATAATACAACAGTGAGCATTAGATTGGGTGGGCATAATACAACAGTGAGCGTTGGATTGGGTGGGCATAATACAACAGTGAGCGTTGGATTGGGTGGGCATAATACAACAGTGAGCGTTGGATTGGGTGGGCATAATACGACAGTGAGCATTAGATTGGGTGGGCATAATACAACAGTGAGTGTTGGATTGGGTGGGCATAATACAACAGTGAGTGTCAGATTGGGTGGGCATAATACAACAGTGAGCGTTGGATTGGGTGGGCATAATACAACAGTGAGCGTTGGATTGGGTGGGCATAATACAACAGTGAGCATTAGATTGGGTGGGCATAGTACAACAGTGAGCATTAGATTGGGTGGGCATAATACAACAGTGAGCCTTGGACTGGGTGGGCATAATACAACAGTGAGCATTGGATTGGGTGGGCATAATACAACAGTGAGCATTAGGTTTGGGGGGCATAATACAACAGTGAGCGTTGGATTGGGTGGGCATAATACAACAGTGAGCATAGGGTTGGGTGGGCATAATACAACAGTGAGCGTTGGATTGGGTGTGCATAATACAACAGTGAGCATTAGATTGGGTGGGCATAATACAACAGTGAGCGTTGGATTGGGTGTGCATAATACAACAGTGAGTGTTGGATTGGGTGGGCATAATACAACAGTGAGCGTTGTATTGGGTGGGCATAATACGACAGTGAGCATTAGATTGGGTGGGCATAATACAACAGTGAGTGTTGGATTGGGTGGGCATAATACAACAGTGAGCCTTGGATTGGGTGGGCATAATACAACAGTGAGTGTTGGATTGGGTGGGCATAATACAACAGTGAGTGTTGGATTGGGTGGGCATAATACAACAGTGAGTGTTGGATTGGGTGGGCATAATACAACAGTGAGTGTTGGATTGGGTGGGCATAATACAACAGTGAGCCTTGGATTGGGTGGGCATAATACAACAGTGAGCATTAGATTGGGTGGGCATACATGTAATACAACAGTGAGCATCAGATTGGGTGGGCATAATATAACAGTGAGCATTAGATTTGGTGGGCATAACACAACAGTGAGCATTAGATTGGGTGGGCATAATACAACAGTGAGCGTTGGATTGGGTGGGCATAATACAACAGTGAGCATAGGAGGGGGTTGGCATAATACAACAGTGAGCATTGGATTGGGTGGGCATAATGCAACAGTGAGCATTAGATTGGGTGGGCATAATACAACAGTGAGCATTGGATTGGGTGGGCATAATACAACAGTGAGCATTGGATTGGGTGGGAATAATACAACAGTGAGCATAGGGTTGGGTGGGCATAATACAACAGTGAGCGTTGGATTGGGTTGGCATAATACAACAGTGAGCATTAGATTGGGTGGGCATAATATAACAGTGAGCATTAGATTGGGTGGGCATAACACAACAGTGAGCATTAGATTGGGTGGGCATAATACAACAGTGAGCATTGGATTGGGTGGGCATAATACAACAGTGAGCATTGGATTGGGTGGGCATAACACAACAGTGAGCATTAGATTGGGTGGGCATAATACAACAGTGAGCATTGGATTGGGTGGGCATAACACAACAGTGAGCATTAGATTGGGTGGGCATAATACAACAGTGAGCATTGGATTGGGTGGGCATAATATAACAGTGAGCATTAGATTGGGTGGGCATAATATAACAGTGAGCATTAGATTGGGTGGGCATAATATAACAGTGAGCATTAGATTGGGTGGGCATAATATAACAGTGAGCATTAGATTGGGTGGGCATAACACAACAGTGAGCATTAGATTGGGTGGGCATAATATAACAGTGAGCATTAGATTGGGTGGGCATAACACAACAGTGAGCATTAGATTGGGTGGGCATAACACAACAGTGAGCATTAGATTGGGTGGGCATAATACAACAGTGAGCATTGGATTGGGTGGGCATAATACAACAGTGAGCATTAGGTTTGGGGGCATAAAACCACAGTGAGCTTTGGATTGGGTGGGCATAATACAACAGTGAGCATTGAATTGGGTGGGAAAATTACAACAGTGAGCATTAGATTGGGTGGGTATAATACAACAGTGAGCATTAGATTTGGGGCATAAAACCATAGTGAGCTTTGGATTGGGTGAGCATAATACAACAGTGAGCATTGGATTGGGTGGGCATAATACAACAGTGAGCCTTGGATTGGGTGGGCATAATACAACAGTGAGCCTTGGATTGGGTGGGCATAATACAACAGTGAGCATTGGATTGGGTGGGCATAGTACAACAGTGAGCATTGGATTGGGTGGGCATAATACAACAGTGAGCATTAGATTGGGTGGGCATAATACAACAGTGAGCATTAGATTGGATGGGCAAATTACAACAGTGAGCAATAATCAAGCAATCAATGTGTTATATTTATTTTCATTAAGCTATAATGTTAGGTAATAAATACCAAATCACATATACAAACAAAGGCTTCATTGATGTTATGGAACAGGCTGCAGTTTCATAAAACAATTCAAATTTTACAATTTTCTCAACATATACTTAACTCTTCTATTGACCGATCAGATTTCAAAAAATTAAATTTTAGAAAAAACTCAAGGATCAATTTGAGATGTTTTATTAAACTTGGATTAGATCTTAAAAGGACACGGATTTTCATATATAAGATGGGAATTAACATGGCATTAATAACATTTCTTGTTTATTTATGAAAGCTGTTGTAAGTTTATCATTGAATAACATTGCCATTTCGAATTATTTCCTGTCAGAATTGAGCAGTTTATTTAACAATAAATTGTAAAAACAAAAAATTATTAAATATGAAAAAAGGGAACATTAAAAAACGTGGCATTATAATGAAGTTTACATGTGAAAATATTTTCTCCTTCAAACATTGTTGTTGATATACAATAAAACTATGTAAATATTTACATACTTGCTAGTATATTACATTGTAATAAGCTCCCTTAAATCCCTATCGTCTCTTCCTACAAAATGAGAAATAATTACTTGATTATTCATCAAAATTGCAATATAATATATAATAGAAATGCCCATTTTTACAATGGTTTATTGTTGCAAGGTTAAACAATTTATTGTACAGATGAGTAAAAATTACCTGGTTTAATCACTTAATTTAATTCATGGGTTAAGTTCATTTAAAACAACACTTACAACTTAACATTTTTTAATCCATGAATTTATTAATTTTCTTGTTCACAAAATCCTAGAAAATTTTAATTTCAACAATGCTCATGGACAATAAAATCACAGATTTCTTTGTTCATGAAATCCTAGAAAATAAATTTTCCACAGTTGTTAAATATTGTTTACATTTAAAATGTAATTATTACTAAAATACAGTCTTGGTATTCTGTAAATATATGCTCATATGGATAAAGGTTATTTTTATGTACATGCCAGAGTTATCTCCCATTTTAGACAGGTATTTTGTTACCTGCGGCAACACTAGAAAATAATGGCAGTTAAAAAATCGAATCTACTGTTTATTTAATGTTACATTAAAGGCATATGGGTAATTTTGTGGTAAGGGTCTCTTTAGCTGTAGTTTTATTATCACTTACATGTTAATTCCGACTTCCAGTCAGGGCAGGATTTGCTGGACTCGAACCTTAACTGACAGGAATTGATAGTTTTCCTGACAAACTATAGGGCATTTACCGGTTACTCTGGCTTCCTCCTTCCCACCCTACCCCCCACCCCACCCACCCCCCCCCCCCCCCCTTAAAAAAAGACATCATGTTGAAGCTGAAAAATTGAAAGTGACTTTAAACCCCATTAAACCAAACAAAAATACTTTTTGGCTCTTAAATTCATTGTTTTAAAGAAGTTTTATAATGGGTGCTTAATATTATGGTGTTATACTTTATTCCTGTCTGAACAAAATTATAGATAAGGGAGGTAATTCTGTATTTATTTCAAAAATGGTAAATAAGGATTGCGCTAATAATGTCTCTTTGATTTTTATTTGTTATCAGTTCAAAGTCCCATTAAGTTCATGTAGCAATATTGTATGAGAGAATTAAGCGTGAGTTGGAATCCTGACCTGGGGTTTAACTGTATTCCATGTGTTAAATACTGGTATGTGTTAATTTTGACAATTTTTTTTTATCCCAATATCTCCGTAACATATGTGGATAGTAAACCTGAAGCAATTTTCTAAAAAAAAAAATAATCTATTTAAGAGTCTTTTAAATGGATCTGTTTGTTTTGTATTTTGTCTATAATGTAGCTGGGATCTGACTTAACACAGTTCATTTATATTAAATACATTTTATTTAAAATGTCAAAATCAATTATCACAGAACTAAAATCACTATTAAATCTATCTAAAATTGGCTGCACATTTTTTTCATTTAAACACCATGCAGAATTAAGAAATAGTATTCATTATTAGAACATAAAAATTTAATTTAAACATTAATTTGAAAAAAAAAAAGACATTCAAACAAAATATAAAATAAATAACATTTTCTATACATAATTTTAGTTGTGTTATTAAAAAGTAGAAGACAGAATTAATCTTCTTGATCTATTAATAGAAGTGCTTTATTATAGAAGTGCTTGACCTTTCAGCACTTATGCTTTTAGTGCTTTGAAAATATTTATTTGTTTTGGAGTATATCAAATAAATTATGTCAACAGAATATTTTGAGGTTTTACTGGTAAAATTGTTAAGACCACATTCTTAGAAATTGTAGAATGCAGATTATTTTGTTTATAAAACATAAGAATCGTTTATTTCATTTTGGTCACTTTATGACACCTATAAAAGGGCTTGTGCTTATTTTTTTTAAATTTATCCTTTTGCAAAGGTTTTGGCCATGGAGTTGAATAAACTTTTCCTGGTGATTTCCAATGGTAGACGATTCTAATTTGTTTACTATATTTTATTATCCGCGGAAGGTCTTGATGTTTAATGGGATCCAAGTTTGCCTAGTTGATATTGGTTATAGCGAATGCAACTAATCATAGTTTTGTGACGGAATGTACAGTTTATACATGCCAAAATCTTTGCATTAGTAAATACTTTGTTATGAATTAATTAACAGGACAGACAGTATACCTAAAGTTTGTAATGTTTTTATACCAATTTTGTGTATAAGATATGAATGTTGTCTTTTTTTATTCCTGTGATTATTTTCATTTAAATGCATCAGACATGATCAATTATTAAATAAATTGAATCAATTTATCTGTACATTCACTTGAGCCAAAATATGTAGACACACAAGTTACCATATTTAGTACCATCTTTTATAATTTTATAGAGACCTTGGTGGCATGTTTAAGGTAGTTTGTCTACTGTTGATCATGTAGTCTGTCAACACTGAGGTTGCGGGTTCGAGTCTCACTGCTTGCAGGGTGCACTCGACCCCAATCCTAATTGACAAGGATTGCCAGTTTTCCTACAGAAGGTTGGGGGCTCTCTCCAGGTACTACGGCTTCTTCCACCAATAAAAACTGGACGCCATGATTTAGTTGAAAAATTGCAGAAAGTGGCGTTAAAAATCAAACAAACAGAACATTTTCATTCCAACATGAAAAGGTTGGTACAACAGGCTTTCAAGCAGGCCCTTATTTTCCTTATTTTTTACAAACAGCCCTAAAATTCCTAATTAAAGCTGTAAAATCCTAAAAAGCCCTACTTCTTTGGTTAAAATCCTAATTTTTTTAATTTTCAAAATTTCAAAAATAAAAATAAAAAATAAACATAAAATAGATTAAAGTTAAATGAAGCTAGCTTTAGTATAATTTCAGAAATATGCATTTGCCACCCAGGAGACTATTTGATGGTCATCCAAACGGTCTTCTGAATTGTTAATTAACTTTTGTACTATTGTACTGTGCCCAAAATGGTGGGTAAATCTAATTTTTCAGTCTTCAATCATTAGAGAAATAGCGCATTTTATCCCTTATTTTTGTTTAAAAACCCCTAAAAATTCCTAAAATTAGCCCTTATTTTTTGATAATTTAGCCTTAAAAATGCCATTTTTTTTGCAAAAAGTAGCTTGAAAGCCTGGTACAATAAACACTATTGGATGATTTTCTACGGGTACTCCCACTTACTCCCCAATAAAAACTGGATGCCATGATAAAGCTGAAAAATTGCTGAAAGTGGTATTGAACACCATTCAACAAACAAATTTATTTTATAATTTTTCCTGCCCAGGGACATCTTGAATATAGCTGAAATATTGCTTGCTGGACGTTAAACACCAGCCAGTCAATCCTGCGCAGGGTTGGTGTTCTCAGGCTTCCTCTCCACATAAAAGCTGGATCCCTTGATGTAGCTGAAAAATCTTGGAAAGTTGCAAAAAAAAAAAAAAAACCAATTTAAACAATCAAACTACTTTTAACTGGTGTATATTCTTATGGGGGTTTAATTTTAATGGTTTTATCAGTTGGTTTTGATATATCACTAGGGAGGATGCATTTTGTTGAGTACTGAATTTTATGGTTTTTCATCTCCACAAAATCTAGGATCTTTAGTATCCCATGAAGAAAACAAATCGTTAGTACTAGACTTTTTGTAGGCATGTACTGCTACCAACTTGAAGAATGAGCAAAACATGGACTTCGGTATTCTTTGAAGCGGCACATCAATTAGTGAGCATTGCTGTTCTTTGACATAGTGAAGCGGGGTATCAATTTGTAAGGATTGCTCCCCAGTTTTTCTAGTTTATTATAATTTTTTTTCCCGGAAGCCTATCATTGAGTCCATTCTAACAACTCATTAAATTCATCATAGATCACATTTTGATTGAGGGGCCTCGGTGGCCGAGTGGTTAAGGTAATTCGTCTTCACTGCAGGCAGGGTGCACACGACTCCAATCATAATTGACAAGGATTTCCAGTTTTCCTACCGAAGGTCTGGTTTTTTTCCTGGTACTCTGGCTTTCCCCCCAATAAAAACTGGACGCCTTGATATAGATGAAAAATTGCTGAAAGTGGCATTTAACAACATTCAAACAAACAAACACATTTTGTTTAAACCCAATCTCGCAAATCAGGATACATGTATCCACAAAGGTGCAAAGTTAGCTAGCTTTTAATTTGGTATCATGAATTTTTCCTAATCAGTTTGGTGTCTGTCACATTTTTGAAGCTTTTATGATGTTATAATTAAAACATGTTAACCAATCACATTTCTGAAAATAAACCAGTATATCATGGCATATCAGGGTGAGATATCCTCAAACCAATTAATATTAGAAAGCAATTTTTTGATTGGCTATTTGGAGTTATAATTTAGATATACCAGTGATATGCAGCCTGGGAATATACCAACACAAAAACCCAGAGTGCAAAGAAAAAAAAAGAAAAAAGAAAAACTGTGAGCAATGGTCACTAATTGATACCCCGCCCCCTTTCCCTATTGTCAAAACATCCCAAATATGTTTTGCTATGGGAAACCCTAAATATCATCCAATCAAAATGGTAAAAATCCTGTGCATAATGACATTATGTGACAAATATTCTGAGAATTTTAGTTTCATCAAATTCCATTCAGAAGTGTAAGAGGAGTTGCACATAAGAAATGGGTACCACCATATTTCAATGACTAAGTCCATGTTTTGCTATGGGAAACCCCAAATATTCCTATCAAAATGTTGAATATCAGGTATACAATATAACTAGGTGATAAAGATTCTGTGCAAGTTTCATCAAATTCTATTCAGTGGTATTGAATAAGTTGCGCATAAGAGAAAGTGTAATGGATAGACTGAACCCCCTCCCCTTCAGGGGTATAACTAGAGGATCCCAAGATCCTGTAATCTCTCACCTGGAACACAAATTACTTCAACTATCTTTAAATTTTGGCAATTTACAGTTTCAGTCTAGTTGTTATAGCTTTTAAGTTACTGGTTAAAACTAAACATTTTTTTCAAAATTTTTATTAAGGGCAATAACTCCTATAAGGTGCCATCAGACAATTTCTGAAAAATTCAATGATTTGTAGGCCTTGTTCTTTAGGTTAATTAAGTAATTTAAGTTTTACTCTTAGACTAGCTGTTATAGACTTTAATTTATAACACAAAAACTGATTATTTTGTCTGAATTCATAATTAAAAGGCAATAACTCCTATAAAATATCTTCCAACAATTTTGGACTAAGAAATGGTTTGTAGGCCTTGCCTTGCTGATCATTTTTGCAAGTATAGTTTCTCTAGCTGTTATGGCATTTAGGTTACAGAGTGAAAACTACAAATTTCATCTAAAATTGTTATTAAAGGGCCAGAACTCCTACAGGGCGTCATCAGACAATTTTCAGACTATAAAATGATTTGTAGGACTTGTCCTTCTGATTATGTTTGCTATGTAGTTTTACTCTAGGTAAATGAATTTTTTTATATTTCTGGTAAAAAACTTTTAATTTTGTCTAAAATGGACAAAATCTCCTACAAGGATTCATCTCAGGGGTAAAACTGCTACAAAAGGTCATTAAACAACTTTGAGCTTATAGGAAATTCTGTAGAGCTTAATAAGCTGATCAATTTGAGGTAATGGGTTTTTTTATAGCTATTACAATTTTTGAGATATATTGACCAAAAAGAAGTTGACACCTATGTTCTGTTATTAGTGACAGTGGACATCTTTGTCCACTAATCAACACCCTGGGTATAAATTTGAAACTAGGTACCCAAAGGATGATTGTGGCCAAGTTTGAAAAAATTTAGCGAAGTGGTTTCAGATAAGAAGATTTTTTAAAAAGGTTTACGATGGAAGACGGACAATGGACACAAAGTGATCACAAAAGCTCACATGGACCTTTAGTCCAGGTGAGTTAATAATGGCTTGAATGCTTGTTTAAACAGTGCAACAAAATATAAATGGTCATGACTTTATTTAAACAAACTGGTACATACACATACAATTTAATATTAATAAGCAAATAAACAACCTTAATGTACCTTATTTTACTAAGCATGAGCAAAGAAAAAACACCAATCAGAAGTCTCCGATATACTGTCCAGGGTTCAAGGTCACATAATGTTTATCATCAATTTATGTGAAAATTTTATCAAAAAATGTTTTCATGAAAATGTAGTATGGAAAGACAGTTGTTAACAACCAAATTTTATAATTTATTACCAATAGGCATATTACAGGTACAAAATCAGTAATGTATAATACCCACCTTTTTGCATAAATGATCACCTAATCTGCCTGTGTGAGTATTATACACAAGAAGTCAATAAGTTAAAGAAGAAAAATTATTGAAACACTTATTGTAACAATGGATTGGGTGGGTATAATACATTAATGAGCATTATGCACAGCCCGTTATGGTATCCATCATTGTTGTAAGAACATTGGATTGGGTGGGTATAATACATCAATGGGTATATACACAGCCAGTTATGGTATCCATCATTGTTGTAAGAACATTGGATTGGGTGGGTATACTACATCAATGGGTACATACACACCCAGTTATGGTATCCAATGTTGTAAGAACATTGGATTGGGTGGGTATAATACATTAATGAGCATTATACACAGCCAGTTATGGTATCCATCATTGTTGTAAGAACATTGGATTGGGTGGGTATAATACATCAATGGGTATATACACAGCCAGTTATGGTATACATCCTGGTTGTAAGAACATTGGATTGGGTGGGTATAATACATCAATGGGTATATACACAGCCAGTTATGGTATACATCCTGGTTGTAAGAACATTGGATTGGGTGGGTATAATACATCACTGAGTACTATACACAGCCAGTTATGGTATACATCATGGTTGTAAGAACATTGGATTGGGTGGGTATAATACATTAATGAGCATTATGCACAGCCAGTTATGGTATCCATCATTGTTGTAAGAACATTGGATTGGGTGGGTATACTACATCAATGGGTATATACACAGCCAGTTATGGTATCCATCATTGTTGTAAGAACATTGGATTGGGTGGGTATACTACATCAATGGGTATATACACAGCCAGTTATGGTATCCATCATTGTTGTAAGAACATTGGATTGGGTGGGTATAATACATCAATGGGTACATACACACCCAGTTATGGTATACATCATGGTTGTAAGAACAATGGTTTGGGTGGGTATACTACATCAATGGGTATATACACAGCCTGTTATGGTATCGATCATTGTTGTAAGAACACTGGATTGGGTGGGTATACTACATCAATGGGTATATACACAGCCAGTTATGGTATACATCATGGTTGTAAGAACACTGGATTGGGTGGGTATACTATATCAATGGGTATATACACACCCAGTTATGGTATCCATCATTGTTGTAAGAACATTGGATTGGGTGGGTATAATACATCAATGGGTATATACACAGCCAGTTTCGGTATACATCATGGTTGTAAGAACATTAGATTGGGTGGGTATACTACATCAATGGGTATATACACAGCCAGTTATGGTATACATCATGGTTGTAAGAACATTGGATTGGGTGGGTATACTACATCAATGGGTATATACACAGCCAGTTATGGTATCCATCATTGTTGTAAGAACATTGGATTGGGTGGGTATACTACATCAATGGGTATATACACAGCCAGTTATGGTATCCATCATTGTTGTAAGAACATTGGATTGGGTGGGTATAATACATCAATGGGTATATACACAGCCAGTTACGGTATACATCATGGTTGTAAGAACATTAGATTGGGTGGGTATACTACATCAATGGGTATATACACAGCCAGTTATGGTATACTTCATTGTTGTAAGAACACTGGATTGGGTGGGTATACTACATCAATGGGTATATACACACCCAGTTATGGTATCCATCATTGTTGTAAGAACATTGGATTGGGTGGGTATAATACATCAATGGGTATATACACACCCAGTTATGGTATACATAATGGTTGTAAGAACACTGGATTGGGTGGGTATTCTATATCAATGGGTATATACACACCCAGTTATGGTATCCATCATTGTTGTAAGAACATTGGATTGGGTGGGTATACTACATCAATGGGTATATACACACCCAGTTATGGTATCCATCATTGTTGTAAGAACATTGGATTGGGTGGGTATACTACATCAATGGGTATATACACACCCAGTTATGGTATACATAATGGTTGTAAGAACATTGGATTGGGTGGGTATACTACATCAATGGGTATATACACAGCCAGTTATGGTATCCATCATTGTTGTAAGAACATTGGATTGGGTGGGTATACTACATCAATGGGTATATACACAGCCAGTTATGGTATCCATCATTGTTGTAAGAACATTGGATTGGGTGGGTATAATACATCAATGGGTATATACACAGCCAGTTACGGTATACATCATGGTTGTAAGAACATTAGATTGGGTGGGTATACTACATCAATGGGTATATACACAGCCAGTTATGGTATACTTCATTGTTGTAAGAACACTGGATTGGGTGGGTATACTACATCAATGGGTATATACACACCCAGTTATGGTATCCATCATTGTTGTAAGAACATTGGATTGGGTGGGTATAATACATCAATGGGTATATACACACCCAGTTATGGTATACATAATGGTTGTAAGAACACTGGATTGGGTGGGTATTCTATATCAATGGGCATATACACACCCAGTTATGGTATCCATCATTGTTGTAAGAACATTGGATTGGGTGGGTATACTACATCAATGGGTATATTCACACCCAGTTATGGTATCCATCATTGTTGTAAGAACATTGGATTGGGTGGGTATACTACATCAATGGGTATATACACACCCAGTTATGGTATACATAATGGTTGTAAGAACACTGGATTGGGTGGGTATACTATATCAATGGGTATATACACACCCAGTTATGGTATCCATCATTGTTGTAAGAACATTGGATTGGGTGGGTATAATACATCAATGGGTATATACACAGCCAGTTATGGTATGCATCATGGTTGTAAGTTCAATTATGTGGGTATAATACATTACTGAGTACTATACACAGCCAGTTATGGTATACATCATTGTTGTAAGAACATTGGATTGGGTGGGTATACTACATCAATGGGTATATACACAGCCAGTTATGGTATACATCATTGTTGTAAGTTCAATTATGTGGGTATAATACATTACTGAGTACTATACACAGCCAGTTATGGTATACATCATGGTTGTAAGTTCAATTAGGGGGGTATAATACATTACTGAGTATTATGCACAGTCCCTTGGGTTATACATTCTAGTCCAGTTAATAAAGGTATTTCTAACATTACACAATAAAAAAATAAACAAAATAATATAACTGTAAGGCAGAAATTACAAATAATTTATAAATTAGAAAGTAAATAAGTAAATAATTAAAATTACACAATATTATAACAATTAATATTTCAATTTAATACAGCTTGTAAAATTCTGATATAATAATTAAATCGCTAGGCAATTAGTAAGATGCAAGTAATTTTTAAAAATCAATGTCCAGTCTAATCAGCAACATTTACACGATAACAGTAATTGCACATGTGAAAGGAAAATTGCACTAAATTGAGGTATTTTTTCAATTTTCAATTACAGCATTCATGCATTACAAATACAAATGTATACATGCATGCACATTTAAATTTTAATTAAAAGTGTGCTTGTAAGGCCTTTTTAAGAACAATTTTGGTATTTTATAATAAATAAACTGAAAAAAATGTCAAAATAAGTTAGGGTGACAATATATTCTGCAATGTTCAAAACAGAAGAATAGTTTCAATTTAACTGAAATGTGTCATGGTTAATTTTTTACCCGAAATTAAATTAGCTAAACATGTGAAATAACACAATATAAACAAATGAAGCACCTTAATTTTAACAATGACAAGTGTGGACACAGAAAAACGTCTCGCCTGAATTCCGCATCAGTAACGAAAATAAATTTCGTCATAAGCATTACGTTAATAGCATTAATCATGAGCAGCGGCCTGTATACCAAATATTGTCACCATACTATGCATAGTTACAGAGGAACTGTCCTAATACAAAAACTTTAACGTAGTCGCTGGACCGTGAAATTGAGGTCAAGGTCAGGTGGAACCTACCAGACAGTCATGTACTATTAATCAGCAACCTATATACCAAATATTGTCATCCTACCATGCGTAGTTACAGAGGAACTATCGTAACCCAAAAACTTTAACGCAGTCGCTGGACCGTGAAATTGAGGTCAAGATCAGGTGACACCTACCAGACAGTCATGTACTAGTCATCAGCAACCTATACACCAAATATTGTCATCCTACCATGCGTAGTTACAGAGGAACTGTCGTAACCCAAAAACTTTAACGTAGTCGCTGGACCGTGAAATTGAGGTCAAGGTCAGGTGACACCTACCAGACAGTCATGTACTAGTCATCAGCAACCTATACACCAAATATTGTCATCCTACCATGCGTAGTTACAGAGGAACTGTCGTAACCCAAAAACTTTAACATAGTCGCTGGACCGTGAAATTGAGGTCAAGGTCAGGTGTCACCTACCAGAC
This sequence comes from Limnoperna fortunei, assembly GCA_944474755.1. Lineage (NCBI taxonomy): Eukaryota > Metazoa > Mollusca > Bivalvia > Mytilida > Modiolidae > Limnoperna > Limnoperna fortunei. The sequence goes on from OX104125.1 coordinate 33,280,979, forward strand.
AGTCATGTACTAGTCATCAGCATCCTATACACCAAATATTGTCATCCTACCATGCATAGTTACAGAGGAACTGTCGTAACCCAAAAACTTTAACGTAGTCACTGGACCGTGAAATTGAGGTCAAGGTCAGGTGACAGGTGACTGACTGGCAAGTACTCATCATAAGCTACCTCTGGACCAAATTTGATGGACCTAGGGCTTGGGCTTATAAAGATATGAAGCAAGATGTCAAGTGTTTACGCCGCCGCCGCCGCCGGATTCCCATACATATGTCTCGCCTCCAGCGACTTTCGTCGCAGGCGAGACAAAAACTTGTATCAATTATATGAGTAATACATTATCTGTTGACAGTTGTTATTGGAGTGGGAATGGTGGAGGGGAAAAGGGGGGGGGTGGGGGTGAGCACCAAGTATGAAGACTGGAAAGCAGCAAGAAATACTGTTTGTTTGTTTGTTTGAATGGTGATAAATGCCACTTTCAGAAATTTTTCAGCTGTATCATGGCATCTATTTTTTACTTGGGAGGAAGCTGGAGTACCAAAGAAAACCCCAACCTTAGGTAGGAAAACCGGCAATCCCTGTCAATTAATATTGGAGTCGAGTACACCCTAACAGCAGATAGACATGCACCAGTACTGAAAATCCATGTCAATTAATTTAAGTGTGGACTGTACCTCTCCAACTGATAACCTCAGTGTTTAGACAGTCACAGATCTTAGCCACTATTACTTACTATCTACAAAAATCAATCACTGAACCTCCAATATAATCTGTAATATTACAGGTATTAATCTAATATATTTTTTGTAATATGATTTGGTGAGAACATACTGCCTGACTTTTTGTGTCTTCAAAACCTGCACAATAAATCCAAAATTGCAGATTGCATACCACATATAAGTATTAATAAACATAAAACAACAGAAATGTAACCTTTTGACAAAGACATTGATAAAAGATAGTATTTACCAACGGTTGATATTATGTCATATTGGGCTTATACCACAGCAACAATTTTATAGTATATGTCTGAAAAAGCTACTAACTTACATGACAAATACATGTAGTAGTTAATTAAGAAGTGAATCATTGAGGCATAAATATATTAGGATTTTACAGCCAGTTGGCTCATTATTTTAAATATGTATCTTATGTAAAATGTGGGTATGGGCAAACTCGTGGTAAAATCAGTATATATTCATGCCCCATGAATTATTTCTATTATAATAGGACAAATACAGTAAAAATGAAAAATAAAATTAATGATGAACCAATTTGTGCTCACTTTACAACAGTTTACATACCCATATATGCTTATTTTTCTACAGTTATGGACATTTTTTGCAGGTCATATTAGAATAAGTAAATTTGTTTTTTTTTAGTGTCATATTGATGAAACAACCACTCCTGGTATTTAATATAGGATTAAACACCGTTTTCAATGGATTCATCAGTATATCAGCAAGACCAACTCACTCATAAACTAATAAAAGTCAGAAGGACTTTTATGATATGTTTGTGAGTGAGTTGGTCTTGTTGATATACCCATAAATCCATTGAAAACGGTGTTTAATCCTTATAATTCTTTAAAATTGCATTAAGAAATTAATTTATCTAGCGTGTTTCTCAACTTCATATTTTTTGTGTATTTGGTAGCGGGATTGACTGAATGTATGAATATTTTGTTTATTTTTACGTATGATTATTCCATAAAACATTTTCTGATTTTAATAAACACAATTAAGTTTTACATCAATCTATAACCTTATTTTCTGTATCGAAAACAAGGAAAGTTTTAAATTTAACAAATCATTAATGATAATTCATCAAACAAATAATTTGTAAGTTGATCGCTACTTTCGATATTGAAAGCCGCCATCTTTGTTTACGTTGGTAACGGTAAAAATAGTTCGGTCAACGTCATTTATCCAAAAAAAAATTAGGTCAACTTCATTTATCAAAAAATAAATTTTATTGAAAACCTCAACCGGAAGTAATCTCAGCCAATGAAATAAACGTATTTCTAAATATGCAAACCATATTAGAATTATATGAAAAGAAAACTGAAATAACAACAAATCAAAATCAGGACCCCCCTCCCCTTTCACAAGGAGGTAGTTCTAAAGCCACACATAAGCCACTATCAAATTCATATCATGTTCAAACAATTTGTTCTAAAGGCAACATCACATGAGCTTTCAAACCATGTTGTATATGACAAATAATACAAAAAGAACTGGGCCTAATTACTCAGAAATAATTTAAAGTTGTTTTGTTCCTTTCTGTTTTTAAAAAAGGACAAGCTTAAATAAAAGAAATGGTGTAAAGTTGTGTGTATGGTAGAGTCATGTATAACAAGACTAGAAAGGTCATGTGACAGTCACTGTAATGGGATTTTACACCAAAACATACATTATAAGCATTAATAAATACTTCTCACAAGAGAACACAGTACACTAAGCCTGCAGTGGAATGAATAAATAAATACTGGAATGGATGCAAAGCTTCAAACAAAGTGGTCAAACGAATGCAATACACTATGCCTTGTAAGGCAGGTCATTTATGTACAATTTACATATGTATTTGAAAGCTAATTTTTTGTTGAAAAAAAAAACCAAACAAATTGCAGGAATAAAAAAACCATAAAAAATCCACACTGTCTCTGGGTATTGAGATTGCATGAAATTATAATTAAGGTCTCCTTTAAGAGCAAAAATTCTTTTTCAGATCTTGAGTTTTCCTTACATATTTCAGTAGAAAGACACTAATAAAGTATCTTATTCAACATCATTAAAATAACCTCCGTAATGAAGTTATCTAAGGGAGATAACAAGAAAGGTAATGGCAACAATTAAGAAGGAAAAAAAGATCCATTCATTATCTCCCTTACATTATTACATGGGAGACAACTCACTAGCATTCAAATCACATTGATTTCATTTTTAAAAATTGTGATTAAAAATAAAATGTTATTAGACATAAAATGTATTCATTACTGACTCAAATAATAAAACATATGCAAAGAATACTGTATGATATTATAAATAGAAACTATAAATTTTGCAGACGTTTCAATGACAACTGACAACAAATGACAAAATGATGTATTGGCGTAACATTTTGGTTGTTGTTACCGACGTAACATCAATACACGTCATTTGGCATTTGTGTTTATGCCTTAAATAAAGACAGCAGTGGTTGTTGAAACATCACCAAAATATGTAGTTCTATCTAAATACAGTGTTGAACATAAGTTGTCATATGTTGTCAACTTGTCATATGTATTAATCATATTTCTCTAATTTTGACCTTATATTTCAACCACTTGACCGGTGTGGAAAAAAAATTTCTCATCACTAGTGAATTTGTTGTTCTCAGCAGTTGATTGGTTAAAAATAATAACGTCACAATAAGAACTCATGACGTCATAAACAAAACACCTTCCATTAACCATGTATTCAAGTCATGAACGTAAAATTGAGGTTGGGAGAATTTGTACTTAGTTTCGCAAATTTAATACTTTTTAAAATTAGAGAAACAGGATCTTACATTTGTACGAGTGGATTATCGGATTTCTCCAATCGAGATAGTTAAATTATGGAATTTTAAGTCCGAGCCTTGTCATGTGTTGTCATATGTATAAATCATATGTAAACAGATGTACAGTTTGTGTTTTTTCTATCGTTGGAAACCCACTTCCAGTCGAGTTCTTGCTTTGCTACTACTAACCGACCGTGGGCACACTTGTAGATAGTTTCATGTTTTCATGAATATTTCATGTCCTTTTTTGATTAGTTGCTTGTACTTCCTGCAATGCGTCAACAACAAATCAAAATAGTTGTATCCAATAAACGTCATTCCCATTGGCCAATTAAATTTAAGGAATATTAATGAAAACGTGAGAATATCTACAAGCGTGTCCATGGTGGGTAAGTGGTAGCAAAGTGAGAATGCGACTGGACGTGGGTTTTCGATGATAGTATTTTTCAACACAGAAAATATAAAATATATGAAGAAAAAGCCAGTTTTCTTAATGATATACATGTAGTGATGGCAACAATCGTAATACAGACATATATATACACAATACACACCGTATAAGAACCACTAAACATGCTAAAATTCACACAGACAGTAACACACAATGAGATAAATTATTAAAAAAAATCATTTTTACAACAAGCATTCAAAAACACACACTCATCAATAGCTACTAATAAATATTTGTACAGTAGTAAAAAAATGGTGTACAATGTTCATGAAAGAGACCACAAAACTGGAGCATTCCATCATTGTAGACATGTCTTCCTCTGACAACAAATATTTATAATAAATTCATAAAACAATAGCCAACATAATAAATATAAAATAAAAAAAAGTTATATAAAGCATGGAATATTTAACTAACATTAAGTTTGTATAAAAAAAATGGTCAGAAGATTTTTAAAACAAAGTGGGCCACATAAACAAGTCCGTAATATACATCAAAAGTGACCTTATTCTGATTGGACAATGGGAAATTTCAGAGCATCTATTCTAAGACTAATGCTTTCAAACATTAATGCCAGTACAGATGTTATTTCCAGTATAATATGAATGTAGGTGCAGCCTAAATGCGAGTATCGCACATTGTTCATGTCGTTACTTCAGAGCCCCTAACAGTGCCTCTACATTCCATTGATGATGTGACGTCACAATATGTGTTGGTGACGTCACAAAACTCAATTTCAAATACAGCGTTTCAGATTGAAAAAAAATTGTCAGGCATTTTTGTAGATTTTCTTCTGATTGCTCAGCTACCATCAGAAATGGATTTGTTCATTACACACACGCATGTTACTGTATAGCTCGCATCTGCGATGCTCGCTATAAACAAGTTTGGACTGTGAGCACGCTCACAAAGGGATACCCCCGCTTCGCTTCAAGTCCAATTATCTCCCCTGAATAATATCTGACAGGGACGAAAACTCTTCATGCACATCTACATATGATGTACTTCCTTCATGTAAAGTTTCATCAAAATCTGTCAAGCGGTTTAGGAGGAGAAGCGCTTACAAGGGATGTGGACAGACAGACGGACAGACAGACAGACAGACGGACAGACAGACAGGGTGATTCCTATATACCCCCCCCCAAACTAGTTTGTGGGGGGTATAAAAATGTTTGTCATATTTTTATTACACTTTATTATACTCTTGTGGTAGAATGTAATTACAAGAGTAAAAAAGGTATTTGAGCAAGAATTGAGAAGGGTTGTCCTATTATCAAACATTTACTTTGTAAATGAAAAAGGATTTTAAAACAAAGGGATGAGGGGAAGGATATATTCAAGCTTTTCTACTAAAGGATGAAGCAACTCTTTTTTTTTTGGATAATATTACTATATAACTATTGACCTAAATCAACTGTGTCCGTAACATTGACAAAATTTCAATAAAAAAAGTTACATACATTTATAACAAAGAAAAAGAATGAAACTAATAAGTAACAGTGCTGAAAGAATAAATTTATTGTACATAATTTATTATACAATAAAGCAATTCCAAATTAATGATTAAAAAAGTTGAAATGGTCCTCATGTATGCAACTTTAACAATGAAAATCTCATAAGAATTTGTTACATACATCACAGAAATGCACGACTGAAGAAATGAGAAGATAATACTTGATTATATTTAATAAGGAATGAATTCTATTTTTTAAATTGCACCAACATAAACATTGCATATGTAAATTGACATACTTTTTGTACATACACCTCTAAAGGAAATAATTGGCATTCCTAAAAACTCTACAGAGTCAAATATTTAAAAAAAAATCTTCTTTAAGTATGATGAATAATTATTGATAAATATGTTTCAAGTATTTCTCTAATTATAAGTTAAATAGCATGATTTAGAATTAGTATTTAACATTGACAACAATAAATATTATTCTTGTATTGTAATTTGAAATGTTACTGTTTATTAATTAGTATTTTTCTTTAATAATTTGGAGTTCAAGACAAACTACCTTTTCAATTTGGTATTGTTTTCTTCCTGCATTAAATATACTATTGTGTCACGGTTGCATACTGCAAAGCATGCAGACTGAAGCAGTTATAAGTTGTCTGACCTACGATAAAAAATGATTCTTTCTATTTCAACCAAATTATATTGTTTACCTTATCTTAGCACTTTATTAATTTTTTTGTTTCACTTGTCACACTATTAGAGTCATTAATGCATTCTATCCCAGATATCATAATGGATTTTCCAGGGTAAATTCATGAGTTTACTGTCTCTATTTATACCTTTCTGTAAACTAAATTTGCAATCAAATGAATAACTGATGCTGAAAAACCTTCACCGATAGCCGTTAATACATGTATTGACTCAGTTTGAGGTCAACAGCTGGTAAATCCATTCAATAACTGCTTGGCTATGTTGTAAGCCCACCAAACCCCATAACACACATATTGACTGACCCAATATTCTGTATTCTGATGAGGTGGTTAACATATTATTGTGATTTGTTGATGGTCAAAAGATCATTTTAAAGACAGTGTTTCATAAACTGTAAAAACAATCCAAATATTTAGTTTTTTTTACATAATCCAATTATAGACTAAATATCATATAAGGCTATAAAGTTACATGTAAAGAAAATGTTTGTTTTTACATCACGTCAACTGGATTTAATTTTTTTCACCCCTCCACAGCGGGAGGGAGCATTGGTGTTCAAAACTTGTTGTAGCTTGTCAACACTACCGACCTTATGCAGGCAACATGACCTTTCTTTAGCTTTAAAATACAACTTACAAGTATAATTCATTGACCAATCAGATGAAATCTCATAATTTTCTAAGTTACGAGGTGAAAAATGGGTAAAAAGGCACAATCTACCCATTTATTGAACACCACTGAGTAGTTTTAAAGAATAACATGAAAACATTCAAGGGCCTCGCATACACCTTATCATTCAAAAGAACTATCTTAGTCTAACCACATAGTGTTGCAATGGCTGAGAATATTACCTGAAATAACAGAGTATTCAAGTTATCTGAGGTAACTATAGTTGAGAAAACGGGACTTAAATATATCTGAATTATCTAGAGCAAATAAGATTATCAAGTATTCGTGTTCAAGACTTAATTCTACTATAATACATGTATAGTATTATCAAGCTGACGTGCTTAATGCTGAATACGACAATTTGTTAAGACTCTTTTTCCAGACTGTTGTTTGACGAGAACTGTTTATTAGAAGATGAGCTCCTGTTTAGACCATCTGACTGTGTACTGCTGTGCATTGACTCGCTATCACTGCTAGAGCGGTGTTCGTAGGATGTCCTCCACCGACGAGTCCCTCCGGGAGATCGTCTATAGTCAATACTATACTGCAAATACAAACAAATTTTAGATGATTCCACACGTTTGTCGTTGAACACCATTTAAGCAATTTTATCCAACAATATTATTATTTTTACTACACTAATTAACATATTTTATGTCACTTTATATCGAGAAATTTTCCAGTGTGCTTAATTTTTGCTGTGTCAGCGGTTGAGTCTGAAGCATGAACAATTTAATTGGTGAATAATTAACTCATAACAATGTATAATGAGTAATTTACATAAAACATGAATAAAAAACTTTGTGAACATTTGATCTGGCTTTTTCCATAGAAATTGCAAAAAAACCCTTCTGAAGAATAACCAGATATACTGTATATGGGTAACTGTCACTTGACCTTCGGCTCTTGTTGTTCTGTCAGTTTCCTTTGCTATTTTTCGTACTATACTAACATGGATTGAAAACATTTAAAGAAATTCACCCAGGAAAAATTTACTTACAAAATATTGTATTAAGTATCATGAGCAAATAATATCACCATAACAACACTTTAAACACTCTTTTTCAAAGTTTGACATGATTGATCCTCCTCAGGAAATTATCATGTAAAAAAATAATTAATATATATGTGTTAAATAAATAAATAGGTTATTGCAATTTTCTCTATGAAAATTAGAACATGTTGTTGTTGTTTGTTTTTGTTAAATAGTGTTTAATGCCACTTTCAGCAATTTTTCAGCTATATCATGGCGTCCAGTTTTTATTGGGGGAGGAAGCCGGAGTACCCTGAAAAAACCCTCGACCTGCGGTAGGAAAACTGGCAATCCTTGTCAATTAAAATTGGATTCGAGTACACCCTGCATGCAGTGAGAATCGGACCCGCAATCTCAGTGTTGACAGACCACGTGATCAATAGTAGACGAACTACCTTGACCACTCGGCCACCGAGGCCCCAAAATTAGGATATAACCAGACCTTATATTTTGTAAATATTTTATATCGAGCAATAAAATAAATTATTGCAAGTAATTAAGATATGGCCAGACCTTATAATTGTCAATATTTTATGCCTAGCGATAGCAAGGTATAAAGTGAAAACCAATATAAGGTCTTACCAATTTCTTAATCACATGGAGCCCAATTGCAATAATCTTTTTCAATTCTGTCTAACAAATGTTTTAAAATTTAGAAGGGGCTCTAAAAGGGTGTTTTCAATTGCTATATTAGTTTTTTAATCTAAATAAGATATATCCAAAACAGCATGTATATCACATAAAACTGTCATAGAAATAAATGTTTTGTTTTATTGAATACATGTTCCTTTGAAGGAAAAAAATCAATTTAGTCAAAATACAATGACCTGTCAGGTGTATTCTACCTATTGGTCAACCAATTCTTAATACAGATAACAGCTGTTTAAAAAACTGCTTCATTCTGTTTTCTTTAAAAAGTTTGAAGTTCCCAGAGTCATGCATGAATAGCTGCAATTTAAATGTCCAGCTCTTTCTGATTAAGAGCTTTAAAGAAAACAGATTGAAGCAGTTTTCTAAACAGCCATTATCTATTTTTGGAATTGATTGAGCAATAGGTAGAAAATAGCTGACAGGTCATATTATTTTGACTATAAATCTTAACAAAATTATGTTGTTCCAGTTAAAACTTGTATCAGTTACCTTTATAATGACATCAGAATTCTTACTGTGACATCACAGCGGGCTCTATACTTATTAAGAACCTAATTTAAATTCCAAGCTTATGAAAGACACCATATTAGAATGATATATCATACCTTTGTTGGACATATAAAGCGACAACTCTTGCAATATATACATATCACATACATTGTAGGACCTCAAGTTTTCTAATGACATTTTTTCATACTTATGTTTAGCTACAACCATTTTTTTGTTTTATAGACGGAGCTACAAAAGGTCCCATTACTTGTAATGGAGCAAGCTGGTAATGATTCACACCAATGGGGTTTTATGCATATAATCAGCTGTTAAACTCTTTCCTTAAATTGCTACATACTTTTTAATGTCTTTGAAGTTTAACTGATATTTCTACAACACCTTATTCATTACCGGACTGTAGTTTTACATTTTATTCATAATCATGGCATTGTTCACAAAATTTGAATGCAGGAAGTTGATAATTTCTTAATCGATTTGGTAAAAATGTTCATCTGGATCAAGTTTTTCCAGATTTATTGCATTAGCTGGGATCAAATTTTTACAGATACGATTCTACAATTCTACACTCCACAATTTCAATTTGTCAACAATGCCATGATTTCGAAAAAGTGTTAAAATTATTTAATTAGACATTGTAGAAATGTCAGCTGAACGCTGGAGAAAGGAAACAATATAAATTAAACAAAGAAATCAGTTTAATAGCGGAAAGTAAGTCTAAATCCCAAGAGTGTTTTTGCTCCATTAAGAGTAATGGGACCTAAGTACAGACACCACCCCTTTAGCTATATATACAGAAAGTCACAAAGGACATCATGCATATTTTCTAAAAATATTTATTTGCCATTATGTCATACCTTTGTCGCACATATAAAAGAGGTGGTGACAACTTTAGCTATAACATTCATCAAATTCTTGGTTTCTTGGATTGCACCATCCACCTGTAATTAAAAAAAACACAATAAATTAATACCGATCACTGTCTGACAGAGTTGTTTTGAGTTTTGCTTGGTTCTGAATTTATTAAATATTTTACTGTTTTCTATTTCATCTGTTTTTTTTCGCATGTAAAATAAATATATTTTTTGGCTGAATTGTGTTTAATACCCTTTTAGCAATTTTTCAGCTCTATCGTGGCATCCAGTATTAATCGGGGGAGGAAGTCGGAAGAAAACCGAATGGTTAACAAAAGTTGAAAAACTTAGCTAATGACAAAATCTGGCATTTGGTAAAAAAACAAACTACACAAAGAAGAAACAAAAAAGAACAACAAAAGCTGAAAAATGAGTAACACGAACCCAATAAAAAACTAGAAGGCACTAAGGTGCTCTGGACAAGTAAGCAGTGCCTGCGTCTCATTGGTTACTCATAGTCATGGCAATGAAAATATAAGGAAAACTCTGGCTTTTTGTCAACTAGTATAAAATGGCTGTCTCACAAATGATTAGTCTGTCATCCTTTTTCTTTTTCTTTTTACCTCATTAACAGGACACTGACAATTCTCTTGATTTACATCATGTCCCACGTGAGCAGGAAATGCTTACCCTTCCAGAGCACCAGAGTTCTAAGTGGGTTTCTTTTTTTGTGTTTGTTCCCTACATTTGTTTTCATTTCTTTTATTTTAAACATTTTTTTTCCATTTCATTTTCATTTCTTTGATTTGAAACACTTTTTTTTTAATTCCTTTTTTTGAAACACTATTTCATATTTCCTTTGTTTTAAGCATTTTGTTTCCATTTCTTTTATTTTAAATTCTTTTTTTCTCATTTCTTTGATTTGAAACACTGTTTTTTAATTCCTTTATATGAAACACTATTTCATATTTCCTTTATTTTAAACACTTTTTTTTCATTTTTCATTTCTTTTATTAGAAACCTGTTTTTCATTTATTTTTTAACTTTCCGTTTTATGTTTATCTGTGTGTTTGTCTGAATTCGGGTTTGTAATTGCCCCTTAATGTTGTTGGTCAGTCAGTTTCTTTGCTCCTCCTTGCTCACATTTCAACCCATTTTTAAGACTTGTACACATAAAATTAATACTTTTCTAACAATGTAAGAAGATTGTATATAAATACCTAGTAAACAATGATTATAAACATTAATGTCGTTCATCTTTAGGCCACACAAAATTGATTATAAGGTTCCAAGGCAAAATTTTAAGGTTCCAAGGCAAAATTTCAAAAACTGATGAGGGAGGGAGGCTCTTTAATGTATCCTGAATACTACTACAGTCGTAGTCACCCTTTCAATCCTGAATACGACTGCAGTCGTACTTCCCCATTGTATCCTGAATACTACTACAGTCGTAGTTTTGACCTGCTTGTTAATAAACACGCTTAATCTGTGTTATACGTCATTAAAACGTGTGTGGATGATTCTCCGTATTAGGAAATGGGTAATAAGTGTGTATGAATGAAATTGTTTGAACACGTGGTCGCTATAGATAGAAAATCGATCGATAAATCTGTTGTTATTTTTATTCGTCATGGAGTCTGACTCCGATGTAAATAGTGAAGGAAGTGATATTGAAGTGGAGAATGATGATGAAAATGATGAGTTTGAGTATGTAGAAGTTGAAAGAAATGCCTATGAATGGCTAGATGCATTGTTTGAAAGCGACTCGGAAGACGAGGAATTCGATGGCTTCCAGGATAAATGGGTCTTCGAAAATTTCACTCGCCGAGTCCCCCCACGCAGAAAATTGATCGGAGGAGCCGTTTTTGAACACCCAGAGGATGCAAATGCATTCCACTACTTCGAGCTTTTGTGGACAAATGATCTTTGGCACAAAATTGTTGAGGAAACTAATCGGTACGCGGCACAAGAACGGGAAAAAAACCCCCCTCTACCTAAGTCTCCTAAATGGGTACCTGTTGATTTTAAGTGATAAATACATCAATCTTTCACATTTGGAAAGATAAATGAAAATAGAATGTTTTTTTAACATTACTTTGGCATGTTTCTATTGGAAGTTTTGGAATAAAATCTAATTAAAATCAAAAGTAAGTATTTTTTTAAACATTATCAAGTGTAAACAATGCGTTTTGATGTCAAATACAAAGTACCATCATAAGTAAATAATAACAAAATTTATATCATCTTGTAGCAAATTAAATAAGCTTTTCAAAAATATACAGGTTTATATACTTTCCAATTAAGATAACATAGAAATTGTGATTATAATTACATGTGGTAAAAATAAATAAAATGTCAGCTGCAGTTGCTGATTGGCATCCGTTTTTCACAGCTGTAGATAAAAATAGCTCACAGTGATTACACACTGCAACAGAAAATAGCTATCAGGATAAAATGGGCTAAATCTTTATTGGTCTAAAATCAAATAATTTTTGTCTTCGTTTTAAAAACAAAGATGTAAAATCAAATAATCTTTGTGTTCTTTTAAAAAACAAAGATGTTACTACTATCAAACACTTGTCTGAAATATATTTTTTCAGAAGTTATAATACAAGTAAACAGTCATCCAATAATTTGAATGAAGAGTGGCATGAAATTAAGAAGTAAATTATAAAATTGGTAATTGTTTGTTTAAATGATGTTTTCGGCAATTTTTCAGCTATATCATGAAGTTCTGTTTTTATTGGGGGAGGAAGATGGCCTGCGGTAGAAAAAAAACTAGCAATCCCTTGTCAATTATTATTGGATTCGAAGCAATGAGATTCGAACCCACAATCTAATTGCTAACAGAAAACATGATCTACCTTTACCACTCAGCCACTGCGGCCCTTAAAATCTGTAATGCAACAGCAGGTAAAGAGCCACTGTATTTTTTTAGGCAAGGTCTTTGTATTTCTATACTAAATTATAAATTTTTTATTTGTTTCTTACTTTACTGAATGTGGCTGCTTTGCCTACAGTAGAGATCTTCAAAATGGAATGAAGTTGTTGACATGATGGAGGAATTTTCTCTAAGTAACCAATCAATTCATCTCTGTGTGCACAAACTGGTACCTAAAAATATAAAAAAAATAGGGAATAGTCAATGGGATAATTCTTGACTTGACATTTCAACAGAAATTGCAAAGCCAGCTAAACATATATGTTTGTTTGTTTGAATGGTGTTTGATGCCACCATCAGCTATTATTCAGCTAAATCATGGCATCCAGTTTTTATTAGAGGAGGAAGCCGGAGTACCAGTAGAAACCCCGACCTCCGGTAGGAAAATTGGCAATCCTTGTCAAGTAAGATTGGAGTAGAGTGCACCCTGCCTGAAGTGAGATTCAAAGCTGCAACCTCTGGGCTGACAGACCAAATGATCAATAGTAGACGAACTACCATAACCACTTGGCCACCGAGGCCCCTTAACATATATGCAAAAACATGTAAAAATGTTGCATCTGTACTATGGTGTCAATTAGATAAATTACTTCATAGTATTGAACCCAATTTTAATTTGCTACAGCAAAGATTTTGTCCAATTTTTTGTCAATGCTGTCTTATGTGACCTCATGTCAAACATACCCTATCCAGAAACTCTCTGACAGACTTGAACAGCTTATTCCCTTCTTCTGAGAAGTACTCTGCTTGAACGAATAGATCCTGGGTGGTCTTCAGTGGCCCCTCCCCTCGGGTAAACAAATACATGGAAAATGCCATGCTTGACATGTTCTTGGCACGCTTGACGATGTCATTATCTGGCTCCTCCCACTTGTCAGCCTCAGCGTCCATTTCTGAAGTGATCAGTTTCATTTCCAGTCCCAACTTGGCAATTTTAGCTTGTTCCTATAAATTAGTAAATAATAAATATAAATGGATTTGTTTAATGGCTGTCAGCTATATCATGGATTCCAGTTTTTATTTGGAGAAGGGATAGTAAGCCATAGTATAGAGTGTGAGCTTTGGCAGGAAAACTGGTTCCTTGTCAATTATGATAATTATTGAGGAACCAACATCACAGAAAATAGAAAGAATGTGAAACATCACAGATAAGAGAAAAAATGTGAAAAATCATAGGAAAGAGAAATCAAAGGATCACAAAAGAAATGTGAAACATTGTAAAGGAGAAAATAAACAGCTGTGTCATGTCTGAAGACAAGGACAAGCTATACACTTCATGGATGGATAAGTCTATCTGCACTGATGAGGCATAGTCATACCATCAATATCAACAATGCCACAAAATTACAAGAAAACTGATGAAAGATTTTGAGTTGTAGTCTGAAATCGAAAAATCCCCCCCCCCCCCCCCCCCCCCCCAACTCTTTTTTTACAAACAAAGTTCAATAACTCTATAATGAAAAATCACAAACAAAAGAAAGCTGGCATCTATTAAAATAAACAATTCCCCAAACTTTGCAGAAAAGTGATGAAAGAGTTTTTGAGTTATAGTATGAAGACTATAAAAAATCCCCCATTTTACTCTATACTGATACATCAGAAATTCACCAAAAAAAACAGAAGCTCACTTCTATCAAAATAAACAATTCCAAAAACTTTCAAACAATTGTTGACCTTTTGAGTTGAAGTCTAAAAACCCCCTTTTTTCATGAACAAAGTCCAATAAATCTATAATAAATTAACTTAATTTTTCTAAAAAGTATACAGACTATAACTCTAAAATAATTAACAACTGTGTGCAGTTTGAAGACAATCTATGCAGGAATTCTTAAGATAAGAGTACCACATGTGGAAGATGAACAGGGAGAAGAACATTTGTATACCATAATATGCCCATCATTGAAATGCATATAAAAAGGAGAAATGCAACATAACAAAAAGGTAAAGAAAATGGCAAAATTAATTATGATAACTTTTTGTTGCCCCTTCGTATAATGCATGTGCCACCAAGACTCTATAACAACTCAAATTTTGTTTCCAACAATTGTCAACCAATAATAAAATGTTTTACATTCATCATTCAATAAATAAATTGTACCAGAATACTGACTTTTGATTGGCTACAAAATATTTTCTATTGGATGCCTTCACACAAAAATCATGTTATGTAATCGTTTTCTCGACAGAACATTTATAGTTTTTGTGTTAATCTTTTTTTTCCAAAAATTTAAAATGAATAAATTAAATCGTTAAGTTTATTCTAATGTTTGACTTTATTTAAAAGTATTAACAACATCCCTCGGTAACAAAATTTCCCTTGTGAACATTTAATTTAATTATCCCTTTGTGGATTATACCATGTGCACAACAAAAATTTGGAGAAAATATTTGTTGTAGTTAATCCTGAAATAATATACACATTTTATCAGAAGTAATGCATACATGTGATATCTCACGGCGTGAGACAAAAACTCACGCAATTCTGAAGGTCCCCACGCTCTCACTGCGTGAGACAACGATCTCACGCAAAACAAATAATGTAAAGTAAAAGAAAATTGATATTATTTCAGCACGAAGCATCTTGCTATTTCGTAAGCCGCCATCTTTGTTTACAATAGATTTTTCATTGAGCGGTAGATAAATCCCGAGATTATCGAAATTACACCTATTGATTATTTTGGGTGTTACTAAATTAAGGAATATAGTCAAAATTAATTGGAAATAAAGTGACAATGTTTTTTTAGGGGTAAATACAAGTTAATTAATTAATTAAGAATTAGTTCAAAGACAAAAATAATATTTGTTCATTAATAAATTAAATATTAGTTCAAAGAAAATAATATTTTTAAAGTTTATTTTGTACAACAATTTCTACTATTAACTAATGATAGATTTGTAAGGTCACCTAAATGGGAACATTCATGTACATAATGCTGGCTATAATTTTTACATAACAAATATTACAAAATTCTAGATTTACAACTTTCAAAGAGCTAAAACTTGCTGAAATACTTCAACTTTTATTCATTTCATGAGTATCAGGTACAGTCCAAGAGGGGACAAATATATCCAATACAGGCTCCACCAAGAACATCAGAGAATAATCATAAACATGGTTAAACAATTAAATGAAACAACAAAACAACAAACAAAATCAAAGAATGAAAACGCTAATAATAACGCAAAATCAGGGTCGACTAAAAATCTCACACAAAATCATCAAATCTCACACAAAATTTAGTCCAGTCTCACACATTGGGCTGAGAGAAATATCACATGTATGGAAGTAATGTGACAGTTTTATGGGTTTGTCTGTCTACATTACTAATATAACAATATCATGAAGCTCTGGAAAATCCTATCAAAGATATTGATTCCAGAAAATAACGATATATGTCAAGATAACTATCACAAAACGTCAAATTTCTATGATTTATAATAGAACTGATACAGTTAATTAAAAGGGGGAGAGAAAAATATTACAAGAAATACAAAATCTTAAAAGATCAATATTGATTTCTACTAGCTGACCAAACAAAAGCACATTCTGTGCAGATGCCAAAAAAATTGCTAGATTAAACGAACGACTGATAATTATCAAATCGAGGAGGATGTAAGATTTCTACAATCAAACCAATACAATTCTCAAGCAGTACTTTATCCATTTATATTATTGTTAAAGTCTTTTATTATTGATTAAAAATTTCTGTTTGTTTGTTTGAATGGGTTTATGGTGATTTCAGCAATTTTTCAGCCATTTCATGGGGTAAGAAAATACTGAACTGGTGAGAATATATTGATTGTATAAATGGTGTTTAGAACCACTTTCAACAGTTTCTCTGAAAAAGTTCTTTAATCTAAAACAAGTGTGGACTGTGAGCACGCTCACAAAGTGATACCCCGCTTAGCTTTCAAGTCCAATTATCTCCCCTTAATGATATCCAAGGTCAATAAAAATCCTTCCTGCACATCTACATATAATGTACTTCCTTTATCCTAAGTTTCATTAAATTTCATCAAGGGGTTAAGGAGGAGTTGTGCTTACAAGGGACATGGAAAGATGGACAGACGGACAGACAGACAGACAGACAGACAGACAGGGTGATTCCTATATACCCCCTCAAACAAGTTTGCGGGGGGTATAAAAAACAGGATAAAATTCTCTAACAGTTCAAAAATAGCAGGTGAACAACCTCAAAGTACTTTTCTATTTATTTCATAGGTCTGGGTTGTAAACTGTAAGGAGTTGACAACACTTAACAGGTACCATCTCTTCAAAAGAAAATTTGCTGAAAATTTTGAAAAATTTACAAGTCTGAAAAAATAGAAAAAAATTCTCTAAATAATTCTATAACAGCAGACGCAAAATTTCAACAAGTGTGCAACCTTTCTGTAAAGTTTCAGCTGTTTGCCCTTGGTGCAAGCCTTCAAACATATAAATAAAATATAAAATTGACTTCAAAATTTATCCATCCAGTCTGCATGAATTGATTTAAATACCAGAAATTGAACAGTACAAACAATAAAACCTAACGATCACATAAACTTAAGCTAGAAGAAACATGAAATTGCTCGTATTGGGGAAAAAACAATTGATTACCAGTCTGTTTATTGCTGTAATGGATTAACTGCAGAGAGAGAGCAGAGAAAAAGTTACACTGATCACAATAAACATTTGTAATGAAAAATACTTTGGGTTTGATATATTATTAGGTTTACACAGCCACAATACCTGGCAGTTGGCAGATTGCAGCTACACCCATCACCATGGTGGGACAAACATAAAAAAAACTGACTGGCAGTTGGCAGGTTGTAGTAGGATAACGATGAAGTGTAGCATACAGGGGTCATAATAAAGCTAAAAAGTCCAATACTTGAATCAGTTCATTAGGAAAGAAGTCTTTTATATTTAAATTTTTGAAAAACTTAAAATTTAGTGTACTTATGCATAAAGTCGACAGAAAGTTTTGACGCGTCAAAATATGTCTACAGAAAGTGTCTAAATATGTGTACAGAAAGTGGCTACATATGTGTACAGAAAGTGTCTACATATGTGTACAGAAAGTGTCTACATATGTATACAGAAAATGTCTATGAATGTCTACAGAAAGTGTCAACATATGTATACATAATGTGTCAACATATGTATACAGAAAGTGTCTACATATGTCTTCAGAAAGTGTCTACATGTCTACAGAAAGTGTCTACTTATGTATACAGAAAGTGTCTACATATGTATACAGAAAATGTCTATGAATGTCTACAGAAAGTGTCGACATATGTATACAGAATGTGTCTACATATGTCTTCAGAAAGTGTCTACATGTCCACAGAAAGTGTCTATGGATGTCTACAGAAAGTGTCTACTTATGTATACACAATGTGTCTACATATGTATACAGAAAGTGTCTACATATGTCTACAGAAAGTGTTTACATATGTCTACAGAAAGTGTTTACATATGTGTACAGAAAGTTTTTATATGTGTACAGAAAGTGTGTATTGATGTCTACAGAAAGTGTCTACATATGTCTACAGAAAGTGTCTACATATGTGTACATAAAGTGTTTACCTATGTGTACAGAAAGCGTCTCTGGATGTATACAGAAAGTGTCTACATAAAGTATTTACATATGTGTACAGAAAGTGTTTACATATGTGTACAGAAAGTGGCTACATATGTGTACAGAAAGTGTCTACATATGTGTACAGAAAGTGTCTACATATGTATACAGAAAATGTCTATGAATGTCTACAGAAAGTGTCGACATATGTATACAGAATGTGTCGACATATGTATACAGAAAGTGTCTACATATGTCTTGAGAAAGTGTCTACATGTCTACAGAAAGTGTCTACATGTCTACAGAAAGTGTCTATGGATGTCTACAGAAAGTGTCTACTTATGTATACACAATGTGTCTACATATGTATACAAAAAGTGTCTACATATGTCTACAGAAAGTGTTTACATATGTCTACAGAAAGTGTTTACATATGTGTACAGAAAGTTTTTACATGTGTACAGAAAGCGTGTATGGATGTCTACAGAAAGTGTCTACATATGTGTACATAAAGTGTTTACCTATGTGTACAGAAAGCGTCTATGGATGTATACAGAAAGTGTCTACATAAAGTATCTACATATGTGTACAGAAAGTTTACATATGTGTACAGAAAGTGTTTACATATGTGTACAGAAAGTGTCTACACATATGTCTACAGAAGTTGTCTATGGATGTCTACAGAAAGTGTCTACACATATGTCTACAGAAAGTGTCTACATATGTCTACAGAAAGTGTTTACATATGTGTACAGAAAGTGTTTACATATGTGTACAGAAAGTGTCAAAATATGTCTACAGAAAATGTCAAAATATGTCTACAGAAAGTGTTTACATATGTCTACAGAAAGTGTTTACATATATGTACAGAAAGTGTTTACATATGTGTACAGAAAGCATCTATGGATGTCTACAGAAAGTGTCTACATATGTCTACAGAAAGTGTCTACATATGTGTACAGAAAGCATCTACATTTCTATATAAAGAGTCTAAATAAATTATAACAATGCCAGACATCAGAGTGCAGAAATTGGTCCTGCACACTTTCATTATGTGTAGAAACATCCTCCTAAATATAAATACAGTTGCTCTAAAATTGAAGAAGAAGGCCAAAAAAGGACATGTGTCCTTAAATCAGCTATCTGGCCTGCAAACTGACAAAGTCCAACTATCTCTAATTTTATGAAAATTAAATGAAAATCAAAATCCTTTGGTCCTGCCCACCATCATTATGTGTGCAAACAGGCTTGAAATATAAATGATGTAGCTCTAAAAATGAAGGATAAGATAGCTGGACAAGACATGTACCCTTATCTCAGTTATCTGTTCTGCAAACTGAGCAAGTTCAACTATTTGTAGTTTTAAGAATATTTAAAGAAAATTTAAATCCTTTGGCCATGCACACCTCCATTATGTGGTCAAATATCCTACCACATATAAACACTGTAGCTTCAAGATGAAGGAGAAGATAGCTTGACAAGGCATGAAACCTTATCTCAGTTACCTGGTCAGCAAACGGACTAAGTCCAACTATCTGTATTTTACATATTATTTCACAAAAATCAAATTCCTCTGGCCCTGCACACCTCCATTAAGTATACAGGCATTATGCAAAATATAAATGTTGTAGCCTCGTTCAACCCCCCCCCCCCCAAAGCAGCAGTCCAAACCCCAATAAAAAAATGGGGCAACCGAATGGGAGGAAGGGAAAGAAGTTCCAAATTCATGTGTCATCTAAAAACAATGCAAACCAAGGGTTCTGAAAGGGAAAGAAGTTCCTGCTTCACCTGACATATTAAAACGGGGAAACCCAAGGGCTGGAAGGAAAAGAAGTTCCTGCTTCACTTGTCATGATATGCTTATTACCTTGGTAAAGATTTAAACTAGTTAATCTTCCAAATGAGTTAAAAAGAGACTTGCTCCAGAAGGAAAAAAAGGTACTACTCCATGTATGGCTCCTGTCATGTTACCATGGTAACAGTCAAAGTAAATCAACACAAGCAGTTTTACAATAAGTGTTTTGTTAAGACATAAGATTATATTAACATGCCAGCCATTAAAAGAAAACTTACCTCGGCATCCAGCTTGATCGGTCTGAGGCCTCTCATCGATGTTCCATGTTTCTGTAAAAGACATCACTGTATATTATTATGTTTGTTGGTCTGAGGTTTACACCACATTCAGCCATCGTAAGCTGTATCAAGGTGTCCAGTTCTTGTTTTGTTTGATTGTTTGAATGGTGTTTTAACGCCACTTTCAGCAATTTTTCAGCTATATCATGGCATCTAGTTTTCATTGGGGGAGGAAGCCGGAGTACCAGGAGAAAACCTCCGACCTGCGGTAGGAAAACTGGCAATCCTTGTCAATTAAGATTGGAGTCGAGTACACCCTGCCTGCAGTGAGAATCGAACCCGCAATCTCAGTGTTGACAGACCACGTGATCAATAGTAGATGAACTACCTTGACCACTCGGCCAACGAGGCCCCTGTCCAGTTCTTATTG